>VZRQ01011009.1:100367-120875 GCA_013397975.1 Machaerirhynchus nigripectus
TGGCAGCAGAATTCCAGCTGTGGCAGCAGAATTCCGGCCGCAGCCTGAGCGCAGCACTCGCTGGCTCCCGCCGGCCGCCACCTCCCCCAGGAGCGATGGGGACAGGAGCGTGTCCCTTCCCACACGCGTGCCGAACCGTGTCCCCAGCACGTGGGGCCGCTCAGAGAACCCCAGGCCAGGCACAGGGGCAGTGAGGCACCTCCGGGAGCGGCAGTCAAAGCCATTTCGGGGACAACCAACGACAGTGACGTTGGAAAATACGTCCCAGGCAGAATTCCAACAGCTCTCTGCACCTGCAAGGGAACTCAGACGCTTTCCCTCTCCCTCCAAGGGACACCGTGTGACAACTTCGGGTGCAGGGTGTGAACACAGCACCCAGCACTGAATGCACCATTTACCCCAAGAGCAGGGAGAGGGTTTTGATTCTCTCCTAAATCTGCGTATCCCTCATTAGCCATCCTTTCCCTCCATCAGTGGTTTACTGTTGTTCTATTTTCTGAGCTCCCAGCAAATTAACACTAAATTGAATTCTAGAGAGAAAGTTGTTACAGGCTTTTCTCCCCCACGCCTGATTTAATCGCATTTTCTTCTCCTTCAATTTACGCTACATTTCATCGTGGAAATTATTTCTAAGATTGATTTCTGATGATAATACTTATCACAGTTCAGAGGATTATTCTCCCTGTCTATTTTTGGCCAATTCTCAAAGAAAAGATTTGATCTGGAACAACTTGTGAAGGCCAAAAGTGATATTTAAACAAAAGATAATTTCTTTTCCCTGGTGCTTCCCCTTCACAGCGCTACACCCAGCCCACGGCAGGAGACACAAAGTCCTCACGTATTTCCTCCTTTCACAAATAATACCAGCAAATGGTGGAGAACGGACAGAAGAACTAGAAATAAATCAGTATTATTCATTTGAATTAGATGTATGATAAATTCTTTTCTTTATGGGCAAACCTACATGTAAGGACATTCTTCTACAGTTTTCAAGTGCTCTGAAATTCTTTTAAGAAAAGAAAATTATTATTTATGTCATTAATATAACCTTCCATTTAAAAAAATATTCTCCATATAAAATCATTGCTTTTTAAACCCCTGTGCTTCAAATTGTTTGAAGTATGATGGGAGCTTATCTGCTTAATCCATTTCTTTCACTTGGGCATTTCAGATTTCATGCAGCTATGCAAAGTTAGTTCTGCTTAGCAGAGCTGTGAAGCTCCTCACGAAGTAGAAAAGGAGTCAGGAGAAAAAATATACAGCCTTAGGGTGGTTTAAAAAAAGGGAAAGTGCAGTGAAATTGAACCACAAGGGAGAAATTCTGAGTTACATCTCTTAGTGACGCTGTCACTGGCTGGAGAATCCACGTTACCTCTCTCCTTCTATTTCTGCTGAGAAGGCAGCAGCTGAGGGAAGCTCGTTAACTCCATCTCCTCAGCCTCGGGATTCTGTCCCAGTCCTTGTCAGGCTGGGAGCTGCCCCTGGGTGAGGAGCCCCGAACGCAAATCTCTGTGGCCCTCAGCACTCCGGTGGTGCTAATCCTGCCCAGGGAAATGGAACTCCCTGCCAGCACGTCTGGTACTTGTGCCTGACTCAGAAGATCAGAATCTGAGCCTTTTCTTTACTGTTTCCAGCATAATCCAGCAAGATTCAGTCTTGGTGCTGCTGTATCACCTTAAATGGGCTTTAAGTACATAATTAACCAAATGGGTTAATTTCCCTTTATTCCTTCGTTGGGAATGACTGGACTGGAGGCAGTGCTGTCCCCTTAACTCAGTCTCCTGACCACTGCTGGCTGAACCACACGCAGGAAATTAGGAGCAGTTCTCCCTGAGGGTCCCAAACTGCCCTCAGTGAAGTGATCTGCCTGTGCAGAGCAGAGATGGGAAACCGAGTGTTATGGCAACGCACATCTCTGCCGTGGAAATCCCTGTCCTGGGCCCTGGACAGGTTGGAAAGCAATCCGAATTGTGAACATTTTCTCTCTGCCAGATTGTCAAATGCTGTTATTTCTTCTTACGTGCAGAATGTGTGTTGAAAGTTGCTCAAATGCAATCCTGCTAGAACGTAGTAGGGAGTAATTTCTAAATTTAGGAAGTAATTGCTTTGCTGTCCAGTGAAATGTACGCTGAAAAAATAATTTCCTCTAGGCAAATCCTCATTTGAAACACCAATTGAGCCCTCAGTGAACACAAGCACCAAAGCTGGGGAGGAAATGAAGCCGTGCAGCTCCACTGCTGCCGTTCTGTTCCCGTCGGTGCTTGCTGTTTCACACCACCACCAAGGTAACAACAGGCGGTGCTCAGACCTCCTCCAACCCACAGTTACAAAGTGCCTGGCACGTAAAACCACTCACTTCTCCTGGGTAACATTCCTTTTGGTGGAGGAATCCGACTCTCCCAGTTGTGGTTTTATTAGAATTCGGAACAAAAACCTGACATTTTGAGCTTCTTTGTGCAAATGAAAGGACGGAAAGGCTCTAGTTTCAAGTCCAGCCTGCCTGATGCTGCTGCCCTAGGGCAGTTCCTTGCCAGCCTGGATCTTGGGAGCACTAAGGCTTTGATTTCAGGAGTTTCAGAGGACTGGATTCCCAGCTTCTAAAGCCTGAAAGGGGCTGGGATGAACAACCAAGCAAACAAGCTGGCAACAGAACAGTTTGCTGCCAGCTGAAATTACATTTCCGAGGGCCCCACAACGAGGGTTTCAAACACGCTGCCCAGTCCCCAACCAGCCAATTGGTATCGCTCCTGCGTTTGAGAAGCACCAGCAGTGGTCTGCAGGTGCTCACCACGGACAGGCCTGAGCCTCACGTGTGTTTGATATTCCATGGGTTACTGCAGAACACAGGAGTCAGCCAAATCTTAAATTCCTGCCTTGCCAGCGAGGCCAGGTACATCTCGCAGCTCCCAGGAGCTTTGACCCACAGCCTGAAGTCCCAGTGCTGCTGTCAGTAATCCCTGGTAGCCTGGGATCTAGTAGCCAATTTTTGTGGCATCAGAACGCTCTCTGCCATCCCGCAGGGGAGTCCACGAGTGAGACTGCAGAGGAGTTCAGCACTGGGAGAAAGAGGGAAGCATCCACCCTTGCTCTTGGCATTCTTTAACATGGAACTTCATCGGCATCCTCAGGAACGAGACTCTCTACAATCTTTAAAACCTCCTGT
This sequence comes from Machaerirhynchus nigripectus, assembly GCA_013397975.1. Taxonomy (NCBI): domain Eukaryota; kingdom Metazoa; phylum Chordata; class Aves; order Passeriformes; family Dicruridae; genus Machaerirhynchus; species Machaerirhynchus nigripectus. The sequence continues at coordinate 103,531 of VZRQ01011009.1, forward strand.
ACTCTAAACTTCTAGAGGAGGGTGATGGATTTTTGAAGACTACGCAGAAGAGAGGTTACATTTAAAATATGGCCCAAACTTCCAAACTCAGCATGAGACAGAAGCTCTCACATTTTCAGGAACATGAACAAAGAACCAGTGCTGGTACACTGCCGTACCACAGTGCTGACCATACCCAAAGCTGTGAGGAAAGGTAGGTTAATGTGACCTAAATTTCACTGGTTTTTAATCAGTAACTCTTCAAAAGAACAGACAGTGTAAGAGCAATGGGGGGTTTTCCTCCTGTTCTGAAGAAGCTTTATTACCCATCCTCAGTCACACCACGCAGTGACAGGCAGGTACACAGGCACTGAACAGCTTCTCTTTTCAGCTGGGTGAGCCAGGGCTTCTAAAAATACTTTGTTTTGTTCAGCAATAGCTTTTGTCATTATTCCTCTTTCTGTGATTTTGCAGTCTGTGAGGGAGGCTAATTTTTCTTCACAGATCTCTGCATGTGTTCTAAGAGCTCGACCCAGGCTCTGAGTTTTCAGCCTGCTTAGGAACCAGAAGAGGCATTTACAGGGTGGGAGACATTATTGTCACTTGAATCAAACCTACTTGAGACACTTTTATTGCCACATTCTAAAGAAAAGATTCAAAACAGGAATTGTGGGGGCAGAAAATGGGAAAGAAAAATACGAAAGCTGTTGTTCACTAGCAGAAATAACCACCTTGCTTTCATTCTTGATGTTTGCAGCTGAACAAACCCTGAACGCTGTTTGTTCCCAGGCACCCCTCGGAGCGCAGTCCAGCCCCACACGGTGGGAATTCCTGTCTGTGCCGGTAAATCCCAGCTGAGCTCAGACCCTGGGCAGCAGCACCTGGCCCTGGCCGGGGCTCTGCCCTCTGCAGGAGCCTCTCCTTCCCCTGGGGCCGTGTGGGACGCCCCAGCCCTCCACAGCTGCCCCAGAGCCCTGCACAGCTCCCTCCTCCTGCCCCCACTGATGCTCCGAGAGCCGCCGAGTTTGGAGAAGGACGTGACTGATGGAAACCAGATGGAGAAATCAGCAACAAGCCCAGAGGACTTCCAGTGAGTCACAGATCACAGTTGGCAACTTGGCCCTGGAAAATTATCATAAACACATTATTACAGGGCTTCTGTAGCTTCTTATTTCACCAGCACTTTGGAACTGTGGAGCTTTTTCCTTTTATATAAATTTACTTCCTGTACCATGTATCCATTAACAGCGGGTTCCCAAAAATCATGTTTACTTTTTGCAATACACGAGAAAAATTAAGCCCCTTCAATATATTTCCAGGTAACTCAGAATATTCTTTAAATTACTATTCAAGCTGAAACAGTTATTTTGAATTTGCCCAAAATAAAAATTTGGAAAAACCGATTTTCTTCGAAGCCATCATCATACTTCTGTTGACCACTGTACATCTCTTTAAATAAATTAGAAGTGTATAAATCTGAATCTGCAAATCAAATCTGGCACTGAACTCAAACATCAGCAAATTTCACTAAATACATTGCCAATTTGAGTGACTAAACACTTCTTTGTTTTTTTGGTTTTTTGGTTTTTTTTTTAATTTTTAGCTCTAACTCCTCCTTCTGGCAAGAATTCACAGAAAAATCTGACATTACCAAATCTGTGCTTTCTGTGAGCGGAACTTCAGTCCAAAAGCACTCGATGGGCTAAAGCATGGATGACTTTCTTATGCACCATCCAAGATAGGCAAGATTAAAATGCTGAGTGGCTTCAAATATTACAATTGACCTGAAGGAAAAGGGCTTCACTCCCTGTAATATTAGGTAAAATATCTAAATTAGCACATCTAGCAAAAACCCCACGGTGCTCAGCCACTTAAACATGCTTTAACACAGATTTTACAGTGCCTCCCTGACTATGCTTTTCAGGTTACTAAACACGGTGTTACCTTCCCCAGAGGTGGAGATTTCCCACTCACACTTGAGGGGTTGTCTTGGTTTTAAAATTAATTATATGGTAATGTGCTAAAAATGCTGCTACATGGGAGGACTGCAGCTTTATTCATTTCATAGATAAGGACGCAGTCCTATTTCAGGAAAATGATTTCCAGAATCGGAATAGTTGAGATCTTGCACAGGGTATGGCCCAGCGCATCTGTCAATCTAAATTGCTTCATGTGACAAGGAGATGCACTCACAAGGCTAGAATCCAAGAAAGAGAACTGAAATTAAAATCCAGAACTGAAGTCAAAAAGCCCAAAAAACCTCCAAAGCCCTCCTGCTGATACAGCAGCAAGGTGAAATGGGGTGGGAGAAACTCACAGTAATTTTCTGTATTGGTGATGTTGTGCTAAAGTAGGTTTTTCCCCCCAGTTATCTGCCAAGGAGAAACACATAAATTGCAGTTCCCTGCAAATAACTACCAAAGTCAAGCATTTGATTCACCAGATTTTCCCGTTCTCTCTCTCATGCTCTCCAAGGCTCTGAGGCTGGCAGTGCCTCCACTGCAGACATAAAGGGACGGAATTTACATGGCACGCAGACCTTGCAAGGACACGAGGAAATCCAGGCAGATTGCTCAGAGAATTTCCAACATTTCCCCTTGGTATGTGAAGAGCCAAGAGAGAATTTCTTTCTTCCAAGGTGAAGCTCAGCTGCACTGAGAACTATCAAACATCCCCCCGAGGGACCGAGAGGAGGCTGCTGCCCTCAGCGCGGGCAGCAGTTTGCAGCCTGTGCCCTGTTCTGCTCCTTGAAACCAGCAGCTGTGCTCAGCCTGCAGCAGAGGGACAGGAGGATTTCCAGGAAGAGCCTCTGTGACAGCCAAGAGCTTCTCCTTGGAGCAGGGCTCAGCTCAGTGTCCCCTGGTCACAGAGCCGCTGTCAGAGACAGCAGTGCCAGCCAGCCATGGGACAGACTACAGGAGAAACAGTCCCACCTTGGACTGTGCCCTCGGGGCAGGGGTGGCCAGGAGATGTAAAAAGATCACAAACCTAAGGCTCACACAAGGCCTGTGCTTAAACTGAACACAGCACTTCCAGGGTGGGAGCAGGCTTTGCTTAATAACAGTTTGGAACTATAGAAAATCCAGGAGGCATCTATTATTCAGTCAGTCAGCCTATAAAAATTACATGACTTTTAACACACTTTTTAATTGCTTTTAATTATTAACATTTACATTGCTCTCAAAATGACAAAGTGTCTCAGTTGGAGACGTGGTTACATTTTTAATAATGTTGGAAAGCAAAGCGACAAATCTCAGAGTGTGGACTTCAAGCCTGGACAACATTACCTGCGTGAGTATTTAGAGCATGTGGAAGGAAAGCCAGACTCCCCGTGAAAGACCCAAAGCAGTTTGCAGAGCTGGAGGTACCTCGGAATGCTGAAGGCATCAGGGACTACTTTTCACAGGCAAATAACACAGAGACGCTTGCTGCCGTCCTTAATGAGAGTCAGGAGGTATTTAACCTTCAGAAAGGAGCCAGACTCACACCTCTCAGATGTTCTGGGCTTTAAGGAGATGGAAAAACCATGGGAGAAAAGTGGGAAAACGGAGTTTGGATCAGAACTGTGGCTAGAGGATAGGCAAACAAGGTTCTGGTTTCCTTCTGACCCTTTGGAAACAAACCCGCAGCCAACACCTCCTGCTTCAAATGCAAACAGTGAAACCTCAGGTGACAACTCATGCACAACTCCACGTGCACGGGACAGGAGCAGCCTGCTACAATTAACTGCTGAAGCTGGAAAGTTGGGTCATAAGAGATTAATTACATAAATGAGAAATGCCCAGAATACATCTTCTCACTATTGTTACTTTTGCTGTATTTAGGGCTTTTAAAGTCTTTTCTACACTGACATCAGATCGAACTATTCCCAAATTTGCCAACTACACAACATTTTTACAATGAAAAGTAGGAACAGATCCTCTTATGAATACATTTTGGTCAGTTTTCTTTATCTTTTACTTACTCCCAACTTCATAACCTTGGTTTACATTTCAGAACCTGACAGGAGCAGGGCTTATTCCAACTAAACCAAATTACAGGCATTAATTAATGGCTCATGCTTGTTTGCCAGCTCCTGCAAGCAGAAGGCTAGGTAAAAATGTATTTACAGCAGAATTTAATTACCCATTTTCAAGCCACTGGCCTCCTGGCAAAAGTCTCCCAATGTAGTGCAGAATAGGACTTGGATTAAGAATTAATTTACTGTCAGGAGTGATCTGCAATTTAACAGCTTAATCAAGTTTGCTATGAAATTGGTCGGGAGCTCTGGAGCCTGGTGCTGCCCCAGAGCTGCTGCAGCCACAGACAGGTTTCAGAGATCTGTAACTCAATCACCAGCCAGCAAACCCAGAGCTCTCCCCACAGTCAGGAGCTGCCCCTGGCCAGTCCACGGCTCCCCCCAGCGAGGTGCAGCCCAGGGCTGGAGGTCAGGGCAGGCACGGGGCTCCTTCCCCGTCTCCCAGCTGGACCCCCAAACTCTCTGCACTTACATGGGTACCAAGACAAAAAACACAGGCCAGAGTGAGTCAGACACATCCTCCCTTGTCTTATAAATCACAATGCAGAGAGAGAACTGTTAATAAAAGAAGACAAAGGGTTTTAGCACAGAAATACTTCTTTTAGCTGTATTCAGAACTGTCCCTACCGTGGGCAGTACACGGAGCTCCTTCCACAGGAGCACAGCTGAGGATGGAAACAGAGAGGAAAACTTTTGAAATCACAGCTGAGATAAAATTAGCAACGAACTGAGCTTTTTGAGTGTTGAAATGCTGAAATTTAAAAGATCTTGGTTACCTATAAAAATCAAATCAATCCATGTTTTCTACTAGAAGCCAACTGATAGAGTAGCAACAGCCTAAGTGCTGAAATAGAAAATGTCATGCTGGAAAGAAGGGTATAAAAGCTGTTCTCTTGAGCTTTCAAAGCCAGATTTTAATGGTCTCAGAGGCTCCAGCCTTTCAAAAATATGAGTAAGCTTCTCACATGGGGTATTTAGCTGGGCTGAAATACTCCAAACAAAGTCTCTGCAAATTATTGCTGGTTGTCAAAATATCCTGGTGAGAACTCCTGGAAGGGCTTTGAAGAACACACCATCAGAGCAGCTTACCTTCACATTCTACCACTTCTTCCCTGTTAAGACCATGAATCCTCCTGATGTCTCCGTTCTGTCACCCAGGGGTATTTAAACCACATCTGGCACAATAGTACCAGCACATCCAAACGCTCTTTTCCAACACTGATGGCTGCTTTCTCTCCTTCCCCTCCAAAGATGGCTGAGAGGATAACTGATCAACTCTTCAGCATCTACACAAATCAGTGGGTGTTTAATGAGAAAAGCAGAATGGTCATTCACAGAAAATTCAAAATGTTCGGTCAACTATTTAAACACAATTTACACTCTCTCAAAGTCACTCCACGCTGGATTCCCTTCAGCATCAGACAGTGGCAGCCTTAGTTCTTCTGTCCGTAAATTCGCAACAGAGTTTTCTTCCCGTGCAATCATCTTTACATTCACACACTGGATTCCTTGCCAGGGTGAGCTGTTCGGAGCAGCAGCAGCAGAGCCCACCCCCATTTCAAGTGGGAAGCCAGGCTGCAACCCTCAAAATGCCAAGGCACAAAATAGCATGCTTGTCCCAATTTCTTCATGTTATTTTGGTGTACTTCAGGAAAAAACCCAACAACACATAACTCATTAATTATAACCTTTCAAAAGTGTTTTCCTTTCCCCCAAACTGCTAAAATTTAGCAGAGCTGCAGCCAAAGCTCTAATAAAACTATTTTTAGCTTCTGTCACGCAGAGAACACCATGAAGTAGGTCTCATCCTTCTATTAATGCAAATGTATTTAAGCAGTCAGTGCAGGAAACTTTAAAATATGCTAATCACTGTTTCTTTGGACTCCAGCCTCTAATGTCTGTGCTGATGTGCACACATCACAGACAGGCTGAGGGAAGGGAACACCGTCATTTCACGTGTCAGTAGGTATTCACAGCTCCACAAAGTGACAGCCAAATGCAGATTTTATTGCCACATTTATGTATTTCACTAATTTCCACACTCAACAACCTTTTAATACATACTGCTCTTATTTTCTGGTGTCTGAGCCGAAGTGCCACAGTGTGTTAAAAATGGAAATGCTTTTGCTAATCGCATGCACTGGTTTTGTTTGTAAAGTGGTTCAGTGCTGATGAAAGGGACCAGATTGGAGTTCCCTGATAATCCACAAGGAAAACAAGGCACCGGCAGGGCAGTGGCTCAGCCAGCTTCCCTCCAGTGCATCTCCACTTAAATCCCTGAGAGAAAAGCTAAAAACACCACCACGCACATGCCGCATCTCTGAGTCCCAGTCTGACTCCGCCTGCTCATATCCTTGCCCTTGCTCCTTATTTTTAGTAGCAGGGAAAGCAATCAGAGAAAGCAATGCCTGTCTGGGGCTGGGCTGTGCCCACGAGCTGCTCAGTTCATGCAGCAGCACACCCCCCCGGCCAGCACACACATCTCAGGCGTGCTTGGAACCTCATGGATTTTATCTAAGGAAGCCTTGAGGTGAAGTTACTGGGTCTCACTTGAATGCTTCTCATCTCCTGGGAGTCCCACCAGGAACGAGACACTCTCTGCAGCATGTGCAGCGAAAAGGACAGAACACCCAAGACACGTGGACATAATTCTCAAATTTTTATCAATACTGAAAATTTATATTTTTAATCAGCAGCGCCATCAAAATAGTAGAAAATATTATTTTGGACTTTACTTATCTACCACAGAGAGTACAGCAGATGGTGTCACATCTGAGAGACAGGGCCTGCAGAGGTGTTCAGGGCACCTGTTAACTCCTAATCTGTAAAACCAAACGGGAAATTTAAGGAATGAAGATCATCTTGTAATGACACACAAATAAGTCAGCCATCAGAGGAGAATGTGCTAGCATAGATATAAATAAACAAATAGGAGCACGGGATTTTAGAACAACAAAAGTAGCTCAGCCAGAATACTGCAAAGAGAGCTGCAAGGCTCGGTCATACGGCACAAAACCACACCAGAGCCTCGTGGCCAGAAACTGGGAGGGGTTTATTGTGCAGTGACAGCTGTGAGCCCAACCTTCCTCAGACTCCTTCCTGACACAGTCAGGGAAAATCCTGCCTGCCCACAGGGAAACAGGAACCAGCTAATAAAGAGATAATGGCTCATGCCCATCCTCACAGATAGCCAGCTACAGAACTGTTTTCTTATCTCAACAACATTTCATAAATACTATTATCCTGGGATTCTTGCAAAAGATCAAATGATTAAAATGCATCTTCCAATTATCTGTGGAAATATTGGTTAGGTCTAGAATTGCATTTTATCTTCTGTTAACTGAGCTGTTACAGCAGAGTATTTGAAGTGTTTGCACTCCTCTTCTCTCCAGGGGAAGGTGCCTGTGCCACTTTGATTCTGGAATTTTAGAATTTCTGTTAGAAATGATCTGCAAATCTTCATGGCAACTACACAGAACACGTCATCCACTGCTTAAGAAAGAACCAGGGAGTTTCAAAATATGCTCATGAGTGGTCTTAATGTGTGTCACGCTCTGTTCCTTTATGACTGCATCTCACCTTTCTGAAGTCTAAAAGCCCGCCCAGAGAAGGAGTTAAAATTCTATTTGCCTTGCTGAAATGAATAGCCTCAGACACATCTTTGAGCCCCTGCACTCAAGCCAAGATGCTTTTGGCTCTATATAAGCATATTTTTAAAATGTGTCGCTAATTATTTATCCAGCTCGTTATCTCCTTGCTGTGCTGAGCACGACTCCTTCCCCTCGCCTACCCACGGCCTCTCAGGTGAATGGTTCGGACGTGTCTGGAACGGTTATTTTTTAAGAAGGAAAGCATTAACCAGTGCAGCCCCTCTGGGGGCAGCTTCAGTGACACCCAGCACTGAGAGCTCCCCGTGGTTACATTCTGGAGCAGGGCACTGATGTTACAGCTCAAACAGCAAACCGAGGTTTGTGCCCGAGCAGCGCAGGTCCCTCACGGACAGCTGTGTGCACAGGGAAGGGTAGGAGGGGAGCCCAAGGTGTGACTGCTCCAGAGCTGATCCCACCTCGTGCTTACCAGAGGACCTGCAGTGCCCCACCAGTGGAATGGCCTGTCCCGATTGTTTATGGTGGCAAATAACTGAGGGAGCACGCGCTCCCTCCCGCATCCCACAGCACTCCTGCACGGTGAGCACCGACCATTCCCAGGTGTCTGAAGGCACTCACAGCTTCACACAACCAATTTCAATCAACTGAAACCAGAACCGGGTTGCTTTTTCTGGAGGGCGGAATGACAACTGCCTCTCCAAATCAGAGGTGCAACCTCCAAGCTCTTTAAACTGAGAAGCAGAAGTTCCTTTCCCTTTAGTAACCTGGTCTGGTCTGACTCCCAGGTTCCTTCCACCCTCATCACAGTGCAAGTGACTTTCTCAGTGTCAAGTTCCATTTCCTGAGACACAGCAAATGCTCCAAGCTGCAAGGAAGTTGCTGAAGGACAATGCTGAGAACTGTGGTACTTTCAATGTCAGCTTAATTTACCATAAGAATTAAAAATTCTGGGACAGGAGTTTGTAGCTGTGTAGTTACTTTTGATCTGAACACCAGCATTCTGCATGACTTACCTTGTCAGCTTTCAACTCTTCACTGAAGGACTCTTTTTTTTTTCCCCAGACCAACATTTGTCAGTAAAGCACCTCCTGCCTTTGGAATCTTTGCCGAGATCCCCAGACAGAGATGCAAATACAAAACACGCATGAGGGCCGAGCACAGGATGGGACAGGAATTTGTGAACTTCAACACACACTGATGTTCCTGTTCACACATCTCAGCTTGGCTGCTTGCATCTGATGAAAAGGGACAGCTCAGAAATACACTTTTATACATCTTTCTGACATTCAATATGCTTTCCCCCAGTTTATCTGTGATGTACATCACCGAGCCGTGGGCTCATCACAGGCCCTAATATCCATATTCAGAAAGGGATTTCATGTAAAATATCCTTCTCCCAGCTGTGTTGACGTTACAAAGTGCTCTACACTTTGTACAGCGTTTACAGAAACCGGATTTTTGATCCAGCACTTCTGGTGGTTTTTAGCCAGTGAAAAGCAAGTCTGGTAGCTTTGAGCAGTGCTCTTGCTACAGAGCTAATCATTAGAACTTCTCCAGGAAACAGAGAGAAATGTGTGTCCAAAAACGCTCATCTCCATTTACCTGCTGTCAGGGAGCAGTTGGATTACTGACAGGCAAGGCTGTTCAAGGCCTTGCTGACTTCAGTGGGACTGCTGGGAACCAGAATCTGGCCCACATGGAAAAAAAATGAACACTAACACTAGCACAGAGATTTGCAGATATTTGGACATGGAATGCAGACCCCTCTGGTTCTGGATCACCAGCTTTAACAGCACAGAGATCCTCCTGCCACCCTGTTTGTCAGAGCAGTGAATGCAGTCTTCAGCCTCATGAAGGCAGCTAAAAACCCCTTAGAAATGCATTAAAGGGCTCACTCCAGTTCAAGAATGGGAAAACAACCAGAAGTTGAAGAATCAGTTGTCTCATAACACAAAGCCCAGCAACAAAATCAGTATTTATTTTTGGAAAGCCTCAGCACACGCCTGAGACAGCTCTGGACCCAAGTATGAATCAAAGAACAGAGGTGCTACAACGGTTCCCACTGGAGAAAGCTTTGATATTCACCATCATTTTCATCACTGGGTTTGATGCAATCACCGTTTGAAGGCAAAACCTAAATTTGCACGCCTCCTGTAAAAAGGAGTCAAGCAGTCCCCTAAATAATTTGTGAATTAAGTCTCAAGCCAAAATAGAAACCCACCACAAAATACACCTCTGAGTTCTCCTCTGAGCAGCAACACTGCTGGGCCTGAAGATTTATGTATGGGGTTTAAGATTTACATTTTTCTGTACCATCTGAATATTTTGCCTCCAACCACTGTACTGGACAAGAAGCCTTGCAAATGAGGCTACTACAAGATTCTGCAGCCTGATTCATCAGGACAAAAGTTAATTAAATCATGTTCTCTCCTCAGACATACTATTCGGTCTTAAAGATGATTAAACAAGAGACAAATTTAATTAGGACAGGAAAAAGTATAAGCCAAAAAGTTAATCTTATCATGTGTTTCAGAAAAATGAAGTCATAAATCACCTTGCCTTCTGTTTGGTGTAACTGATAACACACTGAGATCCTTCAGCTTTCCTGTCTGATACATGTATTACACTTGATGAGGCAATTTAGAGGGGAACTGGGGCTGTGACAATAGACATTCCATTTAGGGCAGAGATAACATATATTCAGCTTGGCTTATGCAGATGGTGCCCTTTCAGAGAGCAAGCAACACAACACCGGCTGGTGAGGTTCCTGAAAACACAGACTACATGCACAAACAACAATCAATATGTGAAAAATACATATGAACTGTCTCTTACACAGAATCCCAATTCCTAATCCAGAAAATAACCGACTGAAGTGGGGCAGAAGCCCTGAATGTGTCACTGGCTGCTTGCTGGTCAGACGTAGCCAAATGACAGAGAGCAAAACACAAGAAGGAAAACCATGTGCTGAAAGCACTGCCTGGGCATAAGAAAACCTGCTTTCCACTCCTGAGCCTGTCTTTGACATTCGTTAGCTATTAGTTAGCTGAACTGGTCTGTTCCTTATCAAGGAAGAGCGATAACAATGTGCCACTGGTCCTGCTTGGGTCAGACCCACTGCTCAGTCACCTCAGCCGTGCTGGGGTCACTTGGGGACGTGCTGTAAAAAATCCCAAAGCCCAGTTTGTAACATCGGCACAGTTGGAATGCACCACGTACCAGAAAGGTCACCAGAGGCCTGACAGCTGAATTTTGTAATGCAGCAGGATCAGCACGAGAAATCACAGCTACAGAGCCAGAACACCTGGAAAACACAGAGCCTGGTTTGTCCAGACAGGAACACCACGGCAGGGCAGGGCTGCACGGAGCCCAGCTCTGCCTCGGAGCCCAGCTCTGCCTCGGCTCCAGGCCTCCCTCCCGGGTGCTCCCTGGCCCCTGGGGATGCCCCACTGCCCCCGTGGTGGGTACAGCCCACGGTGCCCAAGCAGCAGCACAGCCTGGGGGCTGCTGCCCCCCGACCTGTCCTCGCTCTGCTCACCACGAACGGAAACAAGGCGACTGAAAGTGTCTTTATTGAAAGGTCATATTCGAGTCAACAATCTCTTCAAACTGTGGGAGTAAGAATATTATGTTCTAGGGAAGAAAGAAGAAAGGTCGGCCTGCTTTCATGGCTACTTATTTAACCCAATCTTACACTGGACATGTGTCATTGTTTGGGCCTTTAAATATCCTTCACTGCTTCTACTCATTCAGGAATGTAATGACCTGCTTGAAATATGATTAGAAAAAAGTGCTTTTTAAAACCCCATTAAGATCTATTTTTGATGGAAGTTTCCTTCATAGCCTGCAGCTAAGAAAAGCTTTTATTATGCTGGCACTGTATCAATAAACTGAAAACAGAATTCTGCATTTGCACAGGTAATAGCTGATCTAGAAAATACCACGAGAAATGGAAAGCTGTATTTGTCACTGCAATGATATAGAGAGAAAACTGATGATGGGATGGTAAAGCTCATTAGGACTCAGTGCCATATATTTAAAAATGCTTTAAAAAGATGCCAAATGGGAGAAATTCAAATACGTTATAATCAATATCAGCATTTTCCAAAATCCAGATACTGGCTTTGGCCATGGATAGTGTTGGTTTCCTTGCTAAAACTCTCACACATACAGGGCACAGGAAAGACAGGTATCCAGGAAAAGTTCCTTTCCTGGAGCCAGCTGTCTGTGATAAACACTAATTATTATAACCAGAAGAATTAGTATTTTTTATTATTCTACTTGTATGCAGACTCACCATTCTGCCATCACTGAGAGACTGAAAACCATCTCTCAACAGCAAACAATCAACAACCTTTATTTCCTTATGCACAGCTTTTGCCTGTTACCCCAACACCTCTGACCTCGGCAAACAGCGAAAGCGAGCGAACCCTGGGGGAAGCACCAGGGGCTCCTGCCTTGCACAGAGGCAGGAAGGCTCAGACGGAGCACAGGCGCATTTCAGGGAACCCCTCTTGTGCCAGGAGCCTGACGCAGCCCCACGCTCCCCCGGAGCACAGAGGGCTGCGCCTCAGCAGCGCTGCTGTCGCAGGAACGCCGCTGCACAGGGGGCAGTGCCACCCGCAGCAGTGCCACCCGCAGCAGTGCCACCTGCAGCAGTGCCACCCGCAGCAGTGCCACCCGCAGCAATGCCACCCGCAGCAGTGCCACCCACAGCAGTGCCACCCACAGCAGTGCCACCCACAGCAATGCCACCTGCAGCAGTGCCACCCGCAGCAGTGCCACCCGCAGCAATGCCACCCGCAGCAGGGTCCTTCCCTCGGCCCCACCGAGAGCCCCGAATGCCCGCAGCAGGGCCGGGCCGGGCTCCGTGGCACCAGCGGGACCCGCTGAGAGCCGCGCTCTGCGCGCGCAAAGGGAACCTCAGCCTGCTCCCGGGGAACGGGTCTGGGTTAGCACAGGAGAGACTGGCTGTCCTGAAAGGGAACCTCAGCCTGCTCCCAGGGAACGGGTCTGGGTTAGCACAGGAGAGACTGGCTGTCCTGAAAGGGAACCTTGCTCTGGAGGTCTGGGTTATCACANGAGCCCCGAATGCCCGCAGCAGGGCCGGGCCGGGCTCCGTGGCACCAGCGGGACCCGCTGAGAGCCGCGCTCTGCGCGCGCAAAGGGAACCTCAGCCTGCTCCCGGGGAACGGGTCTGGGTTAGCACAGGAGAGACTGGCTGTCCTGAAAGGGAACCTTGCTCTGGAGGTCTGGGTTATCACAGGTGAAACTGGCTGTCCTGAAACACAGGCCTGTCTCACAGCCTGTGTCACATCTCGTCTCACAGCGAAACCGCTGCTGAAGCATTCAGCACCAGAAGGGAAAAACTGCACCCAGTTTTTCTGGTCTGAAGTGGAAATGGCTAAAAGTTGCTGTTACTGGTACAGCTGCAGCATTTCATTAAAAATTAAACAGGAGAGAACAGTAGGTTAAAATTTAGCCCCAAAGTACTGTAAGTGCGGTATCAAAGAAACATTATTTAATATTTTGTTGGGGAATTTTAATCCTGGCATCAGAGTTTCTGGCTCTCCCACTATCCATACTTCAAATCTATGGAAACAACAGTGTTTTAAATAGACCTGGCTGGGGTGTCCAACGTTTACCCTTTATCCAGAAGGCTGCTACTGCCCAGCAGTCACCTAGATTTTGTGTGTTCCCCTTAAACCTGGCAAATGGAGCAGTGAGAACGGACTCTGAGCAGGCCCAGAGGTACAGCCTGGCTGCTGCAGTCATTTCTCTTTTCTGTTCTCAGGACCCAAACCCAAACCAATGCTTTTTGGTTTGCAACACTTTGTGGTGCTTCTCGAAGGCACAAATTATTTGTGTGAAGGAAATAACCAGCAAAATCCCCACTACTTCCAGGGGTGTCCCAGGTTTGCCTCAAGTTGTCTTTTTTAAGTGTACTGGCTCTGGGTCTACAAACAAGCACCTCCCTTCTCAAAGGCCTCCTGTTAAGGGAAATCTGACACAACATTAAAAGATTGACTCCACTTTTTTTTTACCAGAAATGTCTTTCACCAGACCTTAACATTCAGTTCACATCGCAGCTATGTAATTATTCTTTTCAGAAGCAGAGATGCAAAGAAGGCATTAACAGCCGTTCAAAATATCACATTTATGCACTTTTCTCTTGTCATATTAAATATAATTACTTCTGATGCAATCAAACTCGTATCCTTCAAATGGATAAATCCAACACCAAATTTAGAACCTCAAGCTTCAAACATCAGGCTCTTAAAGCAAAGCTTTAAGCCTTTACTTTCAGTTCAGTGAGGTACAAAGAAGAATAGTGAGGACATAAGGTTTAAAAATGGTATTTTTAAATTATTTTTCTTTAAATGATTCTGTTAGTTACTGGTTGCAGAGTGCTTTGAAGATCAAAGGTGATTTATGAACTACCTCTCATAACTCAGCCACCGGGAGATGGGGACCAGCTAACTGGCCAACCCTGCCAAAAGTTTCTTCTATAAATTCCAAAATGTGCCTGAAAATCAGGACATGTGCAAACACATGGAAATCCAGCCAGAAAAGATCTGCTGATGTTCAGAATCAAGCGTCAGGACGGATGCACCAAACGGGACTGGGATGTGCTGGTTGGAACCAGAGACTGCACAGGGCCCTGCACTTTCCACTCGTGCACCCAGAACTTAGCACTGGCATTGCTTCTGCCACAGTTCTGGCTTCTGAGCTCTCATTTCATCACAAGCTCTGAATGTGTTACATGTGAGCACCACTGTGGTTCTGCAGGAGTGTAAGAAATCAGTACAGAGTCCAGTGCTTTGAAGAGGGTGGAGTTAAACCCTCCTCCTCCCAAAGTCCCCCTCGGAAACCCCCATCCCCCGAGGCTGTGCACAGGAAAACAAAAAAACCCCACAACCAACCAAAAGCAGCAGCAGGGACTGCAAAACAAAACTTGTCTTTAATTGCCACAAAACTGTAAAAATAAAGACAGGACTTACTAAAAACTGCCAGAGATGGTGCTTTTGATGTAGGGTGGTGACATGAGACTGAGAAATGTGTAGCTCTTCTATAAACCGGGTCTGATCAAATATCTTCTGCGAAGCTGCAGGCTGCAGACATGATGGATCATTTCCAAACTGGGCAGGAGAAAAGAGCTCAAGTCAGTGGCCAGTTTGTTACAGCTGCATTTGCAGCAGCTGGAGAGCATTTGCTCTTCCAAACACACAGAGTGCCTCCTTAACAGGTTTTTCACTGCCTGTGCCCCAAAAGCTGCAGGAAGGTGATGGTTAATGACCCATTACATGCAATAAAAGCCAACCCAAATTAATAAATTCAGCCTTGCTGAATAAACATTTCCGTCAGGGCAGGCAACAAGACTCAAGTCCAACATCAAACTCCAAAATAAGCCTTAAATGGTATCATCACGGGTACTTTGAAAGAAATAAACTTCAGAGGACAAATGAAAAAATTCAGTTTCAATACCTTCTCTGTGAATTGTAGGGACATAGAACGAAGCAGAAATATTCTGTCGAGTATTTATCATTACCCTCTGCACGTTTGCCAGAATATCTCTTCATATTAACAACAAATTTCCAGCAAAGGTAACACAAAGCACCCTTAGAAATTCTGGAGGTTTTTTGCTGTCTCACCCACTCAACTCAGATACTCCTTAGCTTAAAGAGATCTTTAGATTTGATATTTCAAATCTTTTTGGATGGAGCCAGAGAAGACAACATTCTCAAATTCTTTTTCAAAAAGGTTTGGGAACAATCACCTCAAATACACTACATCTTCCTGCAAATATCCTTTGAAGTCCCCATGTTCCTGAGAAAACTTGAAGGATCCTGAAGTTGGGATAGTTCAAATCTACTTAATTGTCTGCTAAGCATTTTTTGTTCTGGCCAGCAATCAAACACCATTTGCAAAATGACTCAACAGAGACCACGAATCACGGGGAGAGAGGCAACCCAGAGTCACTGAAACCAGAGGGAAAACTCCCCCTGACCCCCGGGTAAGAGCCCTGTTGGTGACAGCTCAGCTCCACCACCCCAGAAAAGGCCCAATAAAGCACTTCTTCCCTCAGGCAGAATTAGCCTCCCTTGCTCACACCAAGTCAATCCATTTTAATGCCACCTATACCATTTTAAGCTGCTTCTTCAAGGAACATAAAAACTAGGGGGAAAGTTTCTTAAAGCTAAAAAAAGGATTTAAAAACCAATGTAACACAGCATCAGCATTGTGACAGCTGCAAGTGAATCAAGTTTGATGCAAAGGCGAGCATGAAACACAATTAACTGGTCCTCCCCAGCCTCAGATCAGGGATCGCTGAGATGATTCCAGGTTCAGATCCTCATGGACAGGAGTGAGTGCTGGCTGCCTCCAGAATCAGATGTAGGTCTGGCCAAAAAAAATCCTGTGATTTTTAAGACTGAATTTACAAGGCTACAGCTCAAGTGACAGAACGAGCTGATGGGAGGAACAGCAAATATGTGCAAGCAGGAAAGCTCTGCTGGCAGGGATCCCTTTGAGAGCTTCCAAAGGGTGCACAGCATCGAGCAGTGAGCGGTGCTGGGGGGCAACCCAGCCCTTGAGGAAAGGCGTGTACAGTGCATCCCTTGTCAAATACACACATTGAAGGCTGAGAATTCAACAGCACAGGAGCACTGATTAAAAACCAGAAGAAACGCAGGTGTAAAAATAAGGGTTTTCTCAGAATTTCTCACTTTTAAGAGCGTCGGAGACAGCGTGTGATGGACTGATCACAGCCCCCATTCCCCACAGGCAGATAATTCAGAATTAAAGCTGGGCCTGGGGGAAGTGGTTTTCGTTTTTATTTATCTGATTTGATTGGTAACAAATTATTTTCCCCAAGGACAGCCTGTTATGCTGCAGCAATAATTCCTGAGCGATCTCCCCCAATCCTTGTCTAGGCCCAGAGCCTTTCACTCTATTTTCTGTCCCCTGAGGAGGGGAGGGCTGGAGCAGCTCCGGTGGCACCTGGACCCAGCTCCCAGCCTGACTCCAGGAGAGCACAGAGGGACTTGTGCAGTTAATTCCTGTGAGACCTTCTGCTGCGTCCTCACTTTTCCACAAAGTCTCCACAGCTCCCCACCATATGCTCTACCCTCACATCCCTCTTTTTGCAAGATTCAGGTCAAAATAACCGAGTGCAAAGTTGTTAGAGCTGCTGGAAGAGCAGTTTTAGAAATAAATTTTGTTGCAAGTAGGGCTTGGAAGCAGTAAGGCCCCTTTCCATAGTATTTGGTTTGGGTTGCATTTCACTAAGTAGAAAATAAAGAAACTGAGTAGAAATATCTGCTGATGAAGCTCAGCAAATTAAATTCCAATGAGCCCCCGCCTTTGCAGAGATGGCTTCATTTCAGCTACACTGAGGGGTAGGAGGGACCTGGGGAAGGCTCAAAGCCAGCCCACACAGAGCAGTGTCCCCGGGATCCGCACTCTGCAGCCGGCAGGAAAGCCCCACAGCAACTCCCTTCCACCCAGCGAGCAGCACCTGGGTCCCGTCCTCTCTGCAAACTGCTGAAACCTGCCAAGGAACCGGCTCCCAGCTCTCTTCAGCCACCAGCTGTGCCCCCTCAGCGGCTGCATTTTCACATAAACATCCCCGTGCTTCTTCCTGGTGCCACAGAACACTGCCCTGGGAGCGCTCGCCAAGGGCACCCAGCTGCCCTCCAAGGGCACCCAGCTGCCCTCCTCCGGACGCTCCCTGGCTCGGG
>VZRQ01011009.1:120970-133730 GCA_013397975.1 Machaerirhynchus nigripectus
GGCCCGGGAAGGCTCGGGGCCCGGGAAGGCTCGGGGCCGGGAAGGCTCCGGCCAGGGAAGGCCCGGGCCCCGGGAAGGCTCCGGCCAGGGAAGTTTCGGGGCCCGGGAAGGCTCGGGGCCCGGGAAGGCTCGGGCCCCGGGAAGGCTCGGGCCAGGGAAGGCTCGGGCCAGGGGCACAGCAGGGCTACAGCCATCCCCGGCGGTGCCACAGCAGTGCCGCCCACGCTCCTGCTCTGTCTCACTGATCCCAAATCACCCCTGAGCTGCCCTGATCGATCGCTCGCTGGTACACGAGTGCAGCAGGAGCCTGGATTTGTGCTAAACCCATCATGTAACGGAGCAGGGGAGAAGATGACAAGCATGAATAAGTTCTTCCAAAGACTCTTATTTTTTCCCTGAAATGGAATTCTAAAAATACCTTTGGATAGTGTCCCTCCACACGCAGAATGGCAAGGCATATGAATTGCATCCTCTCTGCGCTGCTAAATATCAGAGGTTACAGTCTAACAGATTGCACAGAGTTAATGATAGATACTTCCACTCGTACCCCCACATTTCCATCTATTTTTAAAAGCCTTTACTTACATAATGTTTGGTGTCTTCATCAGCACAAATCTAATCCTGATGCCAGCATCAAGGCTGTACTCGTGGGACACGGGGAACCACTCAGAAAAGGATGCATCCCCACAGCTCTGCTGGGCCTGGCCTGGAGCTCGGGCTCCTTTACTTATTGATGAGTTCCCTGAGGAGAGCCAGTGGCTGCCTTGTGCCAGCCGAACAGGATGGTAATTCAATCCTGCCTGGAACCTGTCTGTCCGAGGGACATCAGGGTCGGAGCTGCCTGCTGAGAGCTCTGCGGACAAAGCCTTTGGCTGGGCATGGATGGGGAGACTTTGAGAAGTCACTTCATGCAGTACAAGGTGTCCAAGTTTGGCTGAGAGGTGGCATTATTTCTCATAAACAAACGCAGTGAGGCGCATTCACACCGTGGAAATGTTCTGCTGAAGGGATTGTGTCCGTGGGCAGTGGGCTGCTTGATGGGCATGGGCCTTAAAAACGCAAGTTCACAGCTGCAGCTTGGTGTTCAAGCACGGGATTTGCAATCAAAGTGCTGTTTTGCAAAGAGTTATTACCATTCTTGTGGGATTCCAGCCCTCCCTTAGGGCTCTCTGAGTATAAAAGACAAGGAGTCCCCTGCAGTTGCACAAATGTACAGCTCTGTAAGTGCAGGTAAAACACCTGTCAGAGCCACATGCTTATGATATTATGGTAATATCCCTTGCAGAGTTTCCACTCAGGAGAGGTTCAGGTAACAGAAGCAGCAAGAGGAGCTGCCCTTTCCCAGAGATCACTGCCACAGCACACACACGGGAGGGAAGTTTGCTGAAGAACCGAAAAAGCCTTCCCAGGAAAAGCCCTCCCAGGAGCTCGGGTGCCAGACGGATGCTCCTGCTGGGCCCTGCTCGCAGCTCTGCGTGCAGGTAACCTGCCCAGCAAAGGTCTGCAGAGGAACCAAGCGCTGACGGCTCACGCTCATAAGGCCAAGTAAGTTTGTTTCTAGCATTCATTAATTTGAAAGATGCTGTCACTGTGTCGTGTCTTTTATGATCTCTAACTATGCATTAGAAATAATTCAGCAATTGACTTTGGTCCTAAATTGCAGATGATGAATGCACTGTGATCAGAGTCCGCAGCCAAGTCACACAGGGGACAAAAACATTCAGCATGGAAGGCAAAATGTCAACAACTGTAAGTTATCACTCTGCTGAAGCAGTTCTGAAACGCTGAGCTTGTAATGTAAGATACTTCAATAAATCCTTCACAGAACACATTTCAATCTTTCCTCTTACACTGAAAGGATTATCCTGACCTACCTCTGCTTTTAACACGTCTTCTTCCTTTTGCCTCTATCAGAGTATAAATATTCAGCGTTAGTGAAATAATCAGCAGGATTACAATGTATAGTTCTGCAGCTCTGCACTGTGTGGGTGTGTGCAGAGAAAGACATATTTAACACAAGTACTAGCCAAGATGAAGTATTTTATTTACTGTCTATAATTAATTTATTACAATTTATTACTGTCTGATTAAGTCTAAGCAGGTAACAATAAGATTGTTGGATTAGGAGCACTGTGAAAAGGCCTCTTAATTTTTCAGGTTAAAGATACTGCAGAGAACAAACTCCTTGCCTGCACTGTGGTCATGCAAGGCAGTGTGGCAGAGTTTCAGACAAGGGGTGTGCCACCCCATGGTACCCTCAGCACAGAAAAATCCTGCACATCTCAGACCTCCACGAGCTCCCAGTGTGTATTTCTCCATTCTTTCCCACACAGCCTCTATTAAAAGATTAAAAGCTATGAAATTTTACATGTGCCTGCAATTTTACCAACAGGGAAAACTGAAGCCATTGTGACACTGAAGTAACACAACTTATGGGCAAAAACCAGTGTGATCTTTGTCACTATTAAAAAAAACAAAGGTGGGGTTCTGCACCTTACCCAAAGTTCAGAATCCTCACTGGTTCTAGAGCCCCACAGCAGCTCCTCCTCGGTCTGCTACAAAAGCTGATCCAAAAGTCAAACCCCAAGGAAACACAAAATGTCCTTTCTATTGAATTATTTGTTTTCCAGCACGAGTGCCTGCAGCTTCCAGGGCTGCTGCTGGGTTCCTGCCCTGCCACTGCCGTGCCTGACCTGCTGCAGCTGATGACACCCGAGGGGGCAGGCACCCGCCTGTCCCAGCGCCACACAAACACACACTGCAGCCTCCAGGCAGCCTCCCGGCAGGAAACACCCCGGCACCTGCTTTGCATCTCACTGCAGGTTTTGCTTTTTCACCCAAAAGGAATCATTTGTTGATTACAATTCTGCATTTTTCACCAGATCTTGCCCAAACCAGTGGATCTGCACAGGACCTGCACAGCCCCTGACACAGGAATGGGGCTGAGGTCAACTTTAAATTACACACGCAGGAAAGGGGGAGGGATTTGAGAAGGGATAACAAGCTCTTTATAACACCAAAAAGCTTCTAAAGGAGTGGTGCTGCCTAAGAAGCAAGCCTCGAGGAGTTATGAAAACTGCTGTTAGAAAAACAAAAGCACCTTATAACCGCTTACAAAATTATTGCTCCCCACAAGCAGACACTTGTTAATGAAAGGGCTCAACCAGTGAAACAACATGGAAATTCACCATTCCTCAGCTACTGGTTCTGAACTTGGTCACCACAACACTGCAGACTGAATTTCTCTACTCAGGATGCAATTTCTCTGCTCTACTCAGATGAGGACTTGCCTGCAGGAAAAGAGAATATATTTTCTGACACATTAAAATATGAAAATTATTTCATTTCCTCACTCTTGCATGTCCTTTTTTTTTTCTTTCTTTAAATCACAAAAGTGATGTTAACGGACAGGCAAGGGCTCAATTTAATAGGAAAATAATTTTTTTTGATAGGTACTATGCTGATACTCCTAGAAATGGTCCCCACAGCAGGTTTGGTGCCAGAAATGGTCCCCACACCAGGTTTGGTGCCAGAAATGGTCAGCATAAAGTCCTCACAGAACACCTCAAATGCAGCTGGAGGAGCCCTCTCCTGGTACCCCTGTCAGTAAGGCTGAACCAGGCAGTGTTTGATTTAATGGTTCAGTATTCAGTCAAGTGTTATCCTCAACCCTGTTACAACTGAGAATGTGCAATTACTTTGATGATATTTGTCTTACAATTTGAGAGCTGCTTGGTGTGTTAAACAATCGCCAGTTTTGTACCATGACATCATATTTCAAAGTCACAAAACAAATTAATTAGCGAGATCGTGCCACCTCATCCTTAATCTCATTAGAGAAGACTAATGGCTACAGAATCAATTATTTCATACAGATTACTGCCTCAACGCCACCAGCCTTTACATCACACGGGCTCATTCTGGATTTTCAATTCCGTGGTAATTTCCTCCACTAGTTTAATTACAACCCTTAATTAAGTCCCTTCTTTAATCAAGTTTATAGCTATGTCCATTCATTTATGGCTGCACATGAAGTAAGAAACAAAGAGCAACTAACAAAACTGGGGGGCCTGCAGCGGAGCTTGCCCAGGGTTTGGCCGGCCCCAGCCTCTGCTCCAGGAGCTGCAAGCACTCCTTCCTTTGCAATGCCCACAGTAAGCTCGGAACAAACACAAAGAAACCCACAGTTTTAGCCAAGGTGTACAAAACCATGACACAGTTTTCATTTTGCAGTTCCCAAACATCCAGTGGGTTCGTGATTGCATTTACTCACTTCGTTGTTTAGTCTTCTGTCAGTTCAGTTTTTGGGCTATGCAGGTGCTGGATTTTTCAGAAGAGATCATTTCATTTCCAAAGCAGTAATTGAGATTTTCCAGCTTCACACTTCACTGTTTTCATAAACAGTTTGTATTTCTTTCCAATGCAATGTGGGTAATGTTAGCCACGAACATCTTTATCTCTGAGTACCATTTAATAAAGACAGTAACACATAAACATTCTCCCAGAAAGAAACACTTGTTGGACCGAAAGAGAAGCATGCCAGTACAGACCTGCACAATGCCAACAGCTCAATCATCATTAACAATCACAGAACATAATTAATTACTGCTTGGTCTTTTAATAGAAAAGAGTAATAATTCTTTTACAAAAATTGTTCTATTTCAAGAAAAAAGTCTAAATATTCTCCATGAACCTGCAGACTCTTTCTCATTTGATCAGAGATGTGAGATTTCACAACTATCCAACACTTATTAACGGGACAAAAGGGGAAGTTCCTGGTCCTCAGTGACCTACAGTGAATGAGGAGATTGGACTGGCCAGGAATAGCCTCTGCGCTTCTGACATCTTTCATTAGCTCTACCCATTTATTTTTTCCTCTCTCTCAAACTAATAAGAAGCTAATTTATGTCCCTCCCTAATGGCAGTGCCAGAGCCAGCACGGCCATCCCCTCCTGACCATCAGATCCCCCAGCCTGGAGCTATTTTTGCCACTTCTTTCCCCTTTAGCTCACACCCACGGAGCCCTTGGTTCACACCTGGCTCCTGTCCCTCCAGCTCCGTGACTGTCAGAACCTGCTGCCAGTCTCACCAGGCTCCCTGATTAGGGCACAATCCTCGCCACCCCAGCCCCAGAGCTGCCCTTTCCCACAGTGCAGTCAGCAGCTGTAAAATATTTTGAGTTTTCTGATGTTCTAAGCACGAACTGATCTCTCAGGAAGGGCTACGAAACACCAAACACTCCCATGCCAAGCACTAGGAAACACCAAATAAACTCGGAGTAACAAATTTCTCTGTCGGTCTAGGCACATTTCTACTTTTGCTTTGCTTGCTGATCTTTTTTCCCCACCATAGTAAAAAAATTTCTTGTCATTTCTTGATAAAGAGCCCAAGTGGCTTTTTCCTTCCATTCTATCTTTCAAGTTCTCATGCAGAACTGATAAAACTATCCAGTGTCTTCTTTCTTTAAGCTCTACTGGAATAAATGTACCAAAAGGAAATTAGCAACAATAATGAGAAAAGCCAACACCCTCTCTGTATGCAAATTTCTTCTCTTAAACACAAAAAATGAGACCATGAGAATCCTATTTCACTGAGCAAATTAACAAAGGGTCAGAAAGCTTGATCTTTGTCACTGGTGTCCTCTGTCTGAAAGCTGAACTGCCATTTAAATATTTATAAGGGAGAGCTGTAATTGCAGGTTGAGAGCTGGGAGAGCTCTGCATGCAGGAAACAGGACACTGAAAATATTCATGCCATGGGAGATGCTCCACCAAAGGAAAGTCTGGGTGAAGGAAAGGAGTGCTAACCCGGCCTTTCAGCAGTTTCTGAATCCAGACACGTAAGGAAGTGCCCCAAAGCCTTTTCTTTCTGGGGTCTGTTGTGGGACACAGACACACAAGAGGAATTCAGACTTTCCCAGCCACTGAAAACTGGTGAAAAAAGTGGTTCCAAGTGAGGACAGGCCCACAAGCCATACATGGAACCATGCTTCATTTTTATGAATATCTTTTTATGAAATAAAAAAAGGGAGGAGAAGCAGCTGCCCACACGTCAAAGTGGAGGCAGGAAGCAAAGATGTTCAGACCCTGCTGCATCTATCAGCTGGGCTTGCCACCAGCAGCAGAGCCCTCTCCCAGCAGGTTAAGGGTTCTGGCTACATAATCTTCCTGCCTGCCTGATTCTAGTTTAATTAAACTAAATTTATACTTGTCCCTCTGGCTTGATATTCAGTTTATTGAAGTTTCTGTTCAAGTTACTCCATTTGGCACCACAGGAAAGCTCAGAGATTTCCATGCCAGTTCTCCTACACAAACCCAGGTAACAGAAATGGTCCCTCTGCATCCTTCACTGTGCTCCCCTCAAGCCCAAAGTGCTTCCCACACACAGAGAATGTTCCCATTTCGGCCACTCGGTGAATTCCCTTCCAGCCACAGGAACCCCCAGCCCAGAGCTGCTCCAAAGGAGTCTCTGCAAACCACAGCAGCCAAAGGGCAGCACAGCAAATGCTCACACAGGTGAGAGTACATTTTGAGAGAGAAGTGCTTAAAGAACTACCTTGCAATAAACGGGATGCTTGAAAGGGAAGTGACTGCAAGATAAATAAAATCTAAACTCTATCAAAAATACACAGTGAGCTCGATAGGAATTCTTCTTAACCATCTGAAGAGAATGAGTATTTGGCTTTCCAGAGAGGATAACTATCTGCGGGGTCCCCACCCAATCATCCCCATGATCCTGGGGGTTCTGAAAGCAAGCTGTCATGGAAGTGGGCTCCAAAAGAAACAACCACAACTTCTTGCTAGATCATTTTTTGGAAGCATGTAACAAAACATGCTGGTTGGTTAGACAATGCAACATCCCAAAATACTCCACTGATGACACCTGGTGGAGTTGCACAGTGTTTTCTGTCGGCTTTCCGAATCCATTTCAGGCCGCAGGCAGCCAGGGTGTCAAACTTGAGCACAGGGGGCCGTGTGAGGATCTCCACTGCACACTGAACTCACTGGGAAATCTGTCACTCCCTTCTGCACTCACAGCAGCTCAACGAAAAGGTTTGTGTGCTGTAGAATTCAGTACTTCCAGGCAGAGAGGCAGAAATTTTTAATTACAGAAAACATAAATTACAGAACATGGTTAGGAAGATGCAGGGCATCGTTACCAAGTCAAGTCCTTGATTCAGAGTAAACAATCTTAAACGTGCAATCCATGAGCAAGGGCATCAGAAAGTGACAAGATCTCACAATTCACTAATATTTGGAGGTCAGCCAGGACAAAAATGGAGATAAGTATTTGTTAATGAGTTCACATCTGTCCACGTGAGCCGTTTTTGATGGCGTGCTTGTTTTTGTGAGGGGATTGCTCAAGAAAAGCATTGCAGTGTGAAGCCCCTGAGCACCTCTCGTTCAGAAAGTCTCCTCAGCAGCAAATTGTAGAAGGCTGGAGGAACGTGCACACCAAAGGCAGCTCTGCCTTTGCCTTGCTCTCACTCCTGTCCAAGCAGGCTTGGATCACCGACTGAACTAAGCGGACTTTTACTCTGAATTCATTTTGTGCTTTTAAAATTACGTGGCATCGCGTTCCCTGCATTCCAGCACCCATCACTGCCCGTCGTGCCATCTGTTCGCTCTAACCCCAGGCTCATTCGAACACCCATTATTCTGCTCAGAGCTTTTGTATTCTGTCCGGGGTTTCTGTTTCAGTTTGGGGCTGTGGAGCAGGAGCGTGTTTGGAGATTGCCGTGCCAGCATCCCTGCCCGGAACACCCATTCACAGCACGTCCCTGTAAAGACACATCGAACCTTCAGCTGCAGAGTTCATCTCAAAACTCGGCATTTTAGACTTCCACAAGT
Organism: Machaerirhynchus nigripectus; assembly: GCA_013397975.1. Lineage (NCBI taxonomy): Eukaryota > Metazoa > Chordata > Aves > Passeriformes > Dicruridae > Machaerirhynchus > Machaerirhynchus nigripectus. The sequence goes on from VZRQ01011009.1 coordinate 128,821, forward strand.
TCCACCACCTTGAAGGAAACCCTCATGGCGCGTTGGGAAGAGGCACATGGAATGAGTGGCGTGTTGCCACTGCCCTCTCCTGGGTGAGGTGGGATGGGACAGACGCCGGTGCTCTTGCTGCCCTGGGTTGGCAGGAAGCTGCCGGCTATTTTTAGCTCCTCATTTTTATTTTCCAGGTGGCGTTCTTCAGTTTTATTTCCAGGCTTGCCATGCCGAAAAGATGTGCAGGACAGTAACCACCACAAAAGAGCTGAGTGACAACTGGTGGCAGAAAAGTAACCTGAACTTCCCAAGAAGTTGACAACGTGAAGACCCTGTTGATTTCAGCTAAAAAAACCCCTTCTTCCCTTTGAAACTGAGCTCTGGTGATAGACAAAAATACCTGCCTTGAAATGCAGACACAGGCACGTGTTCTGGCTGGGATGTGGAAGGTTGTTCCTTTAATAATCTTGCTTCCTCCACTAGTTCGGGCTGCCAAGGAAACCAAACTACTCTGGTGGCTGTCAGCCCTTCCACAGGATCAAGAATAAATGAGTAAGATGTGTTTGTCCCCAGACAGGAGAAACCTTCTATCTCTGTCCAAACACCCCTCCAAGATCAGCCAGACTGAACAATTCCCACCGTGACAGCAAAGAGGAAACACCACTGGAAACGCTGAGCTGAGCCCGTGGCTAATTACACAGATCCAGCTTTGGGTGAATGGTGATCTTGATTGTGAATGGCAAGATTGTTGATTAGATTTTTTAATGAATAAATTTAAAAATTAGAGCTCGCTTGTCACTTGCAGCTCCAAGTAAGAAAGAACAATAGGCAGTACTGGAGGCTCTCCAGGCATGCAGCCCCAGCACTGGAACAGAAACATCCACAGCGATATCACCAGAATGATAAAATGAATGCAGACAGTTGACAAGGAAAAAAAACCCTTGAAAGCAATAAAATGCTCACACCAACCAATGGAAAAAACTGCAGAAAAACTATTATTTACTTTGATTTGGTAAGTGAACTACGTGGCAAAGTGAACTAATTCCTTCCAAATGAAGGAATTAAAAATCAGTTAAGGACTGGGCTTTTCTTTTTTCCTTTTTTTTTTTTTTAATTTGAACAATAAAATCTTCAGAAACCATATTAAACTATAAACTAATAAACTACTTTCCCACAGTTTTCCACACTTTCTTCCATCAAAGATCACCATGGCCCTGTGCTCCCTCTTTTTGAGGCAGACATTCTGTAACCTTCTTATCACACAAACCCTTCCTCCGTCACATGAAACTCTTCACAAAACCCAGCGCTGGTGGGAGCTCTGCTGAGCAAACTCCTGTCTGCAAAAGCCTCTTCTCCCTCCTCATACCCTGGCCTTCATTTTCCTCTTTCATGCAGTCCATACCACATTGGTTTGCCCTTTCAGTTTGAAAATTTCTCAATCACTCTGGTTTTCATAATGGCTCTTGCTTTAGCTGACACCAATTCTCCAAAGCACTGCAGTCTTGAGGGTTCCCATATTTTTAGCTACTGTGCCAAATTGCTCTGAATTTAATTAGTTAAACACCTGGCTGCAGAAATCTATCCTGAATTCAAAGTGAGAGTCTGCTGTCAAAGTTATTTATCATAAATTCAAAGCAACTTTGGTACTTTCTGGGCAGGAAGTTCTGATGCGAGTGACTCATGGTGCTGTGTTACATCTGAAAACCACTTCTGGCTGTAAGTCTCAAAAAGCAGAGTATCACAGAACACGCCAATAAATCCTGCGGCCAGAGCATGAAATGGGATTCTTGGGGAAAATGCAAATCTGGCTATCTAGATGGAATAATTGCTTTATTACTTTTTAGCACTCCGATATAAAAAATTAGGAGCATAAGCTAAGATGAAGAGGCAAGAGACATGTCTATACTACCGAGTATTTCTTTCATGAAGTATCAAATAATTTACCTAAATTACAAATTAGAAAAAGGTTTTTGGCATAAGGCTGGCTGATTTCTCCATTTTATTCATGCTGCAAATATGGGCACCCTCTGGAAAACTGGGGTGAGAAATGCCCCTGTGCTAAACGAGCACAGAACCATTCTCCACAGCCTGTAGGGGAGCTTTGCCTTAACTCTCAACTCAAACCTGGACAAACCTCCTGACCAAGGAAAAAAGTCTTTACGAGCACCAGACATCCATTAATGTTGAATCTTGTAGAATATTCTTTTTGACAGTAAAATTCACAGCATCTCATATCTTACCACAGACTTCACATTCAGGTTTCATGCAGGTGCAAAGGCAGTGGACATGACAAAGCTGTCACAGCCACATCCCTGTTCAGCAAGGCTTTTCTAGCTCAGGTTTCAGCACCATGCATGGACAAGCCACTGTGTCACTCTGCAGGAGCTGCACACCAGCAAATACAAAACCTCTCTTTTCCATGGGGCTGTTGATTTTTATTTAAATGAACTATGTATCAGCCAGACCAGTTTTTCTTTCATTTCACACATGTAACTAATATATTTCTTACTGGCATTATCCCTGAGTGATATTACCACAAGTCTAAGGAGAATCAGGCCTTTAAGCCCTAAGTATTATCAACACAAAATGTAAATCCCTTAAAAAGGATTTGAGGTGGCTTTTTATGAGAAAATGACAGTCAGGAAAACGTCTGACTGCCTCTGACATAAACAACAGGACAAGAGCTGAGGATTCATCTCTGTGAAGAAATCTGAAACCCAAAGCGAAGCCAGAACTCATCTGATAGCAGCTGGTCTCTCTCGATAGCCAAACCAGCCCACTTTGCCATCCCCCCTTTGGCAGCAGCAGAAGTAGCATTTGGGCAGAGCCAGAACCTCCCCTCGCCAGGCGAACAGCACCCTGAGCCTGCCTCGCAGAGCCCACCCTCCCCAGCCCTGCCAGGGGCAGCACTCGGAGCAGCTCTGTGCAAACAGCAGAGCTGCCTCCAGTTCCGTGGTCAGGCGCCATCAGGGCTCTGCTGATAATTATAAACGATGCCACGACCAAGTTTAAATGTACCTGCCAAAACAGAAATGGAACCTGCAGAGAGACAGCGTTTGTTTCCCAGTGCAAGCCTTTGACATAAGCCCTGCTGGATCCGTGCCTACGTGGGCAGCCAAAACCATGAGCAGCCAGAGCAGCCCTACAGCACGGCCACCTGAGCCCTGCAGGCCTTCCCCTGCCTTCCAAAATCACTGCAGTCCACAGCTTTAGCTCTACAGGTGAGAGTCTGCCAGCCTGGCCAGGCACTAATGGGCTCATCAAAAGAGATTCTCAGCCTGTGGAGTGTAAAATCAGAGATGTGTCCACATTGCACTCGGCTCTTCAGGTCCAAGCCACCCCTTAGGATAAACAACACAATTCTTTCTTCAGATAGGGAGAATTTGGGGTCATCTGTATGGAAATTATAAATGGTGCATCAACATTTATTAGCATCAAACATTTTTCAAAATGTACTCCAGTTACTGAGATTAAAGATGTTTATTATTAAAAATTAATCACATTCATTATAGAAAATCGAAAATATAAATCTCCATGGGATTATTCTGTTCATCATTAGAGGTATATAAACACCCACACTCCAGCAGGTTGTCTGGGCCCTCTTGCAGTCAATGAAGAAATGGGCACTTTAGGATGTAATTTATATCCACTCTAAGACAGGTACTAAAAATAGGAATCTTTCCTTCTCCATCTGATTTTTCTAACTTCTTGCTGCCTGAGCATGAGTCATTCCTCATGGTCTCTGTGATGGTGCTAAAACTGGGCCTTTCTGGCCAGACTAACAGCAAATTTACCTTGACTTCCCACTTGCCTTTCTTAGGAGTCATTTAAAGCTCGCCTGGACCCCACACACATCTGTGCTTACACCTTCAATCCGTGTGGAGCTGTGCCTGGAACAGCTGCTGCCACTTGCCCTTCTCCAGGGGAGCTCTTTGAATAAAGGCAAGGTAAATAACTGTATTATCACAGGTCCAGAATTAAGCCCAGGAAGTGAGAATCAATTTACTTTGACTTTCCTATTAAGTTATATGAAGATTAGTTAAAGGATTTTCTTTTTCTCTGGCCTCCATCTGCATCCTGTGTAAGCAAAAGGGTAGAATTGATGATATGCAAGTCACATCTATCTTCCTCTTTGATCCAGTTAATGAAACTGAGATTCAGTGCAATTTCCTGCTTTCCATCGTTTAAGGAATGTGGTTACTTTGAAGATTCCTTGAAGCTTACAGTATTTTTCCTTATACCTAAATCCTATTTCTCCTTATTTCTTTATCACTGCCAGTATAAGTTGTTCATATAAATCTGTCTAAAGCATTCTAGACTGACTGAGCACCACAAACCTAAATTCCAACTTGAATTGATATAAAAACTTTTCTAGAAAATGTTTTTTTGCTTTTTCTCTCTCTCCCTCACACACGAATCATGTATTTCTAACTGCTGGTGCAAGTACTGGAGCAGCATGTAAATGATGGGTTCAAGTAGGCTCAAATGGATGAAAAGGTGTCTTCATCAAAGCAATGGCTCAGCTGGTGGGACTGAAGTGGCTCAGGATGACACCCCTTCTCTGCAGAACAGGGAATCCACAGTGATGCCGTGACTGCAGACAGGCACGGGGACAGGAGAACGCGTCTCCTCTCGGACAGGGACAGGAGCACAGGGAGGAGAGGCCGAAGGCCAAGGTGCTGCTGATGGATGCACACTCAGTGCTGCAGTTCCTGAGCTCAGCCTTCCCTGGCAGCACGCACCCATGGCCTTTGTGCCACGGCCCCAGCTCTGCCCCACAGCCCCAGCTCTGCCCCACGGCCCCTGCTCTGCCCTACAGCCCCAGCTCTGCCCCACGGCCCCTGCTCTGCCCCACGGCCCCTGCTCTGCCCCACAGCCCCTGCTCTGCCCCACGGCCCCAGCTCTGCCCCACGGCCCCTGCTCTGCCC
>VZRQ01011009.1:134526-146863 GCA_013397975.1 Machaerirhynchus nigripectus
GGCTGCTCAGGGTGTGAGAGAAGGGACGAGGCTGCTCAGGGTGTGAGAGAGGGAGCGAGGCTGATCAGGGTGTGAGAGAAGGGACGAGGCTGATCAGGGTGTGAGAGAAGGAGCGAGGCTGATCAGGCTGTGAGAGAAGGGACGAGGCTGATCAGGGTGTGAGAGAAGGGACGAGGCTGATGGGGGCTGTGAGGGTCTCGCTGCTGCTGTGCCAGGTTTGGGGAGCCCCGCCTGGACAGGGCTCTGTCACAGGGATCAGCCACCAAACCCTGCGCTGCCGCTCCCTCTCTGGAGGGGACAGGAGCACCCCAGAGGGGTGATGGCCAGAGGCTGCTCACAGCTGCCCCAGAGGTATTTCCCAACTAAATGATGCTCTGATTCCAGGGCTCCAAGAACCAGAGTCCCACCTCTACACCGACCTTCCACCTCTCACCTTCCGCAGCAGAAATCCGGGCGCGTTCTCTTTCGGTTCTGCAGGAAAGCCATTAGCACAAATATTGGAATACATCCTTCCCATTAAAAATAAACAGCAAAACCCCACACCACCACTTCTCCTGAAAGTCTTTACCTTGCACATTCTGCTGGCAAGCTTAGATAAGCACACTAGAGGGAAACTAGGAAAGCTCCAGACGGGAAAGGTTAATATTGCTGTGGTATGGCTTGGTTTTGCACAGTGATTAGGCTCCCTGCCAGCCTGATTCCTTCAATGTTTTAACTATCTGCAGCTGAGTGATTACATTAATAAACTTCCAGTGCAGACAGCATGCTAAATTCTAGCCACTGTTCGTGTAGGAAGAGAATGGATGTCTTTAAATACACTTTCTCTTCTAAATTCTAGGAAAAAAAGGCAACCCCTGGCCTGATTTTCCCAGAAAGAGCCCTTCCTTAGAAACCTCCAGCAACCTCTTGATTCTCAGCAGGATTTTTGGGACCAGGAGAATTCCCTCTCAGCAGAAGAAAGAATTTTTTCTTTATTTTGAAGGCTGTAGCAGCAGATCTAACATTCCTCTCCATCACCCATCACAGGTCTGCATAACTCAGATCCCAGTCATAACATCCCCAGAAATTACAGCTTGAAGACCTTAAGGTCAAAAGCATTCACCTGTACTATCCGGGCTAGGAGAATAAATCATCAGCAATGATTTATAATCAGAGAGGAATTTAGCTCTTGGAGCACTCAATGGAAGTATCGGTGTCTTTTTCACAAAACTTTGTTTCATCCCTTCACTCGCCACTACGCAACTGCTGGATTTTTTTTTCCTTTTTGGTTGTTCGTTTATTTTTAATTTATGCATCAGGAAATGACTGCGAATGTTTCGTGCACATTGTACAGAAACCTACACAGCTCCTGGTAAGTTTCCTCAGAGGAGCAGAGCTCCGGTGTGGGCAGAACACCCAGTTTTGATTCCCAGCTCTGCCACTGACTCACTGCAGGAATTTGGGGAAACCATGTGCCCTGCTGAACAAAATGGGGATAATAATCATTCTTACCTAGGAGATGTGCACTAAGACTTTGTTAATTAATGTCTGTAAGGACTCTGAAATCCCAAGATGAAAGACAAAGTGCATCATGTGAATCCATGAAACATAAAATGATGTATCTATGGAATAATGCATTTAACACTTCTTTAGTGCATTTAACACTTCTTGACCATTAATCCTGTGCTTGTAAGAGGCAAACTGCTGCCATTCCATTCCAAAGAGACTTGCATACAGAGGGCCAGGAGCCAAAAAAAGCCATGGACTCTGTGCCTCCAAACCTTCCTTCACCTCACTGAGGAGGAATTCATGTAACCACTGCCGGTATCAAACACAATTGCCTGGGGACAAACATGCAGGGTGTGTACAAAACAGCTACAGGACTGAGAAAACAAATAATCCTGGTTTGTGTTCCAGCAGAATTCCTCTGCAGCCCTTCCAAAGCCTGGAAAGGGACAGGGCAGCAGGAATCCACCATCCCCAGCCCCGGCAGCAAACACGAATCTAAACTAATATAAACAGTGGCAAAATGTACATCCTCTCTAACCGGGGGAGCTACCCCTAAATGTAGCTATTTATTACCATGACCTTCTCTTCTACCTTTATGGAGAAAACCTGAGTATCTGTAACTAACATCCTTCCTGAAGCACAGGCACAGGGACTGAGCAGGTGCTCTTGAGACAGTGCAAGTAACAACCCAAAGTGTTTGGCCCCATGGGAATAACGATTTGAAATAAAATTCTGCTTTTCCCAAGAACACCTTCGGGAAAAACCCAAAAATGAATAGCAGAACTATTCACAAATATCATGGCCGTGAGAGATCAGGAGAAACCCTGGGCTTCCAGAGCAGCCACATATTTTAGTTAGGAACTCTGAATTGAAAAACACTCAGTCACCTACACTGAGAAAAGTACCAGAGGCACCACATAAAGACTGCAAAAGTAAATGTTTTTTTTACATAAATAACATTCATGTAGCACTTGGAAGAAAGGGTTCTTTGAGAATTACTGAATTCAGACAGAGAACAAGTCCAGGAAGCACTTAGGCGAGGTAAAAACTGAAGCTAGGTTAAACCTCAGCCAGCCAGATGCTGTGGGAAAGTGACACTAAAGATGAGCAGCTTTGTGGCATTTCTGAACGCTGCCATCACCTTGGCAATCTCTGGGTGTTTGAACTGGAGCACTCGGCACTAAGTCTGTGCTTGAGTCAGAATTAGTGATGAAATCAGACCTACCTTGTCATTTTGTCACCATTAGGCAACAAAGAATAAGCTCTTTTAGTGTTTCATAACATAAGCTCCCCAAACTCCTGGTTTATTCATATGGCCCTTTCTTCTGGCTTGTTCCAGCTCCAACTCATCCTTCCTGAACATAAATCCTACACTGACACAAAGAGGCAGAGCTTTACGGCGTGTTTCAAGTATTCCACACTCTTTGTAAATGGTTCTAATTACTCCTGATGGAAACGATGTGGTTTGTTCCTCACGCTCCTCTCCCGCCCTTCCACGCGGGCCCGGTAATTGTAAGAGACGTGGAACACAGAGTGGGATATTGTGACATTCCCCCTGAAGTATTTACTCCGTGTTTTTATTATTTATGTAGTAATAGTCTATTATCAGCCCAACAGTGATGGATAGTGATGGTTAAACATTCCTGCGGGACTCCACAGGCCTCCATCCCTAAAGCAGGTTGGATGGAGCTATAAAACCCCAAATGTGTTTTTCCCAATGCACACTTGTACTGGGTTGCAACAGCGGGACTCTGGCACGTGAGATTTACCACTTCTCTGAGTAAGAGTCATTGCACCAACCCATTATGAAAGAAACCCATTTCAGCCCTGAAGTTATTCCAATCAATTGGAAGTTCTGATAATAGGAATGACATGGGCCTTTTACAGCACTGCCGCTCACAGGCACGCATTATTCCTCCTGGTTAATGCCGGCGATTATACTTTTAATGAATGTTGTGGAACAAAAACAAAGTAAATAGTGCTTATGTGCCTCAGATCTGCATTTTCTAACAGCCACGATTGCTATGGAAATTCCGTGCTCCTGGCAATTGTTACGCACCACAAACAAAATAATGTTTGTACCCTCCAGGCAGATTTGGTGTCAAGGACGGTCCCTTTTCCCTTACTTGGGAGTTTTAGTTTGGAAGGGGAGTAGTCCACAACCGACAAGCCTGTGGAAAGCTGAATTGTGATATATCACTGAGGACAAAGCCAGCACCATAGACAGGGAATTAGCGAGGATGTGCCACTCATCAGTATTTAACAGGAGCAGAATCAGATCAGCCAGCTCTCGCAAATACCGAATGGCTGTAAGATGCAAGTCCAGACAGACAACAGCAGAATCCCTTTATTTATGGAAAATAAACGGATGCTACCTTTTAATTCTTTGTTTTCCACTCCCCCTTCTCACTGGGTGTTTTTTAAGCCTCTCCACTTCTTCCCTCCTCATTCAGTAGCCCGGGAAATCCTACAGGGTCTGATCTAACTCTACAAAGAACCAGCACACAGAGCCAAAGGGGGCAAACTGGGCTGGTAAACCCCAAAAAGAACACCAGTGCTGGTGAACGCTTTGCTCCAGACACCTTTCCTGGTGCACAAAAGACCTTTCAAACAGTAATTTCCAATTCACTACAGCCAGTTCCCTCCACACATTGCAGTGGATAACCCAGTTGCGTTAGGGAATATCTCCTGTTACTTAGTTACAGGAAATCAGAGTGAGAAAACATCCTTCTCAATAGCAGCATGGGCCCTTAAAGGCTATTAAATAAAATGATATTGGAAAATCAACAACATGGTTTGACCAAGCGTTCTGGTAATTTTATGTAACAGACCAAATTTTGGTTACACAAACGACAACGTGGCAAGAGAGGGGGAGGGCAACACACCTGAAAGTGGCTAAAAACTGGGGTGAGGAGGAAGGAGAAGGTTTTCCCTTTGTGCTCCCTCAGTTGCTGCATCGCTGCTGTGTCCAGCTGGATTTTTGGACTGACTGGGAAGTGTTGAGCATCAGGGAGCTGATGCTCGGGACCTGGCCAGCAGCTCTTCCTGCAGTGCGGGGTTAGGGAGCGCTCCAGGTGCTCAGTGTCACTCTGGGAGCCCTCCAGATGTTCAGTGCCACTCTGGGAGCCCTCCAGGTGCTCAGTGTGACTCTGGGAGTGCTCCAGGTGCTCAGTGTCACTCTGGGAGTGTTCCAGGTGCTCAGTGTCACTCTGGGAGCCCTCCAGGTGTTCAGTGCCACTCTGGGAGTGCTCCAGGTGCTCAGTGTCACTCTGGGAGCCCTCCAGGTGCTCAGTGTCACTCTGGGAGTGCTCCAGGTGCTCAGTGTCACTCTCAGGGTCTCACACGTGTTGCCTCAGCACCGACAGTTACGTTTAGTGAAACGTGGATGTTTGTTTATTCACACTACACAAATATTAGGGTTTTGGTGTTGTTTGCTGCTTTCTGCTCGGAGCAATCCTCCCACCAAAAACAACGACACCACCTGAGCCCCACAGGCTCGAGTGTGTCCCACCAGTGCTGCCACAGCTCAATGGCCTCATTCACTGTTGGACCCTTGGAGCTCTCCTCACCACAGCCCGCCTGCCTTCCTCTCTTGCTCTCTTTTCTAAATTGTTCTTATTTTAAGACAAGAAAAAACTGTGCATTTACAAAGCTTGTTTCATATAGGTTATAAAAGCATCAGTTTGTGCACTTCATTTCCTTGCCACAGTATTTACAGAAATTAAACAGAAATTTTTCGAAAGGGAAGTTATGGGGCAAGCTGAGCATAAGGTTTAGGGTTTATGGTCATGAGTAACTGTCAATATCACAGGTGGCAAAACTCTCACTCCACATCCTGAGGAGCTCATCCCTGCCCCGATGAACAGGAACAGCTGCCTTAGGGGCAGGTTTCCCTTGAACACAGAAACATCAGCGGTCCCCACCTGCCCTACCAAAGAAACCCCATAAAACTGCTTTACAGTCACTTTTTGTTCTGATCCTAACTCATCCAGCAGCCACCAACGATGGTGACAGCAGCATTAAATGTACTTAATCTTCAAATAAACCAGAGGTACTAAAATCCCGGGGAGTGCATGGTAAATACAGTTATACAGAAGATTTAAGGGTGTTGAGCAGAGACCCTTCCAGCCGAGAGACATTTATAGTCCCAGTACACCCAGTAGGAGAACAGGCAGCCCTTAGAATACACAACCTGACTGCAGCCACCATGATTTATGATAGTAGTAATTTTTTTAAAGATTAATACATTTGCAAACTCATTACTACAAGTAGCACACAGCCAGTTAATTTAAAATGAAACAAAAAAAGAGTCTGGTTTTAGAAGATCAATACTTCCCCCTCCTCTTTTCTTATACAACATTTAATTAAGAGAAGCAATACAATGGATAAACGTTAGACCAGGTTCTGCAAGCAATATCCATGGATTTCCATTGGCCCTGCTGAATGATCTTGGGCAAATAAACCTGAAGCACACTGAAAGTTTCTCACCTGCAAAACGGACAGAATGATATCAACCATCATTCTTGAACACTCAGAGAAGAGTTTTCTTACTGAAAGTGCTAATGCAGACTAAGGGCTGCTCCAGACAAAATGCAGGTTCACACCATGAGATTTCAATGTGAGATTATAAAGGTCTGACATCCTTTAAAGAAACCCCAACACCCAAAATTTCATCCAGTCCTTCCTCGTTTCCAACTGCAGCGCTCACTGCGAGACCACAGAAGCTCAGTGCCACGGAGCCTTGCCGGCAGATGAAGGAAGTGAGGCAGAAGGATCTGCTGTGGCTCACCAGGGAGCACACAGCAGGGCCACGGACAGGACCCAGCCTCCATATCCCGGCCAGGAAACCAAAATGAGACTTATCTCCTTCAGGGCCAGAGCTGGTCCATCCACAGTGGAGTGCTTAAGCTGCACTGGATAGTGTCTAAATATGTCTAAATATGCATAAATATGTATAGATATGCATAAATATGTTTTAGGCAGCAAGAGTGTGAACCTGTGTGTGCAGTATGACCAAGAGATGGTTCTGGTTGGGAGAAAGGAAGAAGAGCTCAGTCTGTGAGTGGACACGCTGCTGTCATTTACAGAAGTGCTCCTTGAGCAAACCAGAACCTGACAAATTACCAAGCATTAAAAATTGATCATCCCTACAGAGCATCTTTTAAACTTCTCTATTGATTCATGTTTTCATTTTGCATAATGCACCAGAGCCCAATTAAGATCCGTGGGAGGCGAAGGGGTGGGGGGACAAACTGAGAGGTTTTCTGGGTTTGTTCTGCGCTCTGGTCACTTCAAACCTGGGATGAGTGAGGCTGTCAGGAAGGCAGAAGGGCTCCGAGCATCCTGCATTTAATATTCATCTGATCATTACCTGGCATGCCGGAGTGTTTAAATCCAACCCTCCCCTGCTCTGCCCTGCAGGAAAGGCAGCCAGAGCCGACTGCAAAGCATCTCAGCGAAGGAAGACAATTGACCTGACAACCCAGGGCACGGATCTGGTGCCAGAACAAACCATCCACAAGATTTCTACAGTCATTGTACATAAAAAACCTGATCAGACTGCTGGCTTCAGACAGAGCCTTATGTCAGGCCCAGTATGACACAAGCACATTTTCCCAAACTACTTAAAGGTTATGTAATAGAGATCTGCAGAGCATTAGCAGTCACATGACACGTCCCACTAAGATTTCAAACTGCCACCTACAAAATTTAATTAGCAAGCGGTAAACAAGCGAGAAGGGAAGAAATACACTCCTGGAGCTGCCAGGGAGTAGTCCCGAGGTTCCAAATGCGAGCAGGATCGGGGGCAGGGAAGTGGGGGGAACGGGAAGTCAGACTGAACAAATGGGTGAAACTGGGAGCGCCACAGAGGAGGGAAATGCAGCAACCAGGGGCCAGATCCAGCCCTGTAGTGCTGCTGACAGCGACAGCTGTGAGCTCCATCCTGCTGCATTCCCTCAGCCCATCCGTCTCCAGGAAGTGTTCAGCACCAGCACGCTCCCAGGGCACCGAGCTGTGCCACCCCTCCGGCTGGGGGCTGGCACAGACCTCCCAAGCCCTTGCTGGTGGATGCCAGAGCACAGCCGGCAGTGATGGGCAGGGTGCTCCCCGCGGGTGCCCTGCCCACACCAGGGCACAGGCACCGTGATGGCACAGCCGGCAGTGAGAGGGGCAGGGTGCTCCGCGGGTGCCCTGCCCACACCCGTGCACAGGCACCGTGATGCTCCATACAGGAGCAACAAAGAGCATTTCTTCAGCTGCATAAGAAGGAGGTACAGAAATATTCAGCAGGAGCTGAAAAGGTAAAGTCCCAGAATAACTTCCCTGTTCTGGAGGAATGTAGCCTTGATTTTGGATTTTTCTAAGCCAACCCTAAACAAATTAACCTGCCTCAAGGAAGGCTTATTTTTCTTTCAAAGTTAGTAAGAGGGGGTATTATTGTAATTTTTCCATCACACATCCAGAGTAAAAACTTGATGAGGCTGTCTATAAAAATGATTTATGCTCCTCAATGAAAGAAAATAAATCAGTCTAGTCCCAGGGGAGGTGGAGCGTGAAAGGAAAGGGGTGCATGTGATGGCTGCCCACCAGCTCTCACGGTGTTCACATCAAGCCTTGAGGAAGAGGAGCTTGCTGTAGGATGATGTTTAAAGGAAAAATGGAAGATGGTTTCTAATTGTCATTAGATGAGAGTGGGGAGGAGAATCTGTGCCACGCTGTTACATTCTAATGCCTCCCTCCTCACTGCTGACAGCTGCACCCTGAGCAGCAAGCACTGGGCACAGCAACACTTACTGCTCTGGAAATCAAGCCTGGTTGTAACAGAAGAGAGAAAACTTTATGACAATTATTAAAAAAAGAAAAAATCAAAAATCCAGCCTACAGTCCCATTCCCTCCATCCTGACTCCTGCACTCTAGATGTTTCTACCAGACCACAGCCACCAGCAGGGAAGTGAAGCTCTTCAAACTGAACATACCCATGAGCACAACAGAGAGTTTAGCTAATCAAATGTTATTCCAGAAACCTCGGAACAGATTCGAATTCTTCTGACACTCAGCAGTATTCTTCTATAGATCAACACCACACAATGCAGACTGTCAAGTGATTTGTAAGTAGCATCTAGAAGCCTCTGCTGGGATTCAGCATCCTGATGGAGAAAACAGTATTTGGTCTGAAAATCTCATTTCCTAAGCAGATAAAAGGAGTAGAATGTAGTGGAAAGAGTTCATGATTATTCCCATTTACAGGAGGAGAACAGAGCCCAAGAGATACCAAATCCTTCGCTCAGGGCCGTTCACAGAACCCCTGGCAGAGCTGGAAGTCCCACCCTGATTTCCTGATCAAGCACCACGCCACAAGCACGAGCCAAAGTTGAGCCACAAGCCTTTAAGCCACTCTAATTTCCTCACCAAAATCCCAGCCACGGGTGGCTTTACAGCCATCATTTACGGAACGAACGTGCCTCCAACACGGCACTCGACAGGATGGCTCCAGCTGGCCAAGGAAGCCCAGTGACCGCACTCAGATCAGTCCCAGCTGCTGCAGAGAGCCCGGAGCTGCTCCCCGGGGCCGTGGCACTGCTGCCCCTTCCCAGAGCCCCCTCGGAGCAAAGGGGCCTGGCAGAGCCCTCCTTTCCCCCCGAGCAGACCCTGGGTTCGCGGCACCGTGAGGAAGCTGCGCTTCCCCAGCGCTGTGGCTCCGCTCCAGGTCTATTTTTAATCGTGATATTGGTGTCTGTTTTTCAATTCTAACAGCAAATGCTGTTCTAACAGAGAAAACGCTGCTGTCAGCAATACTTCACGACAATCCTCATCTGTGGTGGACAGGCAGCTTACAGAGAACATCAACAGCCAGAGAGGTGATCACCAGTGGCACCAGGTGTTTTCCAGAAAATCCTAAATAGATTTCAGTTCCTTGGTCCTGTGCACAGAGACTTTCCAAACCCTGGAGAGGCACTGTTATCTCTACAGCCCGACATGCTATCAGAATAGGATATACAGGCTAATGCTGTGAGAGGGGGAAACAAAGGACTTACACAAAATTCCAGTTTAGTCAGAACCTTTTGCTGAATAATAACCCAAAAATAAGTCCCAGGAAAAAAGTCGTGACTAACAGATATTTCAGCTGGTGTGACATATTTCACAGCAGCGATGAGGGCCTGAAAAAATTTCAGTGAAATGACAAACTTGACTGTCAAACCATGCTTCATTCAACAGAAATACTGGCAGGCCAGGGCAGTGATGCATGACCAACTACATTCTCATTACAGAAAAAAGTCAGCGTGATTTGGGGTATTTAATTTTGATCTGTGGTGGGGCATTTGACACACGAGAAGGAAAGCCCCTAATACCCGAGGATACTGATTGTGCAGTGATCATAGGCTGCTTATTTCTCTTGTGGCAGCCCAGAAGGGCTCAGACTGTTGCAGAAAGCTACTGCCAGCGAGAACACTGTAGGGCTGATACCTTCATCTAATGCTCAGTGTCACACACCTAAACCACAGTGCTTCCATTCACGGGTGTGTGCACAGCGAGCACCTCTCTGACACACAGACACATTCAAGGAGAAACACAGTCGGTGTTTATGCAGAACACACACAGCTTGAATGAGATCAGCCACATCTACACAGAGATGCTTCAGATTTCTCAGCTCGCAATTGTCAGTTAACTAAACCAGCATTTATCAGCTATTCAGACCATTTTCATGCAGAAATCTGTGGCACTGCGCTGCCCCATGTTTTTCCTCATCTCACTTTTCCCACCCTCAGAACCCACGTGCTGGTTCAGAGCTGTACTTGGTTATAATTCTAGAAATTTCAACACACTGCCCTTCTCGAAAAGGTGCTCCAGGTAGAGACGAACATGTGAAGTTGGATGTAATAACAGTGCCCCTCTGCCCACTGCCTCTAGCATGCAGCCGTGCTGTATTCTAGCAGGCTGGAACCCGTTCAGGTGTGCAAGTAGGGAAAACCAGGGTTGCCCTCCAGTCTGCAGGCAGCATGACCACTTCACTGATTTCATATCGAGTCGGTCTTTTCTGCACTAAAAAGAAAACAGTCTGCACAAAGCCACTGACCAGGACCATCAGATCAAAAAGGAATAACAAAAAGGCACCTAAAAGAGACCCAACCTCCTTTAGGGTTCTAGAAGTAACACATATGTATTTCAAAGGCTGTCTAGAGCGGTGAGTCCCGGCTGACATCTGTAATATTTGATCGGAATTACCTTCTTCGTTTGTCAGCTGGGCAGACTTGAAAGCCCTCCTCTAATAAAAATCTAACACCCTCTGATCAAAAAAGCCAAAATACAAAGTGACTACAGCAGCCTTCCTATCAGTGCCCATATACTGCTATTTTTTGTCATATTGGCTTTATGGGGATGCTATAACTTCCCCTCTACTGCTTGGTCTGTGGTTTAGCATTTCATGCTGTTGTCTTAAGGCAGCTCTTCTGCCTTGCTAAGCAGTAGTCCTGATTTCTATCTGGACGATAACAGTCACAGTATTCTTCCCCTGTCACAGAATACTTGGTGCAGTTCTTAATGTCACAACCAATGGCTTTGAATTTAGGTATTTCTTCAAGGTATCTCCAGTCCCTTAAGAGGCAGACTCTGTATTTACCAGATGCAGTGTCAAGACTCATTAATAAGTTATTCTGCTGAGTTATTTTATACATAAACCCTGCATCACTACCTGCACTGGCCAAAACAGCCCAGGCAGTGTTTTACCACTGAAATATCAGGCAGCTTAAAAAAGAAAAACCAAAGCTTTCATGTGCACTCAGATTTTCCTCAGTCACAACTGCGCTAAGCCCATGTACAGCTGTAATGTCGACCATCACATCACTCTGGGAAAGACACACCTCCCCTGCCCAGCGCCACGAGCAATCGCCAGTTTTGGAAAGAGGTTAATAAAAACCCTGCAGTACCCCCTGTAACGCTGAGCGCAGCTCCCTGGTGCATGCTAATTAACGGGCATTTATGGGAACATGCAATGATAAAATGCTGCTATTCTGTCATTCGTGCTCGCATGCAGAGCGGACACCCCCCGGTGCCGTGCACAGCGTGTTCATGTGCCCGTGCCTCTGTCCGTGTCTATCTGCAAATCTCGCCGTTCTCTGAAAAAAGGATGAGGTATTTACTTGCAATTGGTCTAATTTAGCATTAGATGCCAGACAAATGCCGCGTATTTTCACGGGCAGCGTCTCTGTGGGAGAGCAGCCACAGAGATGACTTTGCCATGACACGACAATGAACATTTGCAAAGCAAACACATTCCGTGGGGATGCACCATGCTGGGGCTGGCGGCAGGGACAGCTACCAGCCGCTGTCAGCACTAACTTTGCCCACGGACACCGCCACGGAACAGAAACACAGCCCACCGAACCTGCCAATATGGCTTTTATCTTACTGGAAACCCTAAAAGTGACTGGGAAATGACATCAGATTAAACATCAGTCGGAGGGAGGATGGAATAATCTAGCAAGAGTTTAATCCCTTTACCTAGTGCACGATGCACATTTAATTATTCAGAGCAGCACCCAGAAGCAAAGATTCAGTGAAGGGCATCGCCAAATTGCTGCAGAATAATAAAGTTTGCCTGCCTCCGGTGAGAGTTACTGATGCATCGCCGCTCGCCAAAAGGGGATTCTCCCCCCGCACACGCATCCCCATCCCTGCCACCCGCCCTGGGCCCGCAGAGCATTTACCAGAACCGGCTGCGTCGGCAGGGAGGGTGGAATCTCAGCGTACCTGGCTCAGGCGCTGCCGAGGGCGAGCAGGCTGGTGCCGGGAGCGCGGAGCGGGCGGCGGGGCCGGGCGGAGGGGCGGCAGCGGCGGCTGCGGGCGGCG
>VZRQ01011009.1:151661-164763 GCA_013397975.1 Machaerirhynchus nigripectus
GAGCGCTGCTGGGTGGCGACCAAGGGCTGCTGGGTGGCGAGCGGGCGCTGCCGTTCCGCCTGTGCGCTGCCCCAGCGCAGCTCCCGCGGCTGCCGGGGAATGGTCCTTGCGCTGCTGAGCCCGCAGCTCGCCCGCAGCTCGGGGATGCCGCATTCCCGGGGTGTGCTGGGGAAACTGAGGCTCGCTCCTGAGCTCAGCAGTGCCCAGCGGGTGGGAGCGCTCAGGGACGGGGGTCGGGCGGGACGATCACTGCCGGCTTCCATCGCCGGCAAAGCGGGTCACCCTCGGGGAAAATCAGTTTACTGCCAATTAAAACGGGCTTGGGTAGTGAGGACCAGGCAAAATTTAAAGCACCGCCTTCTCCCTGCCCTTTGCCAGGCTGGACTTGGCGCCTTCCTCGCCAGCCGCTCTCCCGGCCCCTCCGGGAGCGGTCCCGGGGCTGTCGGCTCCCCCTCCCCGGGGGCTCCAGGGCCATTTCTCACCGTTCTCCCCTCGCTCTCGGCGGGTTTTGCCCTTTCCTGGGGCACCGAGGGCTCGGCTGTGCCTGCTCCGGGCTCAGCTGGAACCAGCCCCGGCTCCGGGCACTGCCTGCATCCCATTCCCGCGGCTGGGATCTGTGCCGGGGGTGCGTGACCGCTCCAGGCTGCCTTTGGGGATGCTCGGTGTGCCCCAGCCCAGGGAGGGTCCCCGGCGTGACCGAGGTGCAGCTCTGCAGGCTGGGCCAGCTCGCACCGACCCGGCACCTGGGAAGCAAAAAAGGCTCCAAATTCTGAATGGTGGAAACTGCTGGCCCGAACTGGAATGTGGGCAGGTTCCCAGCGCCGACCTCCAGCACGTCCCTCACTCCCCAGCACACAGCTCCCGTGCTCTGGAACAACGGATTTTGTTGGGAATGAAGAGAGTCAGAAAAGCAGAACCCACCCGAGGTGTGTTGTATCTGCTAAATCTGCACACGAATATTTAACTGTGAGCTTCTATTAGGCATTAAACTGTTGAGTAAATGATGCAGTAAAAAGTCTGAGAGTTGCCAAACACTTAAGTGTTCATTGATTTTTTTTAAAGCATTTTTTATCGTGTTTGTATCTGCTGAGGGGAGAAGCACTGAAAGCTCTGGTGAGAGGATCCATTAGTGAACAGAAGAGAGGAATCAGAGGAAACAGCAGGTGGAGTTTTTATCACTGAGGCACCCCAATGTCACTGGCAAAGCAGTGCCTCTGTAGGCAAACGGGGCTGTGCCTCCATCTCGAGGGCATCCTGGGTTATCCTCACTGCTTCCTTCTCCCATGCCAGCCTCACACTCAGGGGTTTTTGGAAAGATGTTGATCCCCCTTTTACACAAGCCACACATGCAAATAAATGTGCAGGAATCATCACAAAAGGCATTTAACATCAGCACCTAATTGTTTTATTGGGGGATCACTTCAAATTGACCAATGTTTTAAATTGGGTGTCTTACAATAAAAGCAGTAAATAACTCCAATTAGAAGAGTAAAAAAGAAAAGTCACAGTGGGATAGTCCTGTAACTGGTTAACATCCACAGCATGGCTCCTAAAACTGCAGAGTTTTGTGATTTGTGCTGGACCATGAAACAAACCAAACACGCCAGGGAAGCCAAACCCGAGGTGAATCTCGTGTGCCCTGTGCCGGGCAGGGCACAGACAGCTGTTTCCCTGACATTCAGCACCTCTGGATCGTGCCAGTGCCATGAGAGGTGTCTCACAGCTGGCAGGAGAGCACCGGGAGGTTTTAGAGCGTGTAACACTCACCTTGCTCTTCATAACATTTGCTGAGCTGCTCTTCTCTTTGCTTCTGCCCTCAGGTCTGCAGCGTGGAGACTTCCCAGATGTTTGTTTTGCTTTCTTGTTGCCCTCTCTGGACTGTGGAACAAAATTCATCAACAGCTTGTTAGCACAGCTCAGAACAGATCTGACGTGTCTCAGTGAGGCTGTTGTCTCCCAGCGCTTTGCTCTCGCTCGCTGGGGCCCGGCTGTCCCAGCAGAGCCCAGGAGAGCTCGTGGCACAGGTGAGATGTGGCACCAGGCAGGGCAGGGCCGGTCTCAGTCCCTGCTGCCCTCCTGGCCCTGGGCAGTGCTGGCTGTGGGGTGAGCTGTGCTCCTGCCAGGGACAGGAGGGGACACCCTGCAGCCCCCCGGACTGGTGGCACTGCTGGGAGTTGTTTCGTGTCGCTGTCGCTCTCAGGAGAATCTGCTGCTGGTTTGTGTGGAGGGTGGGTACAGCAGGGGTGTCAGTGGCTGCAGTGGCACACGGATGGCACTGCCCCACCAGGCTGCCCAGCCACGGGGGGCTCGTTCTGCGGCATCCCTGCGGCTGGCTGGGGGAGAGGAGCGGGCAGGGAGGGCCCTTTGTCCCCCTGCTGCTGCCCAGCTAATAGCACAGGGTGCAGAGTAACCAGGCAGTGCTGCTTCAAGTGGGCTGGGTGCTTTAGCACTGGTTCCTTTTTAAGATTCCAGGACACTGCCGAAGCCCGGGCCAATTTCACAGCGTGCTGCAGTCAGTGTGAGCCAGCCTTGCCTCCCAGAACTTACAGACCTGGAAAAACATCACCGAGCATGTGGGGCATTGGCCTCACACCACCCTGCTCGGCTCAGGGCACTCCTTCCTCCAGGAGGGTGGTGCCTCTTCCCTCGGTTCGTGGGTGCTGAGCTGGGCTCTCCACCATGAAATGCCCCCTGCCCCTCGCTCCGTGCTGGCCGCAAGCACCGGCACAGCAGCTGCTTTTCACTTTACATAACATCTAATCTTGCGCAGCCAAGACCACTCCCAGAGGGCAAACAAAGTGACTGAGGTCTCTTTTTCCAAACACCACTACCCTGATTTTCATCCCTTTGCTGATGGTGAGTCAGGCTGTGTCTGTTTGGCCAGCATGACCTGGTGCTTAGCCCCCTTTGAGGTGTGGAGCTCATATTCGAGGAAAGCTGAACCTTGCAGTACCAAGCAAGAAGGTCCTTTTGGAAAAGGAAGTTTGGAGTCCGCTCTTCTCTCTGGTCAGATCTCAGAATGGTCTAATTACTGATCGTTTACAGCAATTCAGTTCAGCTTTCATTTTTCTTGTCTGCATTACTGCCCTGTGCTGGGGCACTCTGGGTATCAGTGTGTGAGAGCAGAACCTGTAAGGTTATAACAGATCTAAATGAAACAGTTCCCCTTTAATCTCAGAAAAGATGTTTTTATCCAATTAAAATACTGTCACATTTATTTTCTAGTATAAATGCTAGGGAAGTCAACAAGGGCACTTATTTATAACTGTGTAGGATGCAAAGAATGCTCAGTGGAAACCCAAGAAAAGCGTCCTGGCCCACAGGTCTGAGTCACTCTCTCAGCACATGCCTGCCTTAGCAATGAACCAGCTTCGGTGAGGAAAAGCATAGAAAGCAGATATGGAACCCAACCCCAGCTCCTGGGTATGGATATGTGAATCCAGCTGGGCTGCAGGGAAACAGAGAATTTGCCTTTATTTTCTTCAAACTTGCCTGAAATTTATGGTAATTCCTGTTATTTTAGGGATTAAAAATATAAATATATTAGCTGTCATTAAAAATACATGTCAAGACTTGCTGAATGTTATTGTCCTGTGAATTTATGTTTTCTTTCTAAGACTGATTTGTTCCATGGGTTTATTTGCCTCATATTGGAAGGAAAACCGTGCCTAAAAATCCGTTAGGGGGAACTGTATAAATGGGAACTCTGACAAAATCTATTTATAAATGGTTTCAAAGTCAAGAGCGCACAAGTGTGCACAGCTGCCAGGCCCTGGGCCTGAGCAGAGCTCTCCCCCAGCCCGTCCTGGCAGGCCGAGGGTGACCTGGATCAAACCTTCAGGCACGGGGCAGGATTACTGTACCCCAAAATTAACCTCCCAAACTCACCCACGGCTGGCAGCTCTGCAGCTCCATGGCAGAAATGCCCTTCACTCAATATTCTGCTCAGCACTTTGAAAACCTCAGCTGTAGGAACTCGGGTGCTTCCTATAATGGTTCTGGACCTAATTTTAGGTGAACTTTTTTTAAATCCTGCCGTTGGTGACTATTGAGGATCTGAGTGAATACGTGGTGAGAAATAGCTCGGTACTGTAGGAGTAGTCTAAATGTACCCTTCTACACATGCAAATTAATTTATTTAAAAACCAATGCAGCACTTGGTAGGCAGCTCAGGGGGCAGGACTGTTTTTAATGTGGGAACGTGAAAAGGAGCTCTAACCATTTTTAACAATGAACGTTTAGAATGTTGGCACTGGGACAGTAGCATCAGTTCACCACAAACGGTGATATCAGATGTGGGGAATATGGTGGGAAACCCAGGAGAGAGACACAGACATTCAACTAGAATCCTTCCTGTGGATTGTTTGTTGTGGGGATGGACGTATTTCCTCAACTGAAGTGACAGGAGCTGGTTCCCAACAGCTGCAGCTCAATTCAGACTTAACCAGGACACCCAAACTGACCTGGTACCCAAAGTTCCACAGGCTCTAGAACAGATTTTCTTTGATAGCACTGGCACTGTGATTAGAGCCACGACATAACCAAAATACTCGCAGGGAACTGTGTGAAAGTCGTGGCTTTGGGGCTCTCAGGTGGCTGCATTCTGACTGTGCTCATTGTCCACCCTTTCTGTTTCAAAAGGCATCTCCACTTTTTCAGCTCTCTGCCACACTGTAGGACTTGGGGGTTTCACTCATTGTTTTGCATATTAGAGGCATATCCTGCACCATAAAGTGTTTTATTTACAAGGTTCTACATAGTTCCTCTACATGGTAAGATCTTTTAAATGCTTATTTAAAATAGTTGCCTGTAACTCCACCCCTCCAAAAGGAAAACCCGGGCAAGTTCTCAATTTCTGGTGTGCCCTGGATTGGAAATGGTTACTCACCACTTTGTCTTCCTTTTGTTCTTTAGTCAAGGGCTTATCCACTTTTGAAAGTGATTGATTTGCCTTGGGGGAATCCAGCACAGAATAGCCCTGACCCACAGTGGGACCGACAGCCTTCTTCTGCAACAGAGGGAAAGTGGCTTGAGAGCATTTAAACCCTCTAGAGAGAGCCTAAATTGGCTTATGGGACTTCTGACTTCTAATAAATTTAGGCAGCACCATTTCACGAGCTACAGCTCCAAGGTAACATCGCTGGGATATTCCCCCTCTCCTTTCCACGTGCCTTTGCTTCCTCCTTCCCTGCCAGAGCACTTGGGGCCTGTCCTGCATCCTCAAGCTCTGGAGATGCTGGGTGGGTTTTCTAAATTGAAGCAGCTCATCTGTGCTTGTGCAGGTGCTCCAGAATCTCACTGCACCCGTGGTTAATTGAAGGCTCACTGTTCAAATGCATTTCTTTTAGATGCTTTCGTGCAGCAGCCATGTGAAACCCAACACTGTATTGCTTAGTAAGCCTTTTGAACTTTTAACTTCTATACTGTTCTAGGAGGGTCCTACGTTATGTATTTTAAATAAACTCCAGGGAAATAAAGGTGTACTCCTCCTCACGCTGCGTGTCTGCCTCGGGAGCAGAAGGTGGGGGGAGATCAGCCATGCCTTGCAGCATCTCTCCGGGTCAGCGGGAAGTCCTGTGGGAGCTGATTTGACCCGAAATAAATGGCCAGGCACACCGGGGCAGGAGCTGGCAGCCTTCAGCCCCTCGGAGGTGCAGGTTTTCCTCCCTGGTTTCTCACCACCCTCACCGCCTGCAGCCCGGGGCAGACCCTGCGCTGGTGCAGGGAGCAACTCCTGCCGTGAGCAGGGGTGCTCCTCCCCAGGGAGCTCCTGCTGTTCAGGCTAACCATGTGCTGAAGTAGAATTGTTTATTTTGGCAGCAAGTTCCCAGACATGGTGAAGTTTTTATTAGATACTAAAATGTTAACGAGGCTCTGAATTTTCTCGTGCACAAATGAGCTCTTTTAAAAAAACCTTACATTTGAAATGTAATAATCACCATGGCTCCCAAAATGAAAATAAACTGCAAGTCAAGCTTCAGCTCCGGCAAGAGAAATGCTGACAGGAACGTCATGGACTAAAGCCTGTGTGTGAATAGTCCAGCAGGGCCTCTGCAGGAATAAAGCCACCACAGCCCTTAGCAGGCACAGCTTCATCTCACCCATCATTTCCTTTGTTCCCCCTCCCAGTGAGGAAGCCTGAACCCAAAAGGGCCCTCCTCCAACCGGAGTGAGCAGGTGATTTTCATGTGGCAAACGATGCCCAGAAGAGGGCCCAGATTTGTGCTTTTCAGACAGCACAAAAATGCGACATTTTCCTACACAAAAAAAGTGCAAAGTAAACATAGAGAAAATTGTATGGCAATACCCTGAATTATTGAACGGCTAGCTATGCAGAACAAACATAATTAAAGGGTCTCATTATCTTCTAAATAATCATTGTAAATAATGCTTTAGATAATTACTTCATTAGTTCTCAAAACACTGGCTTTTATTCTCCTCTGAGATTCTAACCACTAACTCTACTCTGAATAAATTGCCAAAAGGGAAAATCAAAAGCAGAGCGAGCATGTGAGCTGGAAATGCGATGTGTGGCTCCTATGAACTGATTCAAACCCAGGATGTTTTGAAATGGGCTTTTTTGCAGATTTGCAGATGGTTAAGGGCAGTTTGTTTGGATTTTTTAATGTAGGTATTTCTTTCTTCGGATTGCTTTCTGCTGCAGTCAGACTCCCTTGCTGGCAGCTATTATTTACCCATTCAAGGATGGTTGGCAGCAGCGTGGATGGAACCAAGATTAGTCTCTATCACGGGTGACTGTCCCTCTGAAGTAAACCCACATACTGCCCTTTTTCTTCACTACAAATACCATGAGGTAGATTCAACATAAAAAGAAATTATGCCTCTAAAAGCCTAAACAAAAGGAAAGCCAGAGCTTAGATAAGAAATGGGCAGAAAATCCAAGACCCACAATTAGATGGCTCAATAGCTAAGAATGTCTGCATTTGGAAAAGTATCTTTTTTTAACAGCATTCTGTCAGTGCTGCCAGTAATCAAAGTAATGGCATAAAAAAGTGACCAATATTTTGCTGGTCAGATCCCAAGTCAATCTGGAGCACTGCAGAAGGCTGAGACTTAGCAGCCATGGTATTTTTAAAGGCCCTTTACCAAAAGCTCATTAAAGAAATTAAGTAGCAAGGGGAAAACAGCAACTCTGCAGAGCAAGTCAGCAACCACCCAGCCCTGAGATGGAAAGGGCTCAGCAAACAAATCAGCATTTTGAACGCTCAAAGGGCAATTAAGCTGCCCAGAGGTGATTATTGAAATTCTGAAAAGGGAGGTCAGCAGCAGCCACAAAATCTATAGGGAACTGAGACATATTTTCTGAAAATGAATACATTTTCTGTGGGTTTTTGGCTTGCTTTTTTGGTGTTTGTGTTATGCTTTTGTGGTATTTTTTAATAAAAATACTCCAGCAGTAAGGTCACATTTTGTTTCAGCACATGTCAAAGGTCCTGCAATATTTGCTGCAAATGTGGAAGTTTCAGGTTTTTCTCCTTTCCAGCCCAGGCAGGCAGAGCTCCCTGCTCACACAAAGCTCGGAGCAGGAGGGCAGTGAGGCGAGGGAGCTGCAGCTGTCGGAACGAGCTGCTCTCTCAAGCTTGGAGCTGATGTTGCAGAGGGGACTGGAGCTTAATTGCTCTCCCTAAATACGCTTCAGGTCTCTGAGCTTTTCCCCAGTCTCGGGTCCAGATTGGTGCTTAAATCAGAAGTCCCAGGGAAGGCCTGGAAGAATGCAGTGAGAATGAATTGTGTTGGCTGAGCCTTTCCACGGCGCTGGAGCTGCAGCAGAAAGCGCACACGGCTGAGGGGGAGCTCTGAGTGAAGGGCCTTTGTCTGCCCCACTGCCAGCACTCAGAGGGTTTCCACCTTCTGTGTAAAACCCAGCGATCAATTAAAACCAGAACAGGGCCCAGCCACGCTTTTAGGGGCCAGCACCCCTCCTGAGCAGCAGCCTGGCTTGGATCAGGCACAGAACACAGCCTGCCAAGTCACCTCCTGGCCAATGCCATCACCTACACTGGGGCCAAACTCCTGGAGCTGTGTGGGAAATACTTCTGGAAAACACTCATGAGACCCCTGCAGGGGAATTGCTGATTAAGATGATGAAACCAATTCCATGAAACTTCAACAGGCTTGCCTGATGGCAGAAACGTTGCTGAGGGTCATACAAGACTCAACTAAAAACCTTTCGAGTACAGAGCAGAAGTTCTGTGCAGCACCACCCAAAGCACCTTGTCAAACACCTCTTGAAGCTGTCCCTGCAAACACCACATGAAAGGACTACCAGGTGAGCTGCTGCAGAAGCAGCCCCTCTGCCCCGTCACACTCTCAGCCAAGCCACATTAAACCCAGCTTCATGTTGCCCAGCCAATTTCCTTTCAGTTGACAGTACCTGGCACAGCCTGACCCCACCAAGTGCCACGTTCTCTCAGAAGTCTGGATACAGGAAATACAGTTTTGTAGGCAAAATAATCCATGTCTTCCTCCTACTTAGTGCTGCATCTTGGTAGCTATTTGCATCATCTTAGCCATTTTCTAGGAACTAGTGAATGCTGAAATCCTTCTTTCCCCTCTTTGCAGTGAAGTGGACTGAAATGCCAACAGCAGCCATCGTTCCTCACAAAACATACACTCAAGGGTTTTGTTAGTACTTACCATTCCTGTGTGCTTCCCTGGGTAAAATCCTTTATTCCAGAAGCACTTCTGGTCTTCAGAACCTTACTGCAAGAGCTTATTAAGCGCTCTTTTACCTTGCAGACACTCCCTGGTGAGTGCCCTGCTGGTGGCACAGGAGCTCCCGTGGGGCAGAGGTGGCTGAAGGTGCGAGCGGCCAAACCCTGCCCATGCCAGCAGAGCCCGAGCCCGCGGCTGCCCCGTGCAGCCAGGGCTATTTCCAGAGGGGCCAGGGCTATTTCCAGAGGGGCCAGGGCTATTTTTAGAGGTGCCACCATGAACACATCAAATCAAATTTAACACGGGTAACCCAAGTCTTTAAACTCACAGCCCGAGCGCCCCCTGGGAATACCCCAGCACAACCCGAAACAAAGCCCACACCCCAAGTGTGCTCTCAGAACCACACTAAGCACAGCTTTTATTTTAAATAATGTGATCTTTGTTTTAAAGAGAAGCATCCTTCCTCATAGGCAGCAGTTCCCTCCTTTCCCTTTGTCTTCTCAATTTTATCAGGCTTCCATTCATCAAAACTCACGTAGTGCTTTGATAAACAAACTTTGTGCTTTGATAAACAAACCCTCCTTTGCCTAAAACTCTGTTCTGTTTTACAAGACACAGCAGAGGCAGAATTAAGGCAGAATAACAGCTTTAGCTGAGCCTAGAGATTGATCCCTGTCCAGGTCTGGTGCTTTCCCCCAGCTGGTGAGAGGCAGCAGATACCTGCATTTTGAACAGCCTGAGCACTTGGTCATACCCAGCTTTGTAAGAGCAGCTATGAACCATTTTCCCCATGTCTGCAGTGACAGGTAGCCACTAACTGGCCATTTTCTCAGTGCTTTGCCATTAACTCTGCATGCAAACCCCCACTGCAGCCAGACTCTTACAGGAGCTGTCACAAATTATTTCTGTATGAAGAGAGCACTCACTCAAATGAAACCTTGGGGTCTCTCACCTCAGCATTTGTCTGAAAAAGCTCCCCCATGGACACATCTTAAATTAATAAATCCCATTATTTTCTTCATAATTATCTCTACCCCTTTTTTGGTAAGAAGTTGCAGGAAAGATGCCACGCTACCCTGAGAGCAGGTGATCCATTGCTGGATGTAGGCCACTGCAAAAACACATCAGCCCTACTCAAACCCTTCCTGGGAATATTCCCAAAGCCCCAGTAACACCCTGAGCACAAACCAGACACAAGACTCGTGTGGATGAGTTTATTAGTGCATAGGTTAGAGATTTACTCCCCTCCAGTATGAACCAAACAAAGAGGTTCATGTGAAAAGGTCTGTTTTGCTTTAAAACAAACTCATTGAGGCAGCTGTTCAACAAGAAGTAAAAACTACAGAGTAGCCTATTCCAATTTCTGGTCTTGATGGGCAAAGTACTGCATTGTAGAGAAAAAAATTCAACATGACAGGAGTTTGAGGGTCAGTTTACATAACCAGCTGGTGAACAGCAGGAGAGGTTCCCCCTCCATCTAATTTGTGTAGCCGTATAAATAATATTTACTGATAAAAATCTAGAAAACTACAGAATAAAAAATATATTTACCTAGAATGAGCCTTAAGGCAACCAATCCTTCCTTACTTTGCATGTAAACTTCCTCACAAACATCAGTGAGCATTCTGGACTTGGAGGTAAAAGAAATTTGTTCATTATTGAAGCCGAATTTTTCAAGCGACTTCTTTATGGCTGACTTGTAAAGAGACCAATAATAATAATAATAATAATAATAATGATATTTGTTTTCTTGTTTAAACATGTTTGACATCTGAATAGCTCCAGCACATTCACAGTATACCTGGACAGCAAAGCAGGAATATTCATACGTACAATATAAATTGTAAACTTTGCTGGATTTTATGAAGTCTGAATTCTCGCTTACTGAGTAACTTTGATCTCAGACACTTCCAACAAAACCTAAGCTTAGGGATTCTAGACTTGTAGGACCGAGTTACTGCAGTTAACATGAGAGCTGAATATCTCTGATATATATGATAACATTATGAGTATAGTTTTAGACTATGTTTAAAAAGGCACAAATTATCCTCTCCTCTATTTCTCTTAGAGTGTAAATATATCTACATATCTACATGGATATGCTTAACCAATGAGGAGTCACAAACCCAAGTTACAAATATTTTACACACAAAAATACAAAAATAACCTGTAACATTAAATGCAGTTATTTGGGTACATTTGAATCCTTTCAAGCTTTCAAGTCGTGCAAGCTGGCAGTACAAGAGGCATGTGCACACCAAAACACTTCATCTCTGTTACATCCACACAAACTTCATAACAAATCAGTGTCTTAGTTTGTATTATGTGTCAGACTCTGCTGGGGCACTTCATCCCCGTGTGCCATATTCATACACCAACACTGGCCAACTCCAGAACAAGAACACTTGATTTGGCTTTATAGACTCATTTCTGTCATATTCATATCAGCAATAAGGCTAAACTGATCCATCAGTTTCCTCTGCACAACAATCACCTGTAACATTACCTGCTCAAGTGCAAATTCAGCGTGTTTCAGAGCTGTATGCTTTTACCAGAAATGTTGCAACTAACTTCTTATTAACTGTGAAGGAAGTATTTAAAGCAATTAACCTTGAAAGAAAAAATAAAAAAACTGGCAAGTGTAAAAAAGCTTTTTTTCTTTTTTCTTCTCAAGTGTAATGCACTAGGCAGTTAAATGAGCAGTCTTTTCAGGATAAAATATTTTAGCACTTGTTGGAGAAAAAGCATGAAGTTTAAATAGGTTAAGGTGACTAAATAATTAATACACTTAAACACAAGGCTACATCTCATAAAAATATTCACAAGAGTGCCAACAAAGGCAGCACTGGCAAGGTACTTAAAGTCATGATTAGAATTGGATTAGCAATAGGAAAAAAAAGCCAAACAGTCAAAACTCAATACTCTCCCAATTCCCTATTTCAACTGTAACACTGAGATGTGAAAAAACTCCTAAGTTACTTTAGTTCAAAACAAGTAGGAGCAAGTTTCAGTCTTACAAGTGTCTAGTTTGTGATGCAAAATCCATACACATCCTAATACATTCTGATCTTCATTTATGAGTAAACATTAAGAGTGATTTTGCTTTCATTTTAACCATTAGTGACAGGTCATCATCATCATCATCATCATCACTTGGACAGTGTCAGGCATCATCTGTGGAAAAGGTTTGGTTTTACTGAAGATGTTTTGGAGTTTCTGAAGGCTTGTAACTCTTGGAATGTGCTTGCTAGGACAGAGTTGTTGCTAGGATAATTCCAAGTATCAGAAGCAATACAGTTACACATATTATTATGAACATCAATTTCTGCAGGGAAAAGAGAGAAAAGTTAAGATTGAAATACTTTGTCAGAGACAGAACTGTCTAAATATATTCAGAGCCACAGTGACCCTGAGGCCCAGGCTGAGGGCTGGGATTTTCTTTCTAAGGAGCAATCACTGCTATGATTTCCTGCTGTTTCCTGTTTCTAACACACACGTAACCAGAGTCACAAGATAGAGCCATCTGTGCAACACTTCTCTATTTTCTTCTACAGAATAATGGCTATTACTCATGCCCAACTTCTGTAAACATCATTAGAAACAGATGTAGGTCAAGTCTCAGTAACTGCTCACTGCCACCCTCCTTGGATAAATATTTGCAGCCTGCTCAAACCTTTATGTCTGCACCCTTAGTGGAATTCAGCAGAAGGTCACTAAAAACTGTGTGGGTCACAGCTCAGCGGGGCTGCAAGGGTTAAAACAGAGCTGGTTCTGTGTAACTGCACCGAGGTGTGACCCTGGGTCGGGTATTTCTGACTGCAAGTGATGCACAGTAAATTCTGCTCCCTGCCCACAAACCAGCGCTGAGAGGCACCTCTACCACCAAAACGAACACTTAGATGTTAAAAGTGTTAGTACAGAAATGTGAATTTCTGGTGAGCTGTCTGAACTGACACCTGCTCCTAGTGTTCTGTGTAGAGCTTAAAGACACTGCCTGTTAAAAGCTGCATTTCTGCTGGACTCGGAGGAGTTAACTGCTTCCTCAGCCTGGGTAAGCATTACCTGAACAAGAAGTGGCACATTACTGCAGCAAAAATATGAACACTGAAAACAATCTCATGTCCCAAACACACTGTTATCTCCCACTGCTCCGTTCGGTCCAGCATTAATAAACAGCTTCAAAGTAAGAAATTCTAAAATGTTCACCAAGGCGTAACAGCCAGCTTTATGATTGCAGACATCTACTTTTTTAAAACTCTGCTTAAACCCACAGAAAATCCCATTTGATAAAGTTCCAAGTGTCCTTAGGATTCCACACTGCTTGCTGACGTGAACTTTCAGCATAAAAAACCAACAAACCCAGGAGCTGTGAGGCAGTTCTTGGCTTTGTGCTGTCACTTGCTGCTGGGCCGGGCTGGGCTGGGCT
>VZRQ01011010.1:0-55361 GCA_013397975.1 Machaerirhynchus nigripectus
GCCCTCAGATTATTATCCATGATTGGCTTCTCAGGGAGGCAGCAGTGAAGCTGCAGCCAGAGGTCTGAGGGCAACCCAGACACTTCAGAGCCTCGGAATGATTAAGGGATCGGGAGCAGAGGCAGTGTTCTCCTCTGTCATTCCAGTTTCAGGAAGAGCGGATTGACACCTGCTGTGACCTTGGTGTCACCTGCAGAATCCCGGGGTCTTTGATCAGAGGTTGGTTTACACAAAACCAGTTCAGGCTTGAGCCCCTCCCGGCCAGAGAGCCCTGGAGGGGCTGGAGCGTGTCCAGGGCAGGGAACGGAGCTGGGGAAGGGGCTGGAGCCCCAGGAGCGGCTGAGGGAGCTGGGAAAGGGGCTCAGCCTGGAGAAAAGGAGGCTCAGGGGGGCCCTTGTGGCTCTGCACAAGTCCCTGACAGGAGGGGGCAGCCGGGGGGGTCAGGCTCTGCTCCCAGGGAACAGGGACAGGACAAGGGGAAACGGCCTCAGGCTGGGCCAGGGGAGGCTCAGGTTGGACAGCAGCAGGAATTTCTCCATGGAAAGGGTGCTTGGGCCTTGGCAGGGGCTGCCCAGGGAGGTGGTGGAGGCACCATCCTGGAAGGATTTAGAAGACCTATAAATGTGGCAGTTGGGGACATGGGTTAGTGGTGGGCTTGGCAATGTCGGCTTTACAGTTGGACTTCACAATCTTAAATGTTCTTTATGACCTACATGATTCTCCCAGGCTAAAAGGGCAGCAGCCACTCACTGGAGTGAGAAATTGGGTGTGTCAGAGCCTCCTTGATCGCCGGCAAACAAAAATCCACGCAGGAGAGACGGGCATCCCAAGAAACAGCCCCTTAGGAATCCTACCCTCACTCATAGCTGAATGACTCCATGGAAGCAAACTTCACGGCTACAGAGACACCAGTATTTTCAGCCAAAGCACTGAAGTTTTGGGGAACTAAAAGCAGTTTTTGCAGACAGAAAATTATTATTCTTACTCAGCACTTAGGTGAAAATGAGCAGTTACGTTCCACGCCAGCCACTGCACGGTTGTTTAGAAGANCGGCTTTACAGTTGGACTTCACGATCTTAAATGTTCTTTCTGACCTAAATGATTCTCCCAGGGTAAAAGGGCAGCAGTCACTCACTGGAGTGAGAAATTGGGTGTGCCAGAGCCTCCTTGACCGCCAGCAAACAAAAATCCACACAGGAGAGACGGGCATCCCAAGAAACAGCCCCTTAGGAATCCTACCCTCACTCATAGCTGAATGACTCCATGGAAGCAAACTTCACGGCTACAGAGACACCAGTATTTTCAGCCAAAGCACTGAAGTTTTGGGGAACTAAAAGCAGTTTTTGCAGACAGAAAATTATTGTTCTTACTCAGCACTTAGGTGAGAATGAGCAGTTACGTTCCACGCCAGCCACTGCACGATTGTTTAGAAGAAACCTCTGGCTCTTACTTTATGTAAAATCCATGTCAGAACTGAGACAAGACTGGAATCAGTCTGCAGTTTGAGCAGCAACCTGCATTTTACTCAACCACTGTGCTCACATTTTTAATGACAGCTCTCCTGTGCACCCTCCTTAAACTGTTGTTCCACAAAAGCCAGGGAAATTCCCGATGTGCCGTGTAATGGAGCGGATCCATCGCCATGTGTCACCATAAAAATGCAGACTGTCGTCTGTGAAAGGAGCTAAAATTACAGCTTTAACACCTAATGCAAAGTAAAAACATTCATCTAGTTTAAATAATTTAACTCGGAGAAAACCAAGCACTTTCGCACATCTGAAACAACTTGCAAATACCACACCAGTGAACTACAACCTCTTTGTGGAATCTCATCTTAGAGCAAAACTAAGAACACAAAGCGTGCCTGAGCGGGGAGTGCCCTGCATTTAAACACCTGCCTATGTGTTGCTGAGGAATAACTTATTTAGAAAAAACAAATACAATCCAGAAAATCATCTTAAACCCCAGAAGAATATGTGTTACCCAAGTTCTCCTCCCCCAGCTCATTGATGCCTACCTGTAAATAGAAGATTGTAATCCAGCTTGTTGCAATTAGGTATCATTATCCTGCTCTATTTTATGATTTTATTCATAAGGTTAATGAAACTGAAGTGATTTCAGATATCGATAATTGCAGTGCCTGCAAATTTTAACAAAAAGCTCCACAATAAAACAATAATTCAATAATTCAAGCTAATAAACGATGACCAAAATCCCTCTCTTAAGCATCAATCACCAATTAAGTACCAAGAGGAAGATTTGAACACAACTTTACAATAATTGTTTTCAAATTAGCAACAGAAGGAAGCAGCAACTCAAACTCCAATACTTCGGGGCTTGTTTGAAAAATTATGAAAGCAGCTGATGCAACTGATGCTTTTCATCTGTTTGACAGCTTAAAAATCATGTAAATGCACATGAAAGGTCTGTGGTTTGCAACTTGCACTTAATCCCAGCACAGAGCTGTCAGGGTGAACACACCTGCACAACTTTTACACGAAGCAGGATTTACTCAGCCGGGGTGTTGATCATTCAAGTTCAGGTCACACTGTATCACACACTGACATCCACTCCTCTTGGGTTACCCCACTTCTCTGTGTCTTCCGAAAATCCAGACCCACAAGCTCTGTCTCTGCCAACTGCTACAGCCAAGCAGGTGTTACAAACAGGCCCTGAGAACACACAGAGGGGTCGTTATTATCTGTTACCACGGTATGGAATGGGCTCCCTAAAATGTATCCGCATTAATTAATTGAAATTTTTTATTTATTTTATTACAGAATTAATTAGTGGGAAGAATTAGGCTCTTAGTGCTGTCGATGTGGGAGCAAACAAGAAACAAAGCAGCCCAATTAAGGTGAAATAAATGCTTGCATTGACTTTATTTTGGGGTGTATTTGAAACACTTGTAGGACCTTAGGAGACAGACGGCTGTCTCGGGCACTGGCTGGAACATCTGCAGGAGCAGGAGGAAGGTCACCACCATCTGTGGCACAAGCATGTGACTGCTGAGGCAAATCAGAAACACCTCTGTACACATCCATGTTCAAACACACTGGCGAGTCAGGTTTCCAGCTGCAGGTTGATTAAAACTGCAAATTTTGCACATTATGATGGTGAATTGCTATTTTCATAACTTTGGGACAGGTTATAGACAGGCATTACAGACAGGCTGAGCTGAAGTCTAAATTGCCAGGCAGAGCAGGGATGGTCCTTCAAGGCTGGGGTTGAAAAGAAATTTTGAAGAGGTATTAAATCAAATACTAAGTCAATAAATAAAGTTATAACTGTAGGGGGAAAAAAAAACCCACCCCAACATAAGCAAGGAAGATCTAAGAGTTCTCTTGTGCCATGTTATGTACAAAAAAATCTTTTAGAAAACTTTCAGGGTTCGGTTTTGGGTTTTTTCACTTCCTGTGGAATTAGAGGTGTTTCTGAACACCTTCAGTTACGTGGCTTTATTCAGCTGCAGCAGCACTGGATGGAAGGGACATCTCCAAACCAGCCTCCACCACAGCAGCACCAAACTGGGTCAATTTCCCCCTTTTTTTGGACAAGTCCCTTTCCCTTGGCTCTGCCTGAAGCAGTCGCTCTTGAACTGGGACAACCTCTGGTTGGTGCCTCCTGGCACAAGACAGAGAGCAAAGCACTGAACACCAGTTTGCTTTTCTTGCTGCGGAGAGCGAGAGTTTCAATGAATTGCAGCCATCACATCGTTGACCTGATAAAGCACCTGCTTCCAAAAATACCCCTTGTGTCTCATATTTAAGCTGCAAGCTGTTTAGGAATGGGTCTGTGATTAGTTTTGAATAACACAAAGCAATGCTTATTGCTTTCAATACTTAAAAGGCAATAAATTACTATTTCCTAAATAAAAACAGCCAATGACCATGTCTAATAAATTTACTGAGGCTGAGCATTTCCATTGGTCACAGGTGAAACCATGGAAACATTCTGATACATTTTTCAAATGCACACATAGGAATTTGAGTGAGGCGTTATTAGTGCTGATCCCACAATTTAAAAAAAATTAATTAAAAGAAACCAATAGGGTTTTTTTTTCCAGAGCCCCAGAGATCTTCCTAATTCCATACATGGAAAGAAGAAGAATGGGACAGGCTGAAGAATTAAACAAAGCCTGATATTTTAATGGCCTGACAAGTAAGTGCAGTCAAGGAGCAGTTAGATAACGCGTACTTGATATCAACCAGAGGAGTCCTAAAATATTTCTCTTTCCAAGTGGCAGTCAATGGCTTGTTAAAGAAACAGACCCACCTAGTGGTAACACTGCTCTTATGCTAATGCCTGTGGGAGGCACGAGCAGGGAGGAGTGGGGATAAATGAATTCCACCACCAGAAAGAGCAGCGGCAATCACAGCTTTGCTCCAAGTCAACGGAGGGAGAACTTTTCCTCGAGTGAAGGTGCTGAACGAGCCTTTTCAAATAATTTGGTTTACAAAACATTAGCACTTATCTTCAGAAAAGACCAAGCCTAGCCACTCAAGCCTGTCACTCATGATCAGTGACAGCCCACGGCAGGGAAAGCTCAAATGCCCCACCAGGCAAGGATACTGCTGGAATACTCTCCAGAAACCATCATCTGAGTTTGAAATATCCTAAAGTACTTCAAAAAATTGTTTTTATAATGTAATGACTCTGAGTAGGTCTGTGCCTAAACAACATTCTGTGTTGAGCAACAGAGTGTTCTGCTCATTTGATCTGGTGTCATTGCATGAGACAACTCTGAGTGGGAATGGTCCCAGGGGATGAGAGGGAAAAAAACCCCACAATTTGCCAAAATCTGAGAGCCATGCAATTTTAGGCTTGTCAGAGCATTCCAAGCAAAAAGTGCTAGTAAAGCTAATAAGGGCTCATCTCATAATGAATTGAAAATGACAGTAAAATTAGCATCACTGGTCACGAATTCATGGTAAATAGATCTTGTCAAAATAAATCATTGTGCTGTTTTTCAGTGGGAATCTCAGGCTTGGGCACTTGATGCCTCAGGCCATCTTGATTAGAAAACAAAAGCACTGCCACGAGATAATAAATGGGCTAAAAGCTGTGATGGGCCTCAACAGGCAGCAGGAAAGGAAGACAAAATGCTCATGTTGCTCCAGGGAACGTTTCCCACCTTGTTCTAAATCCTCCTCTGCTCACAACTCTGCCAAGGCAGCAGAGAAAACTCCAAATGATCAAAGGTAGCAAGCAAAATAGACAGCAATGCTCACACATGGACAGCTCAGAAAGAAAAGAGGGCCCTGGCCTCACCTGGAATGGCGGCCAGTTCCCAAATTTAACTCAGTCCTGAAACCCCTACAGATACACAAACCAGAGGGTGAAAAAGAATTGGGAAGAAACAGGGATGGAGAGGTGCGAATGGGGCAGCAAAGGGAGCAGCCAGCAGCGTTTTCAACATGGAATTGCTAGGAGCAAGGTCTTCCTTGGCCTGAGGGAGAGAAGAATCAAAGGAAAGGGAAGCAGCAGCAAATCCATGACTCCACACATGACCCTTTCTCCCCTGGATCTCCACCATGGTGCACAGGTCTGCTTCTCAGGCAACACAGAACTGCCTTTTCCTGCCTTGCAAAGAAAACAAGGATTTGTGGGTCGTCTCTCAGACAGCAAAATCCTCCAAGGAGGATTTCAGAGCAGTCCTGACAGTGTGGCAGGAAAAGGACTTCCACATGTTGTAATCTCTGAACCACAATTTTTTCCCATGTCCTCAGAGTCCATCAGCCCTGGGCTTGGGCAGACTGGCAGTGGTGAAGGACAAGGCCTTTGCTGTCCCCAAGCTCTCTGAGAAACTCATTTCCACTGAAAACACCCCTGCTCTTCCATCGTGCACCACAAACACTGTGAGTGAGTCACCACTTCACTGCTCTTCACTGGTCTGACAGGGTTTGGTCACGTCTCAGATGCAGGAAATGGCCAGAACCCAGAGCCCTCCACAAAGGAAGGAGGTGGAGATGCTGGAGTGAATCCAGAGGAGGCCACGGAGCTGCTCCCAGGGCTGGAGCCCCTCTGCTCTGGAGCCAGGCTGGGAGAGCTGGGGGTGCTCACCTGGAGAGGAGAAGGCTCCAGGGAGAGCTCAGAGCCCCTGGCAGGGCCTAAAGGGGCTCCAGGAGAGCTGGAGAGGGGCTGGGGACAAGGGATGGAGGGACAGGACAAGGGAGAACAGCTTCAAACTGCCAGAGGGCAGGATCAGATGGATATTGGGAAGGAATTCTTGGCTCTGAGAGTGGTGAGGCCCTGGCACAGGGTGCCCAGAGCAGCTGTGGCTGCCCCTGGATCCCTGGCAGTGTCCAAGGCCAGGCTGGACATTGGGGCTTGGAGCAGCCTGGGACAGTGGAAAGTGTCCCTGCCCATGGCAGGGTGTGGAATGGGAAGGAATCTTTAAGGTCCCTTCGAACGCAAATTATTCCAGTTTTAGGAATCCCCTTGGCTGGGGATGTGAATGCCCTCACAGCAGCCGCATTCCAGGTGAGCAGCATCCCCACTCCAGCCTGGTGCTGTAATTCCTCGAATCCCAGCCCCGACAACACCTCCCTCCCACGGCCCACAGCGCCCTGTTCTGGTACTTGTCAGAGCAGAAAACCTTTTGGAGAGGGAGCTGCCTCCTCACTGAGTTGTCACAGATAAATCTAAACACTCTCATTTAAATGCAGCCAGCACCCCCATGTCCCTGTGTCCCTGGTGGTGGCAGGGACACAACTCCCAGCTCTCCCCTCCCAGTCCTCCCAGGCGGGGAGCAGGATTTTGTCTTTGCTGCAAGGCTCCCCTCCCTGCCCACATGTTCAGCAAATCCTTTGATTTGCTGCGATGAGCCCGCTAAGTGCAAGATCTGAGGACTAAATCACAAACAACAACCTGGTACCCAGCTCAAGGACTCTGCATCCTGCACCTTTCCGTGTGAAGTTACACCTTTAATTACTGGAGGGAACCACATCCCCAGTCAGGTGGGATTTTGCTTTAGAAGATTAGGCTGCTCCTAGAGAGCTTCTCCCCAGGCAAAGGCAGCAGTAAGGAATTCAGTCCCAACCCAAGAGCTCTCTTGTGGTCCCTGGGACTGCCTAAGAAGAATAGAAAAAGCCTCCAGGAAAGTCATTTGATAGTAGTTAGAGAAAGGCTCCTGTGAAACCTTATCTGACGAATAATTTGTCTGCTATAGAAATATTCGACTGGAATATCCAGAGATAAATTAAGTCCTCAAATGATGCACAAAGGAAAATGAAAATGAAATTGAGGGACTGAAAGTAGAACAAGTATTGCAATCATACTTTTTAGCAAAGGCTGCTGAACTCTGTTGCCAAAACTATCGTTTCTACTGGTTTTCCTCTCAGTTAAAGTGGTGCAAGGGCACCATTGGGGTGAGCAGGGTCAAGTTATTTATTCCTACAGAGGTAATTCCCACTATGCAAAACGGGAACCAGAATCCCAATGCCATGGCAGTTTTTAAAATAACTAATTCGAGACTGAACTTCCAAACATGCAAAAGAGCATCTGAGCATTCAAATACAGATTTTTTTTTTTTATGCAGTCTTTGTCGTACTTTAATTTTTAAGCATCTTTTCTAGGAATGCCCCTGGACAAGTGGCCAGCACTTGTATATTTACATGTCATTTTTCTGTGCCAAGGGATGCAACAACTATGGAGAGGTGGACTAGCCCATTACACCCATCAAGGATCAAACTTAAACCACTTTAGATTATGGTAAGACTACTGAAATTTCTGCAAAAAGACAACTTTTTAGTGCAGTCCTTTAGTATTTCAGAGAAAACGGGACTTTTCTTTCATGCACTTCACCTGAAATAGAACCAACAGAGAAAGAAATAAAGAGGAAGGAGCACAGAAGTGACGCTAACACATGATGAAAACACCACAAACTCTCTCATACCTGCAATTATACATGATAGAGTCAAATGAAATACGGATTGAACATGGCTGTAGGTGGGACTCTTGCATAGCTTCGGAAGGAAACTGATGGGGCTGATTAACTTAAATCAAAAGCTGAAGCACTTTGATGACAATAAAGGAAAAACCAGCCTTATAATTCAGCGTGAGAACAACTGAGCTGCTGAAGGGAACCACTGAGCTGCTGAAGGGAACCACTGAGCTGCGAACTGATTGGCACAAGCTGGTGCAAAGCACTGCTGGCTCAGCCACCTCCTGCTCCAGGAGTCTGGAAGCACATTTGCTGACGGACTGTGGCTATTCCCCTACACAGCATCCGAGTGGCTCTGGTGCTGGCACTGTCAGAAGGGCCCACGTGCACAGGTTTGGGAAATTCAGGGCAAGAAAGCAAGAGCAAGAGCATGACAAAGGCCATCCTTTGGCACAGCTGCTGCTGACGTGGGAAATCAGCAGAAGGGTAACAAACTGTGGCAGGCACAGGCTCTCCCGACACACTATCCCTGGAATGGGGTTCTCGGGCACATCTGACCTTCACGCTCAAGCACAGCACAGAGCAGAGCGTGTTGGCTGCCAAAATGCAGCTGCTCCTCACAGGTGAGGGAATGGGAGGGCTTGAGAGCTGGGGAACTACGGTTGGTGCTGTAGAAATTCCACGTAATAGAAAGAAATACCTCTCTGTGAGGGTGGGCAGGCCCTGGCACAGGGTGCCCAGAGCAGCTGTGGCTGCCCCTGGATCCCTGGCAGTGCCCAAGGCCAGGCTGGACACTGGGGCTTGGAGCAGCCTGGGACAGTGGAAGGTGTCCCTGGCCAGGGCAGGGGGTGGGACGGGATGAACTTTAAGGTCCCTTCCAACCCAAATCATTCCACAGTTCCATGATATCAGTACAAATACACACAGGTGTTTGTTTCCACACACACCGTAAGCCAGGTGCACCACAGGCACTGGGAAGGGCTGCTTCCAGTTGTGCCTCCTGTTTCCCTTTTGCCTATACAGCAACAGCTGCTGTGCTTCCGGTTTCAGTAATTGTATTTTTGATGTGCATGGAGGGTTGCTTCACAACATCTGAGAACTAAAGTCACAAGAGTAACAGCGTAGCAGATGGCAAGTTTTGGGGTTTGGGTTTTTGTTGGGTCTTTTCAAACATACTGATCAATTGTTATGAAGCAATCTCTGATTTATAGGAACCTCAAAACCACTATATCTGATATTTCTCTGAGCTCTGCAGGCAGACTCGACAAGCAGAAATCAGGCCCCGTGTTGTTCGTGCAGCTGAGCAAAGGGATCACTCTGATTACACTCGGTGCTTCCCTACAGCAGGATGATGAAGAGATGGCACTGATGTGCAGAGAACCATTTCCTTCCTCTGCTATTGAGCTGATATCCACATCTGATACGAATTCTGGGGGCAGCAAGGTGTGCGTGCAGCTGTGAGGGATTCTGCTGGGAAAGCAAATGGGGTCCTTTAAGAAACAGATAATGAATTAGTGCAGCATCTTCTTGATTTTGCCTTGAGCCTGTTGCCAGCTCCAGCACCTGCCCCTCCACGGCCACCCCTAGGAACCCCTGGAAGCATCAGCTGGAGGGAGCACAGGATCAAGGAGCCTTCATTGAAGCACATGTGCCTTCACTTGTTCTGCTGCAGCCCCAGCTCTGCCAGGGCCATTATATCAGTGATTATTTACTGCCATTTGATCTCTGAAAGAAGGATTAAATGGGCTGGGATTTAATCACCATGCTCAGGATTTAATGACGCTCAGCAGAAAAGCTGAACCAAAAAGGTGCTTGGGAATGCTGAGAAGAAATGTTGTCATGTAACTCAGGTATTTCTTTTAGCCCTACTTAACTTCACCTAAGCACAAAACAAGATTTCACTTTGCCTGAAAGATTCATGGGCACACAGGGCCTCGAGAGGCATTACTTCAGGATTCGTAATTTTGAAGAGATTTCCAGAAAGCTTCTTGAGAGAGCACACACTTGTGTACACAGGCACAGCCTAAGTGGCGTCTGTCAGAGCAGGGATGACTTGCAAGCAGAAATTTGGTATATTCCTCCCAAAGAAGATTGTGTTCTCATCCCCACCCCCCGGCTTTTCATTTCTGCTCCTGTGAGCCAGGAGGAAAAAATCTACTGTCCCTGTTCACACTTGGATTTGCCTCTGGTGAGAAAAATCCCCAGGGAAGGGCAGCTCATAATTCCCAAGGCTGGCCAGCCCGTTCAGGTGAGAATTCCTGCCCTTACAGTCCCCTCCAGGCTCAGACTTTTGCACTGCACTGGGATCAAGCTTTACCCTAAAACAGGGAGGTGTCATTCCAGAGAAATCATCTCCCATCAGGATCACATCCTGGTTTTAGCAGCTCCTCTGCCCTCGTTGAGTTGATTTGCCCAGCTCTGAGTCCATACAGGTCTACACCGTGCCAGCCAAATCCACCTTGATTTCCCGGAGTTCCCTCCCTTCTTTTCTGGGCTAAACAAAGGATAATGCTGCGGTGTAAAAAGTGGGTCACAGGGACAATAGGGAAAAAGAACAACAAATATCACAGCACAGTTTCTTTCCATCTTAAAAAAAAAAAAAAAAACCAAAACAAAAACGAAACAAAACAAAAAGCTTAAAACCATTCAAGGACAAAACAATACTCTTCACTCAGTATGGAAAGAAACGTTTTGCCATCTCCAAGCTACAGGGCTGAAGCTCTCCTTCTTCAGTACTACTCAGACAAACTTGCTCTCTCCATCACATGCTGCTGATAACTTCACTAAAATGGAGCTCCCTTGGAATTTAGGAGTATAAGAATTTAGACGTGCACTAGAAGTTAGAATTCATACATCCAAAGTATCCTTCACTTGATGTTTACCAAGACCTGTCACTTACTCTGATTTGCAAGTTAGATTTCCTACTGAGAGCGTATTCAACAGTGCTTTGGCACCTCTTTTTACCTCTTGTGTATTTTTGTGTGGTTTTGGGGGTTTTTTCGTGAGAGTTTGTTCAATAAATTAATAAAAAATGGAGCCTCTAAAGTTGCCATTAGTGAACCTTGAGCATCCAAACAGATTGAGCAGTAATGTCTGCAACCACCTAAATCCAGGCTTAAACTGTATTTCCTTGCACCCTCATCTAAGTTAAAGAACAAAGTATTGATATCAGAGCTTTCAGCTGTAATACACTCTGGTCTTGCACTTTTCTCTGAGCAAAACGCCTGCAGATCATATTTTGGATCCACACGATGTAGATCTTTCCATGAAAGAACTTTGAGAACAATCCTTGAACCTTTGTGTGCTCAAGCATCCTTAAAACACCAGCACCACCCACACTGATCAGTCTAAGCACTTATAAGAAATCCCACAATGTCCCAAAGAATTTTTTTAAGTAACCATTCTGCCTTTTGCACCTCAAGAAACACCATCTCATCTTTGCTGCAGGAGGTTAAATGCACAGGAAGGCCAGATCCCACTCAGGAAATGGGAAACACTCAGGAAGCTGCTGGGAAGCAAACTTCACAGCAGCCACAAGTATTTATTTATCAAGATTTCCAGGAGGGAACGAGTAATTTGGATGTCAAAGTCTTCCACAAGTCACTTGTTTTCACTGCCCACACGGGGGATAACCCACAGTTACAAGCCCATGCTGAAACTTTCACACTCTAATTTCCCTGATGGTAAAAACCCCTGACCAAAGAGAAAACCTGGGCCATGAGGACTGTTTGACTCTAATCCATCCAAACATATACGAAACTTGAAATTTTTTGCCACAACACCACTGCAAGCACGTGGAATTTCCCAGTTCTTCCAAGAAACAATGCAGTGCACCCCACAATCTTCCGAAGGAAATTAACCCACCTCACACAGGGGTAAGGAAGTGAAGAACCCAAGGACACAAAGTTGAG
Source organism: Machaerirhynchus nigripectus (assembly GCA_013397975.1). Taxonomy (NCBI): domain Eukaryota; kingdom Metazoa; phylum Chordata; class Aves; order Passeriformes; family Dicruridae; genus Machaerirhynchus; species Machaerirhynchus nigripectus. Next base: position 11,797 of record VZRQ01011010.1, read on the forward strand.
ATTATTTTTCTCTCTTCCCTTCCAGTTCCTCTCCCCAAAAGGTTGAGATTCTTTTAGAGGAGAATGAAAGAAGTGGAACATTCTCCCCGTCTCAAACATGTAAAAATCACCCCAAAAGTGAGCACACCTTCCCCAAGAGGGCAAAATCTCCCATCTTTCTCCTCACAAGGACAAGGAGGGGCAGGGAGGGACCTGGGGCTTCTGAAGACACAGAAAACACAACTAAGGCAGCTCCCAAAAAGAGGCCAAACCCCAGACAACTCTGAATGTTCTTTCCACAAGGACTTCAGAGGAAACAATTCAGGGAAAGGTAAGTCTGCAAGTTTCTGCTCCAGGGACAGCTGAAGAAAGGACCACCAAACGTCAGCCAGCATCCTGTCAGGGATTATTTATCACCCTGGACTTGCCTGAGAGCACCTGTCAATCTCTCAGCAGCCTTCATCCCTCACAAAGGGACCTTCACGTCCCTCCAGCACAAAGTCACCACTGGGTCTTCCTGCCCTGTCATCCCTTCAGGCCTCCTGCTGCCTATCCTTCCAAATTTTACATTCCAAAGTGNAAAAAAAAAAAAAAAAAAAAAAAAAAAAAAAAAAAATCCACTAAAAACAACCACAAAAAACCAAAACAACAACAGCAAAATAAAAATACAAAAACCCAGCCAAAACCCCCTCCCAAAATCAAAACCCAGCAACACACAAAAGCTAGAAAGCCATGCAGGTCATCACTTCTCTCCCAAAACCAGACAGTTTGTATGTCATCCTGCCTGCTCTAAGATGACATGAAATCCTTAATTCTGAAAACTGAAAAAAACCCAAACCAAACCCATCTTTCTATTCCATATAAAAGCTGATAACTTCTTACAGTGTATTAATACAAGTCTGGTGCTCTGGTAGCTGATCCTGAGGTTCAAAAGGAGGTTTGTGACTCATATTTATTTTTATTCCCTGTGGTCGAGAACAGAGACCACAGAAATGACAAATTAAATGGCCTGACCAACAAACTCCTGGATGCCAAGTGCAAGGGAAGACACAGACCAGACAAAAGATCCAGTTCTGTCACGTCAGGGAAAGAATCCCACCAGGGCTCCAAGCCCAGGAGTGGAGACCATCCTTACAGATGGAGAAGTCCAGGATCAAAGTCATAAGAGGGGGGGAAAAAAATAATAGAAATATCTCAAACTCCTGGATCAGGACCTGCGATCTGGTTTGGCACACACAAACATTTATTGAGGTTCAGCTCAACCAGAAAAGCTCATTAGTTAATTATGTACCTACTGAGAGAGTTGGTTGTTTCGGAACAAAAAAAACCCAAAATCACCCAAAACCTGGTTCATTAAATTGCCAATGAAATCCAGTCCAAAGGTTTGGGGAATTTCTTTTCCTCGTTTTACTTTTTTATTTGGGAAAGCAGCTGGAGAAAAATTCTGTAGGATCTCTTGTGCCTGCGTCCTCGGCTCAGAGTTCCCACCAAAAAACCCCACCATTACTCCAATGGTATTAATTAACAGAGGAAACACAGACAAGTGCCACAAGAAAGAAAATAAAATAAATACATTAAAAATAGAGTAGGAGGCAGCAGACATAAGAAGCCAGAGCTGGCACTGCTCCTCCACCACACACTTTTTATTTGTTTGTCCTGATTAGAGGCGGTTTCCATCTCTCTTGAACTACTGCAATTTGTCTAATTTGTTCCAGGAGCAAACGGAAGAAATAATGAATGTCAAACACTCAAGTTTGTAAGGAGCCAAATGTTCTCCTTTAAAAACAAAAAGAAAAGGAAAAAAAAGGAAGGGAATGACATTTTTAAGGAGAGCATAAACACAAGATGGTCATTTTCATACGGCTCGGCTGGGCCAAGGCAATTACACGGAAGAAAATGGTACTTAAATGAAATAGCAGAATGTAAAGCACTTCATTGTTTTCTCTCATTTTCTTCATCTCCTGGCACTTGAAACCCAAAAGTGTCGTGGCTTCATTAACAATCGTGGTGTTCAGCTGGAGGGAGAGCCTTTATTTTGGCAAACCGGCACGAATAACCCAAGCAGCACACACAAACATCCACTCTAACGCTTGAGAAAAGGGCATTTTCTTTATTTCCCCGTCCTCTTTCACTCTGTAATTTCATTGATTTGCTTACTGAATTTGCTAAGATTAAATATCCATCCACTCAGGGAGCCCCACATCGTCCTCTGCAATGAATTACTGGCACAGTAATAATTTGTATTAAAGAAGAAAAGAAGACATAAACCTTGTGCAAGAAAAATAGCTTTCATTTTGAAAGAACAGAAAGGGACAGGCTCTTTTACATTCCACTGTCATTTGTCAGTCTTTCAGCGAGGTGTAAGAGATTTTATTCACTAATAACTTTTTATAAAACAATAAAAAACACTTAGCAGAGGAGCATAAAGTATCTCTTGAGTTACTCCGTGCAGCTGTGGCTACAGGCCACAGATCCACCATCAGCTGAGGAATGCAGACATTTAATAATTCACTTGCCAACCCCAGTGGGATCATTCCCAAGTTTTCTCAGAAAATTTGTCAGGATAATAGGATGTTACAGCTTTTAACTCTAATGGTCATTGCCAAGTTTAGAACAAGCAGTCCAAAAAATGATTTTATTTTTGGTATTTCTGCCAGTACTTAATCACCAGCCTTGGAATCCAGTTTCAATTGTGACATGTCTCCAGGCCCTGTCCCGTGAGCTTCCTCCAGGCCATACCTGACAAAATTACATTGGCTGCTTGGAGAGCAAAGGAAAAAAAACCTTTTTGTTTTGAGGCAGCCAGGTAGGCAGATCACTGAAATGGCACTGAATTCCAGAGAAAAACATTTAGGTGTCAGATCAGGAAAGTTTCAAATCTAAATTTTTCTTTTAATTTAGTTTCATACTACTACAGAAGAGAAAAGGGGGTTCTGCCATCAGTTGTATTTTCAAGTTTAGCAGGTTCATATTTGACCCGCCTGAAATCTAAAAGTACCTCTCAAATCCTACTTTAAGGTGGACTTTCCCCCAGTAAATTAACACCCATGCAATGGAACACACCTTGCAATTCTATGGAATTTCTACAGCAACAAGGGAAGTGCCAAAGGAAAAAAGTCCCATTTGTAGAAGTGAGAGGAATGGGCAGAACAAAGAGCATTAATTGAAAATTTGGACGAAAGCCACTCATTTGGAAGGTAAAGAATAGCACAAAAATGCAAGTACAAGCAAATCAGCATTTCATGAGCCAAGTGAGAAGAAAAACAAATGAGTTACTACCTGTGCTATTTATAGCCCAGTCTTCCTGCAGGTGGCAAACCAAAGGAGAATGTTTAAAAGGAGAAACCTAAACCAAGAGACCTCCTGGGGATATTTATGGAGAGAGTTTTCCAAAGCCTGTGGGGCAGAAGGAGCTTTCTCAGGGGAGGAAGCCCACCACCATAAAGCACTGAGGCAGCCTCCCTTTACCTGCACCATAGGAAGCTCTGGTTTATTTTCTTCAAGACATAACAGCCCTGATGTAATTGACTAATTATCAGTTAAAATATTTCACATCCAAACGAAAGTTATTTACAGTGGATGCGTTTTAAAAGCCTGGTCCTTCGAGCATAAGTCTGCAAACGTTCCAGGAAGGACCAGGTTCTTATTGAGCATAATGAGTAGACATTAAAAATAAAAATAAAATTAAAAATAAGCAAGCAACAACACCCATTATTTGCCACAGCACAAGAGGACAAAGCAGTGCAACAGGAGAGTTCCTCAGACCTTCATTACACCCCAATCCATGCAGGTCCATATGTTCTTTCTCCAGTTCAACGGAACAACTGTACCCTATTTCTCCACTATTTCTGGAATTCCAACATAAGCAGCCTTTTGGAAGACACACAAGTAGGAACAGTCAGGCATTAGTTAGAATTTCTGGGGTCTGAAGTCCCCGATGAAACGAGCGCCAGACTGCTCGTTCCCTCAGAGGAAGCCAATTTCTCCCCTCCAACCATCAACACCTTTCATATGCTCAGCTTTGATAACATCAACGGTTGCAACTTCACAGAAAGTTGATTTTTAGTCACAAACCCTTCAAATGCTCTCAACATTTTATAAATAACCATCCTCTACAGTCTCAGGAAATTCAGACTATTAATGTGAATAACCAGCATCTCATGATCTGCAAGGCAGAAGGATCCCTGGCACGTTGTTGTTATTTACAACCTCTCCATCAAAATTAAGTTCAGAGCTTCAATATTTCAAGACAATTCACTGAGTATGCCAACAAGCCCTGTGCTGAGAAACATTTCCTGAACTGCAGAACGGATCTGGAGCCTTGACAATGCCAGCAAAAAGCAGGAAATCCTTTAATCGTGGGATGGTTGGGGTTGGGGGGGACCTTAGAAATCACAACAAGTACGAAAGACACCCTCAGGTTTAGGGGAGTTCAAAGGCACAGAGAACTCCACGCCATCAGCCTGAAGGTGTTCACTGCTCTGCTACTGCATTTCCTTCAGACTGCAGTGGCAAAGCAGGGCACTGGCTCGGTCCTTAATTACATCCCAATTCTTCAGAGGACTCCTGCACACGTCTCGCTCACTTGGGAGCCCTCACGCCATCCCCAAGCACACCGCCAGCAATGACAGGTGATTAGGGAATTTTAATTTGCTTTGACACACCCTCTACCCCCAAATGAATCTATCAGAAGCTTAACTCACACACTGACCTGCTGAAAGGACTTTCACAAGTCCCAGACCCGCAGCCCAGCTTCCCAGCAGACTCCAGTAACCACCAGTAAGTCACTCCACCTCAGGGACAAAGCTGAAAAAAATTAGTTTGTGCTTCACTATTTAGCATATCAAGGGTTTGGCCCTAAACACGCTCTCCTCAGCACCCAAAATAATGTTTATATTCTTCTTAATACAACAGGTTAGTCAACCGTTTCAAGAGAACAGTCAATTGGATTTCCTCCCCTTCAGTTTTGGTGCAAACTGATGCAAATTTGCGCTCAGGCTCAAAACAGAGCTCGTTTCCACTCCCCTGTTCTTGAACAGAACTCACCTGTGGCCTCCAAAAGGCATTTTGGAACAGCAGCAATTTCATTAAACTCCCAATGCAGCCTCCTACATCAGTAGATCTAAAGAGAATAATTTATTATTTGTCTAACTTGAGCAGGGCACAGAGCAGTGGAGGGCTCTCAGGAGCCAGCCAAATGCCAGGACTGGGTTTCTCAGCTCCCATTAGAACCACCAAAGAAAAGGGAAAGTTTTCACTCAATGGTCTAAAAAGAAACTGAACTTCAGCTGTTTGGGGCACCTTTCATAAACCACTGGGCTTTTATCAATAGCAGACATTCTTCTGAGCTAGAAGGGCCTTATCCAAAGGAGAACTGTGTTGGTAGGATGCGCCCAAGTGCCCCCAGTGGAGCTCCCAGTGCAGGAATAACCAGCTCATCTCTGACCTTCCCATCTGCTGCCAAAAGCCAGGTGGAGCACATCCTCTGGAAACACGGTTGATAAGCCAAACAGCTAGGTGGGAAGGTCCTGGAAGCAGCTCAGGAAGATCAGCGGCACTGACACCAACCCAGGCACCAGGCTGCGAGTGGACAACTGTGAGCTCTATTGGTTTGACTAAACTTGAGTCTACCAGCAAATCAGCGAGGGCACCCCCAGCCCATCCTGAACCTGGGTCTCAGCCTGCTTCTGCCAGCAGCTCACAACTTCAATGAACTTCTTCTTTCTTTTCAATTTTATTGAGGTAAACCTGTTTTTCATGACCATGGGTTAAGTTATGGCATGCAGACATCCAACACCCAGCCAACCAGGTCTCAAATAACCACTCACACAGAGATGGAAAAATAAGCAATTACAGTAAAAACAATAATGAAATTTAAAAAACCCAAGCCATTGCAGATTAGAACCGAGCATTTGGGAAGAGTCTGAACTGTGTGACGTATTCCAGCTACAAAACCAAAGGACACTGAGCAAAACTTGCTTCACAGCACTTCTAGAACCCAGCATTTGTGGGAAAGGTCTCTTATTTAATTTCATGCTGCTGATTTTTTCAGTGACTTATCCCGACTGTAGCACCACTGTAAGGATTGCATTACCCAGTTCTGCCTTGGATATAATTACAAGTTTCAGCTATCACTTTAAAGGACTCATTTGCATTAACTGAAAGCATAACCATAAAAAAAATTATTTCTATTCCTTGGAGCAGCGTTCCCAAATCTACAACAGATAACGAGCAATCTCAGTTTATAAATCTTGGAGCTGCTTGGGCCTGCCACCAAGTGCTGATTATCCACAGTGCCTTCATACTTCAAACTTGTAAAATTCTAGGTACAATACAGAGCAAAAATGAAGAAAAGCCAGCATGTGGAAGAACATGAGAGGGAAAGACCACTCTGAGCTCAGTAGGATCATAAAGGTCTTCTAGTCCACCCCCTGCCACGGGTTGGGACACCTCCCACTGTCCCAGGATGCTCCAAGCCCTGTCCAGCCTGGCCTTGGACACTGCCAGGGATCCAGGGGCAGCCACAGCTGCTCTGGGTGAACCTGTGCAGGCCTCCCCACCCTCACCACAGGGGCTTTTCTTCCCACCAGCGTTCCTGATGGAACAGGACCAAACGGGCTAAAAGAGGATTGTCCATGCAAGCACCAATTTCAGCATATTTTTATAAGAAAGAGAAACTATGTCAGCATCAGAGGTTATAAACCTTGAAGTATTTTGGTATTTTGGTTTTTTTGCTTTTTTTTTAACAGAACCGTGATCTACTGAACAACCATGATAGCAGCTGCAAACCCAAGATGAGTTTAACCAAACACTGATAATTTTGGCAAAATTAAACCCAGTCAGGAGTTTATGAGCCCCTAAGTGTCTAGGAGCCATATCTTCAGCATGAGGGCTTATTTGGAAGCCTACATTTAGATGTTGTAAAGTTACTAAATTTACCTCCAGTAATAAAGGCTAATTTGGGCCTTATTTTGGGGAAAGCTCTCTTTACATTTAGATTTAGAAGCTCGATGCAAATAACTGTTCTTTGTTAAGGAGTTCCAGCAACTGCCAATTCCCTTTTGCGTGCTGATACCCACAAAGCGCTGAGAGAGAAAATCAGCTGGCTTTGAAATTCCTTCACTGCCTCCTCGCCCGGCGTGCCCAGGAACTTGTGGGCATCTCTGTTCCCAGCAAGTCCTGCCCGTGCCCCAGATGAGACACAAACATGAGCCTTATCAGAGCAGGCAATGGACGGGCCCTGGCAAAGGGGGACACCTTGCATTCAGCTGGCAAAGGAACAGCCCAAACCAGCTTTAAAGCTTTCACAATAGCAACAAAGGGGGCAAAAAAAATTAAAAATAAAAGGAAAGAACTGGGACAGAGATGCTGGCCCGTTGGGGGAACACAGTTATGGCAATGCTGCCAAATTAAATCAAGCTTATGTGCTCAAAAAAGGGCCAAAATCCATTTCACTCTTACATTTTCTTAGAGAAGACAAAAGAAGTATTTGCTTTTAGCTCCTCTAGTTAGTGCTATAAACTCTGTGGTTGTTCCACTCCACTGGGACATGCCCAAATTTATAACATAAAGGGGAATGAGGGCAGAAACGGCTGGAGGAGGAAAACATCTCTGGAGGAAGAGAACACCTCTGCCTGCTCAGCACTGGTCAATGGATGGTGCCTCTGGTCCTCTCCTGAAGGGACACCTCCAGGTGAGCTTTGCACCTGCAGCACACCAGGAATATCCATTTATACTGACAGTGCTCTTACATGTCTTCCACTACCCATTCTGTCATGACACATACTAACATTCTGTGTGTTGGTGAGTTCAATCCCAAACCTGCTTTCCTGTAGGTCCAATAAACCTGGATCTGGATCATGCAAAGCCCTTATGGAATGGCAGCAGACCCATAGGAGTGCTTTGGTACCTGCTCCATTTATGCATCTCTGCTCAGGCAACACCTCCTGGACTCCACCAGAAGTCTGGTGCTCAATAAGCTTTAATCAGGAATTCAGCCACTCCCAGCCCCGCTGATCTCTGAGCAGCAGCTGGAACAAAAATGGGCTTCTTTTGTGCTAAATTCCAACACCGCCAGCCAGCAGGGTCAGATGCAGACCGACAACATCAGCCATTCTGCATCACCTCATTACCTTCTTCTTCTTCAGGGTCCTGCACCTGGGCAGGAACAACCCCAGGCACCAGCACAGGCTGGGGGGTTCCCACTGGAGCAGCTCTGAGGGGAAGGACCTGGGGGACACCGAGCTGTCCCTGAGGCAGCAGAGGGCCCTGGGGGTGCTGGGGGACACCGAGCTGTCCCTGAGGCAGCAGAGGGTCCTGGGGGTGCTGGGGGACACCGAGCTGTCCCTGAGGCAGCAGAGGGTCCTGGGGGTGCTGGGGGACACCGAGCTGTCCCTGAGGCAGCAGAGGGTCCTGGGGGTGCTGGGGGACACCGAGCTGTCCCTGAGGCAGCAGAGGGTCCTGGGGGTGCTGGGGGACACCGAGCTGTCCCTGAGGCAGCAGAGGGTCCTGGGGGTGCTGGGGGACACCGAGCTGTCCCTGAGGCAGCAGAGGGTCCTGGGGGTGCTGGGGGACACCGAGCTGTCCCTGAGGCAGCAGAGGGTCCTGGGGGTGCTGGGGGACACCGAGCTGTCCCTGAGGCAGCAGAGGGTCCTGGGGGTGCTGGGGGACACCGAGCTGTCCCTGAGGCAGCAGAGGGTCCTGGGGGTGCTGGGGGACACCGAGCTGTCCCTGAGGCAGCAGAGGGTCCTGGGGGTGCTGGGGGACACCGAGCTGTCCCTGAGGCAGCAGAGGGCCCTGGGGCCGAGGAGGCCAATGGGATCCTGGGGGCAGCAGGAAGAGCATTCCCAGCAGGGCAGGGAGGGATCCTGCCCCTCTGGCCAGCCCTGGGGGCACCTCTGCAGTGCCGTGCCCAGCTCTGGGCTCCTCAGCACAGCAGGGCCAGGGAGCTGCTGGAGCGGGGCCGGCGGAGGCTGCGGGGCTGAGGAAGGGCCTGGAGCATCTCGGTGCCCAGGAAAGGCTGAGGGAGCTGGGGCTGTGCAGCCTCGAGAGGAGCCCCGGCCGAGAGGGGCCCTCAGGCCTGGGTGTCCCTGGCTGCAGGGAGGGCTCCGAGCAGGGCCCGGGCTCTGCTCCGGGGGCCCAGCAATGGCACCAGAGCCACGGGCAGGGCCCGATGCCAGCAATTCCCCCTGCACAGGAGGCACAGCTTCTGCCCTGGGCAGTGCCCAGCCCTGAACAGATTGTCCCCAGAGCCTGTGGGGTCTCCTCCCTGGGGCTGTTCCAGAGCTGTGTGCACACAGTGCTGTGCCCTGTGCTCTGGGATGGCCCTGCTGGAGCACGGAGGTGCCACCAGGTGCCCGCTGTGCTCCCTTCAGCCTGAGCCAGTCTGGGATTCTGTGATTCCCACATCCCCTCTTTTTCTTTTCTAAAGCTTGAGAAGCAAAGTCAAGTCACACTGACTGCTGGGTGCCCTCAAGCCGGGTCACACATCAGCACAGTCACCTCGGGGCAGGTGATGCACAGGCAGCTGCAGTCTCCCCTCATTCCGTGACAGCCTGCACTGATTCCATAATTCACGCACACCAAGGCTCTTATTTCAGCAGGTCCCTGTTCCCTTTCAGTCTCCAGCGTTACTCCCCTTCATTTGCATTTTGGCTAGGAGGAAGTCTTACACTAATCTGTTTTACCAGCCCTGTTCACTTCTCACACAAGGATTTTCCGTTCAGAGCCTCATCAAAGCAGGGAAGAAGTGAGCAGTGCTGCATCCCACCCTCTGAGCAGCGTTCTGATCACTGCACCGCGTTTTCCTCTGGGCATCACATCGTGGCTGTGCCCCAGCGCTGGCAGAGCCAGGCTTCAACTCAAACACCCCTTTCAAGGAGCTGCTTCTCAATCACAGATCCTCTTTTACAAATGCTAGTCAGTTTTCGTTTGTTTGTTTGTTTTTTTTTTTGTTGTTGTTGTTGTTGTTGTTTTTGTTTGGTTTTTTTGGGGTGTTTTTTTTTTTTTTTTGAAGTGCATAAAAAACCCCCAAGCATTACCCTGTCTGCTAAGGCAGACAATTCTGAGCTGAGGACAAAAGCGAACAATTCTGGTTTCATTGCTTAACTTTCCATAACTCCGTCCTTATTCCAACTACAGTATGATTACAAACGCATTTTGGACAAGAAGATTACTACTGAGCTTACATCTCTTAATTATGTTTCTCTTTTCATATACACAGCTTTGGTCTGGCTCTTGGCTGTGAAAATTACAGATTTGCTTGGACTTCAAACTGAAAAAACTTACATTTATTTCCATGGGAGATTTTAATTCCTTTCCAAGTAATTTCAGCATTTGAAATCTAAGCCCTTCAGCGCTGACAAATACACCCCAAAAATTACACAAGTATTTTTAAAGTCATTTAAAAAACCACTAATCCTCAATTTCTACCACTTTTCATCCTAACCATCCATATAATGTCCCAATCTCTATTTCTATTATACGTGTGAACTGTACCTCCAAAGTCTAAGGAAGATTAACACCAGAAAGTGAATCCCTTCTGCACAGATAGCTGAAGAATAGCAACACTTCATTTTCCTGCTTTGAGTTCTTTCAGCATTTAATTATAACATGGCCCCAGCCACCCCAATCACTGGAGTTTTATTCATTTTATATGAATAAAAAATGAGGTTTCAGTTTGTTTTATATGAATCACATCATAGAGGCAATGTGTGTCGTTTCACTCAAGAAAACAGATACTTCTTCTAAGATATTCTTGGAGCAAAAGCAACATTCAAATCAGTGACTTCAACCAGATTCTTCAGCAGGTATCAAACCACCACAGGGAGAATTCAAGTTTTGCACAACTGAGGCCCTTAGAGCAGGCATAAAACAAAAATAAAGATTTACCCACCATCATTAAAACCCAGATACATCCCCGTGGTTAGGAAGGGAACACTGGCAGTTTATGCAATTAAAATCTCCTCACAGGCACTTAGAAAAGAATCAACAAGACAGGTATCAAAGGCAATACTGTTTCTAGTGAGCACATGGTGTTAGAAAGGTGCAGCAATGCTGCAGCACCTCGAGTGAAGCTGTTCAGACACCATCACCTCTTCCCCACGGTTCTGCTCGGACTGGTGTCCTTTGAAATGTCTGCTCCTGGCTGAGTGGTCACACCAAACCTCCCTGCAAAGCCGCCCTTTCCAGGCTCCCTGGGATGCAGCAGGATGGGGATACAGAAACGTGCACCCACTCAGCTTTAGAAACTCCCTTCAAGTGATTAGAGAGAATAAAATGAATAAACTCATGGCTTGAAATCCATTTACAGAAGAAATGAGATCAGTGGGAAGAACTGACACCACAGAAACGGGTCCTGTAGTACCCAGCCACCAGTGTCCATCACCCCAAGAGATCAATTTTTACTTCTTCTGGGTTGATGATTTTTTTAAGGCTTCATCTCATTATGTAGAGGCACAAGTAGAAAGCAGGGTCTAGCATGACTTCAGCAATCTTTGGATCCCAGCAGAGGTGGTTTGCTGTGCCCAATCCCCCACCACAAGCTCCTCAGAAAGACCCAAAATCAAGAACAAAAAGGGCCACACGGGTTTGTTCTCTGGGAGCCTGCCCTCCCCACACCAATCTCTCCTGAGTGCTCCCTTCTGCATGAGGCACACAACATCCAGTCCCAGTGAAAACATCTCCGGGGAGCTAGCAAACGCCTTCCCCCACAAACTCTCCGTTCTTTATAGGTCCCTGTAGCAGAATTGCCAGCTGCTTGAATCCAGATTAGTCCAACAGATTTGTTGGACACAGCCGACCACTTAAATGCAAACTAGAATTTCATCTCCTGAGGAAAAAAAAAGACACGTTCTGTTGTACCTTTCTTCCATACAAAGAGCATTTAAAAATCCATTGTATTGAGCCAGCAAATGTCTTAATTCCTCCTCCACCTCAGCAGAACTTGCCTTCACCAGGAAGGGGACAATGCTGAGCTGTAAACACCACGAGAGCAATTTCCCAACAGATCTCACTGATCTGGGGCGACCTCGTCCAGCCAGACCTCAGCAACCATTTTTTAGAGGAGGTAGCACCTCAAAAATAATGGGCTGGCGTGGTTTTAGAGTGTTCAGGTTCTCCAGGGGCACGGTGCCCCCAGCACTGCTCCTTCACCAACACCAGCAGGGCAGAACACAGGCACTGCCTGAGCAGGGAGCGTTCAGAAATGTCCTCTAAAGGAAATGAAGGATTGTACGGAAACGGGGAAAAGCCAACCCAAACAGCCCTCCCCAAAGCACCCGCAAAGTGCACACGGGAGAGAGCACAAAGGAGGAGGGTTAATCCATTCTGTCTCTCAGCAGCCAGCAAGAGAAAAAGCTCAAGGTCCCTTATCTAGCCTGTTCTCCATTATTTCATCTGCCTTATCCAGTTTGGTGCCCATACACAGCAGTTTTCCAAGGCAACAGAGAGGTGACAGAAAATACAAGTTTCTAAATCCACGGAAAATGATTTGGGCCTCAACAATAGACGCCTGAGTTCAATAAAAAGTAATTTATTTTAAAAACGACCTCTGATGCCACAGGACCCCAGATCACTGGCCTTTGCTTTCACCTACAGACAGTGAGTGTGCATTGGAAGATCTCCATGAATATCTGATTGAATTCCTGAAAACAGTATTTTTTGTTTCTCTTTCAGAAATGTAAATATCTTCACAGGGGTTCAGCGAAGACAAGCATTTTCTAGAGCATGGACTGGAGAAGAAATTCATTTCCACTGAGCCTGAAGGAGCTTAAATCTGTGCAAGTGCTGCTCTGCCAAGACCTGCAAAGCAGCTGAGGGAGGGAATAAAACAAAGTCTTCACTCCATACATACATTTATAAAATGACATAGATTTCTTATTAACATATATCACAGGGCTGCACAGCCAAAGCTGCATTCCCACCAAAGGTTTAGTGGGCAGCAGTTCCTATCTAGAACAGAGAGGAACTGGACTGCAGGGGCACTGCTACCTTGAGTGAAGGGTTATTAATGCCTGAAAGGAAAAACAAAAAACAAAACCAAAAACATTCTGTCAAGGGCAAAAAATTGGTTTTGCCTTGACTACCCAAAACCACCTACCTAAGGAGTAAAAAAACCAAAGCCTCAAGCCCAAAATGACAACGCAAATTCAGCGTGCTGAGACTGGAACCACAAGTTTTGTTATTGTCTGCCAAAATCTGCATCTACGGCAACAGCAGTCATTTCCCCTCCCTTAACCCCGGGTAAAATGGATTTGATGCTGTGCTCATCTTCCACACCTGCTGCAGGGCTGAGGCTGAATTGGGTCAACCCACCCAGTCAGAAAGCAGCCCAGAGCCCAAGAAGATTGCTACCATGTTGCTCTAAATTACTTAAAACTTTCTATCCAAAGCTGGCTTTTTGCTGATCTCTGTTCCGCATACACAAAAGAAAGAAATGAAACTCATCCCCTGAAAACAGGACAAGACCCTCAGTTGTTCCACTCTGAAGGGGTTTTGTTAGGAGCTGTTGACTTGCTTCTTCTCCACCCAGCTGTAGCCCACAGAGGAGTTTCCCATTCCAGGTATCTGTCCCTTAATGCCACTTAAATGTCTCTGGAGTGGCTCGAGCACAAGAGAAACGTTTAGGACAATGCCCCAGTTTGGGATAAAAACTCTCAGTGGCAGCAAGTTCCAGACAGCCAGAAAAAAACCATCGGGAATCCAGAGAGAACAGGAACCCTAAGCCCTGTTTTGGTCAGTACCACCCAAATTTTTAGGGACCAAGCCAGCTCCAAACACACAGATATGTATCTATATCTCAGTTTGAAGGGGCTGAAGGAACTCCATAATTATATGGTGTCACAATAAAAGCACCCTTCCTAATCAGCCTCATCTATCTTGTTTCCTGACAAGTTAATTGTTACTTTCTTCCAGAAAAGAAGCTTGTGCAGTGATTCTATAAAGATAATACAGATATATTCTGTGCCCAGCACACGCCGGGAAATTGGTTACAGATTTTTTATTACAGCTTGTTGATTAAGTCTGTAACTACTGAATAAAAAAGTTGTAACAGGAGAGGGATTTTTTTGTTTGTTTTTTATCCGTTTGTTTATTTATTTTATTCACCCAGGCTGCAGGCAGCTGAAACGCTTCTCCAAAGCCAGGTCATATAGGAGAAACAGTTTTAATTGAAGAATGCAGGAGATTTTACTTGACATCTCAAAAACTAAATCCTTCCACTTTCCAGGGACACCACTCAGCAGCTTGCAGTCCACCTTTCCCCTTCGTTTTCCAGGATGGGCAAAGCAAAAGGATCCAAGGGCAGGGAAAAATTTTAGAAAATCCTTTCCATTTATTCTGAAGCTCATACTGGGATTTCACTGTCAGCAGTAAAGAGAGTGGAGAAGCTTATTCATGCAGTAATCTGCCCTGTCTCCCATCTCATCTTTTATTTCCCCCCTTTAAAATAAATTCTTCTGAGCCCTTTTGAAGCTCCTTTGCCCACACGAGTGCCCTGGTACAAAGCCCCTTCTAAACTGCTCCACCTCTTTCTGTAAGAACCCCTTTGATTCCTGGCCACACCTTGACCCTCGAGGCCACATCCAAGTTTTACTTTCCCCCATGTATTTTATCAGTAAAAGATTCATAGCAGAAACTTGGCCTCGCTGAGAGCATCCCAGCTCTTCCCACGCAGCTGGGCCTCGGCTGGGCAGCCCTGCCCTGATCTGGCTGGAATAAAAAAGGCTGGGGATGGCCTTTGCTCTCCTCTGATGCCAGATGTTATCATGCAGGTGATGTTCCACCAGCAGCACGCGGGGGTTTTTATATTAAATTTTTTAATCCCCCAGCAATGGGCCTTGCTGCAGGGGAAGGGAGCAGCAACTGCAGAGCTGACGATGATTTGGGCACAGAAACCATGCCAGAATTGTGCTCTCCCTTTCCAACAGCAATAAAATATTCATTTAAGCATCTTGTCCTCTTTTATTTTGTTTGGGTTTTTTTTTGTTTGTTTGTTTGTTTGTTTTTTGGTTTCTTTTTTTCGATATTCCAAATATAGAAACTGATTTACAAGAACAGATTTTAAAGGCTTTTTTCACGAGATCCCCGATGTTTTTATTAGGAGAGTCTGAAACAAAAAACTACAGAAGTTGATACTGTTAACTGTGGAGTGAAGGATCCCTGGCGGACACCCCACAGACAGTTCATTAGTCAGCCAAGGCAGCAGCACCACAACGTTCCAAGGGGTTTTGGGAAGCAGAACCACTGCTTGCTACCTGTTCCAGCCATCCTCCCTTGCATCAGCTCACGGAGATTAACTATGCCACACAGGAACCCCAGGAAAACTCCCCAAAAGGGATGGCATTCCTTAGGAGGATATTCTAAATATCACTGCTAGTTATTTGAGTTACCTTCTCAATTCTTCTCAGGTTTTCAGGCCTTTTTGTCATTTGCACTCAAGCGATGGGTATTTAACCATTAACCAGACAAAACTGATTTTTATACATCTCCATCATTTTAGACCTGCCAAGTCACATTTCCATACCAGGGCACTTCTGAGTCAAACAAAAGCCACAGTCAGTGTGACCCGTAAAAACAAAACCCATAAAATAATATCAATATAAAATATTAAATCTATTTAGCAATAGTTGAGCCTATCAAAATCCTTAAACAACACTAGAATCTAAAGCCAGAATCTCCAGTAGAAACCTCTGGGATTGACAAGCTTTTATTTCCATCAATGCAAAGCCACTCTTAAAAAACAATCTGCAACCAAGTTGAGAAATTTAAATAACACAGTTCTGCTGCCCTCACACAACAGCTACAACACACAAGAAAAACTTAAGAGATGGAGTTTCACGGTCAACCCTTCTCACCATTAATACACATTTCTACTTTTTTGTGTCTTTTGGCAGTGTTTTTTGGTTTGTTTTCCTAACCAAGTGGGGTCATTCTGTAAATTGAAGTGCAAAAAGAGGCTCCCTGCGTTGTCCTGCTGAGACCCAACACAGCAGACCCACTGTGCTTTTGGTGACCCATCCCTGTTTTTGGTGCTGGAGCACGTTCCAGTGAAAAGCCATCTCTTCCCCTGCCTGGCCTGAAGGAATCTGAGCAACTTCCTGCTCCCCAGGAGAGGTTCTCACTCACCTCTGCTGTGTCCTGTCTTGCTAAAACCTGTAAGACATCTTCCGAGTGGAAATACATAATTCATCCCCATGATTATTTTATTAACTTACATAGCTTCAGCACAGTGTTCTCCAAAAAAGTACTTTTTTTTTTCCTTTATCTTTCACAAACTGTGAATAAATCCCTGTTCTGTTCTCTACAGACATCAGGAATTCTTTGTCTCCAGCACAACGCCAGAGTAAGGACTCACGGGTTGGGTCCTTTCCTTCTGCTGGAGGTTCTTCTTGCCAACAGATAAATCTTAAAGATAAGGAATATGTTTAAGAGCAAGTAACAGAAGGAAAAAGCAAGTCAGGAAAGCTGTGAAAAGCAAGTGGGGAAAGTAGAGCAAGTTTTCACCATTATTATTTTTTATTTGTTTCAAAATGAACCAGCGCTGTGCAGCTGGGGGTGGGGGGGGGATTGCGGGATTTTGAACGGTATTTTCTTCTTTTGAAGACTCCATATAACTTCCAGCCTGGGATTCCCCGTTCCCAGCAAGAATGGGTGCCCTTTATCACTATTCCTAGGGGATTTAAACTCCAGCCTAAAAATAAGCCAGGTTGGACACAGTTGCACCAGAGGTAAGAGTTGAATGCAAATTACTCACATGTGAGTTACTCTTACTCTCACAAGTTATGTCGAACACTAAACCCCAAGTAATCTGTCGGGTTGGACGCCTGACTAAAACTGATTTAAATCTGGATATTTGCAATGATACCTGGTCACACCAGAGATCTCTGTAGCCTTTTCTTCCAGCCTGCAGCAGTGAGCATCAACATACCAGTACTCCTTTCCTCCAAGAGCACCTGGCCGAGTCCCCTCGGTCAGACTAAGCCTGTGTTCCCATTTTCCCAGGGCTCCCAAAGCTTCAGAACCCTGCAGCTCAAGTGCTTTCACCACAGGGAATGTCTGCACTTGAGCACTTTCCGCACGCACGGGGAAAGGTTTCACTCCTTTGCTCTCTCCCAGCCCTCACGGGGTGTTGCACATCCAACTGCTGCTCCTGGGAACTCTGCAGTGCCCCAGGCACTCCCTGAAAAGAGCCCAGTTCCCCAGTCCCCTTCTCCACAGCACTCAGAACATCACAGAGCTTTTTCCCTCCTCTCCCCGTGTTCCCTTCCAGACTGGCAAGAACACATCCCCATTGAGCTGTGCTGCACTGACTCCATTCCGTGTCCAGATGCTGCCTTTCAGCAGTCCCTGAGCTGCTTCCATTGCTGCTCTCCAGGCTGCAAGGGTGGCGGCTGTGCAGAGATCCAGGCAACACAGGGATGGATTTCTGTGGTCATGGAATGTTCCCTCTTGTTTTCCATTCCTTGTCTAATAATTCCTACTCCTTCAGCCAGCTTTTTGGCAGCTGCCAAGCACCCAGCTGACATTTCATAGAATTCCCTATTTCAACACAAAGATCTCACTCCTGATTCATAACAGTCAGCTCAGAGCTCAGGCTTCATATGAAAATTAGGATCCCTACATACATCACTCCACATTTATCAGGAGTGAATCTCATCTGCCTTTTTATTATCCAGCCACTCAATACTCCAAGGCCCTTTTGTAGCTCCTCTCATCTCTCTTTCTTGACTGGTGATCATCAACATACCAATACTCCTTTTTCCAATGCACAAGGAGTAGCAGAACAACACAGGACTGCTCGTAACTTCCCTGCACTGTGAGAGCTGACTCTCATTTCCTACCTTTCATAGTCACCTTTTGTCACTGCAACCACCTTTGTTCCTGTTCCCCTGTGTTTCTTAGTACCCTCTAAGCTGATCCTTTCAAAGGCTCCAATAATTGCATTAGCATCAGCTCCCCACTGCAAAAGCCACATTGATTCTTCCCCATTTTGCTGTTTCCATGCATCAGCTACCTCTAGGCCTTATTATCTTCACCCAGGTGGCCTCCTACTGACATGAGGCCTGTGGCTCTGTGCTTTCATCCAATAACCCTGAACTACTCCGAGAGCCATTTTTCTTCCCTCAATTGGCTCTTCCTTATGTTCCTGCTCCCCTGTTGGA
Organism: Machaerirhynchus nigripectus; assembly: GCA_013397975.1. Classification (NCBI taxonomy): domain Eukaryota; kingdom Metazoa; phylum Chordata; class Aves; order Passeriformes; family Dicruridae; genus Machaerirhynchus; species Machaerirhynchus nigripectus. Next base: position 29,937 of record VZRQ01011010.1, read on the forward strand.
TGCCAGGCCCAGCCTGCCATGGATTCCTGGCTCCAAGTCCTACAGACAAGTACAGGGTGGTCAGTGCAAGCAGGGCTCTGGCAAGCAGCCACGGGAATCACACCCGCTGCCCTTCTCAGGGCTGTGTCTCCTGGGGGGCTCCCCAGGGAGCTGCTCCTGCCTGCAAGCTGGACCATTCAAGGTTCCTCACTCCTTCCTTAGACTGAAGTCCCACCTGTCCCTGTGCATGTCCCATCACACCCTCTTCAACCCAGCGAGTGCTCTGCTCAAATCTCAGCGTTTCCTCTGAGTTTCACAGCACCTGCCAGGTTCCCTTCTGCTGAATGGAGTTTTAAACCACCCCGTTCTTGCCACCGTATCTGGGAGTGTGTGAGAGGTGCCTGGATGCGGCTTTTGAGAACGTGGTTTAGGGGTGAGGATGGTGGTGCTGCGGTGATGATCTTGAAGGGTTCCTCCAAACCTACTGATCCTGTGACTCCAGATTACACAGTTCCGGACACTTTCCGCCATTTCTCCTTTTAAATTACCCTTCACTCTCATCTCTTCTTTAAGCAGCAACAGTTCCACTGCTCTTTTGACAAAATCATCTAAACCTGCCGTACAGGTGCCCTCTGTTTCAGACATTTGCCCCATTCCCCATCTCCTTATATCATTTTTCAACCACCGCTCTTCTCTTTTCTGGTCCTGTGCACAGCACAGGGAGTGTTTCAGAGGGCACCACTGCTGAGGCCCCAGCCCCACTCTGCTGAGACCCCTCCTCCACAGCCCAGGCCCTAAATTACCAACACAAACGTGAACCACAACCACTGGTTCATCCCCAGCCCCAGACACCCAACGAGGTCTCAAATTTTTCTCCCTTGCCAATCAGGCTGTGATTCCCAAAAATGCAAGTAGTCACACAGATGACTTGGGAATTTTTTTGGGAAGAGACAGGGCTGCCCGTGACTGAAGGGATAATTTTGATGCCAATGCACACCCGTGGGTGTGGGAGGCCTGTTGGCAGGACCATTCCTGCTCTGGCTGCATTGAGCACCCCCCTGTGCGGTGCTTTTCCCCCTCCTCGGCAGATCTGGCTGGGAGCCTGGAGAAGAGATTGTCTCACCCAGGGAGCTGCAGAGCAAAGTTAGCAGTGCATGGAGGCACAAGATTGAAGTTCTGAATCAATTTCCTCCATGTCAAGTTGGTCAGTTATTTTAACTGCAGTTTGCAATTACCAAATCAACACCAGAAAGCTATAAAAGGAACAGACTTAAGACCTTTATGCTGTTAATTTCTGTGTCTATCAGGCTATAATTTAAAACCAGCGGCTGTGTCACACAGATACTGCTGCAGCCATCATTTATCAAGGAGAGAACAGGGATGGAGAGAGGGATCACTGCCCCCCAAGACGCTCAAATCAGCAAACCATGAGCTGGGCTCAGCACACACATCCAGGTTTCTCTTACTCCAAAGAGCTCCAGGCCCAGGTTTTACTCATATCTGCATGCTCTAAAGCAGATAAATCAACTTTCCCCACACTGCATAATCTCCTAAAACTGTTCCCCATAGCAAAGAAGGGATTGTCTTGCAGCACAACACAGATCTTAAATCACAGAAGATGCAACAGAGAGCGTCCTCAACAAGATTTTGACATTAATGTTACCTATATTCATAACAACACTGAAGGAAAGAAGCAGTTGCAAGAGCAACAGGAAACACAAAGAAAATGGGGTTTAAAGCATAGTTCTCACTATTATTTGTAGATAGAAAAACTACCTGCACAAATATAAGAAAGGTTTGCCCCATGAATATCAACATGTATGTGAAATAGGATGCTGATGGAGAAGAATCTCCTTTCAAATTAAGACAATTAAGGTTACTGCATAATTGAAATAATCTCCACGAGGAAGTGAAAAAGTTTTCAAGTTGCAAGGTCATGTATCATCCAAACGCAGCATGACAGTGCACGTATCTATACAGAGGTATAAAATACAGATATTTATGAAATCACTGCAGGGGTGAGAGCAGCTTCTGAAAAGAGCTTTCTGAGGAATAAAGTTTGAGACAAAGGGAATAGAATTAAGCAAGAAGAGAAGAGATGTTTCTCCTTGGAGGAAAGCAGGTTGAGGGGAAGAACAATCAAACTGCTGGACAGAATTATGGAATGGGATATCCCCAGACCCTCCAGCCCAGCAGAGTTTATTTTGTTGTCTCTGCCAGTTCATCCCCTCATACACACACACACACACACACAGAGCAGCAGAGCTCTCAGCCAGGCAAACTCCTGAGCAGAGCAGGGTTCTCCTTCCAGGACACTCAAGTGCCCAACACACACGGACTGCAGAGGGCTGGTTTGAGGCGGGGCTTCGTTGGTTTGCTGAAAATTGTGCCTCCTCTAGAGAGGACTGCTAAGTAATACTGCCTTGGAGCATAATTCCCAACTAAAATGGTGTAGATGCAAACCAGTTATTGCTGCTGCAGGCACCTGGCCTCCCACAGAACACCCAGGAAGCTGCAGCACACCCCGGCACGCGCAGCACCGCTTCCTGTCTTCCGCACATCAGCACTCGCAGGCGACCAAACCATCCGGGCTTTAAACACCCAGCTCTGTTCTAAGAGGAATCTGCAACCCCTTCAGACCTCTAGGATAAACATTTTCCAGGCTGGATGGGGCTCTGAGCAACCTGGTCCTTGCCCATGGTGGAAGGGTGGCAATGAGATCTTTAAGGTCTCTTCCAACCCAAACCAGTCCGTGATTCAGTGAAATCGGTGCCCCTGACACAACATATGGCCAAATGAAGAAAAGAAGTGCTGATTCTTCACGGAAAGAATTGCAGTCCTGCAGCTCCCAGCTTGCACAGGAGGGATCTGTGCCATCCATAAGGCTACCTCACATCTGGATCAAGAGTCAAGCAAGAATTTGGACAAACTCTCTGCACTCAGCTTGAAGCTGCTGGTGAGAGCCCAGCCCAGCCCCACTGGTTCCTCTGCCTCATCCCTGAGCAAGGGAGGTACCATCACAGCTCTCTACTTAAATTTAAAGCTACATTTTGCTATTCCAGCAGTGATTGAACACTTTGGACAAACCTCTCCCCCTTTAGGATGGCGCTCCATCGCTCCCAGGACACTCATGAATTCCCCATCACCCAGCTCAGTTACACACACCTTAATTCACTCCTTCAGTCACCCCATCCTGTGTTTCAGTGGCGTTGCAAAGGGAAAAGTAAAACGTGGGAGTGCTGCACCTTGGAGTGCAACAGCAAAGCTCCACATCCAGGACCATCCTGTTACTCAAACAAGGCACCAGAGCTCAGCTGTATGACTGCTCAGCTGTGCTGTGGTACAAATTGTCTTGCAAGGCCATCCCTGGTAAATTTAACTACTGCTATCCTGCCTTTGATGCCTTATGGGACTACCTAAAAACAGAGGCCAGACCAAATTAAGAGAATAAAAGCGATTATATTTACTAAAGGGCCTTCAGGTACATTTAGGGCAGCCAAAAGCCCTCAGAGAGGCTACACCCAAAAAAGGACAACAGGTCACAGGATCTCATCCTTTTGTAAATTTGGTCCATTTTTATATTGGGGGTTAATCTTCCAATTACAGCTTCAGGTAATGAAGTCATTCACCCCAGGTTTGCTCCCCCCAGCTCACTTTTGTTTACATTTCCCAGGGTCTGAGACAGTCCCTGACTCCCAGGCCTAGAGAGGAATTGTTCTGTCTGACCAAAATGGGAGAACAGTAGCTAACAAGCTATACAGAATTTAGAGTTATACACTAATTGCAGGATCACAATTACATGAAAAATATAAAAGCTAAAATCCTGAGGCATCACCTTAAGCCTGATTTTCGTCAGTGATTTAACTGAACTGATGCAGGTGGGGCTCTTAGCAGGCTCAGCCATTTGAAGAGGGCTTTCCCCTCCCACGGCACGGAGTAACAAGGTATGAAGAAAGCCTGGTGCTGCACAGTGGCTTCACCTACAGCTGTACTGTGCTGCTTCCCTGCCTTAATTCATGCAGAATATGCAAATTCGGGCACAAGCTGAGACAACAAAAGCGTGGTGTTTCAAAGCACAACCAGAGCTGCTTTTCATACAGACTTTTTTTCTTTACAAAAAGGAAAGTTGCCCTCAGTGGAAGCGCTGCCCAGGTTCTGCTGGGCTGGACAGAGGGCGCAACCACCACGCTCGGCAACACAGGCACAGCAAAGCCTCGAGCAGCTCTTCCCTCCAAATACTGAAGGGCCAGCCCTGCTCAGAGGACTGCACTCATTTATTCCTTGTCCCTGGAAAACAGCCACTGCAGCTGGACACGCCTGCCTGCTCACACCACGTCCCCCAGAGCACACAGGGGCTTTCACACTGTGTCTCACAAGTGCCAGGCCCCAGCGCTACGGGAAAGAAACAGAGAAAGGAACTACTCCCAGGGTAGTTTAGGGACCCTAAAGCTTATCCTGTTCCACCCCTGCCATGGCAGGGACACCTTCCCCTGTCCCAGGCTGCTCCAAGCCCCAGTGTCCCGCCTGGCCTTGGGCACTGCCAGGGATCCAGGGGCAGCCACAGCTGCTCTGGGCACCCTGTGCCGGGGCCTGCCCACCCTCCCAGGGAACAATTCCTGCCCAATATCCCATCCATCCCTGCCCTCTGGCAGGGGGAAGCCATTCCCTGTGTCCTGTCCCTCCATCCCTTGTCCCCAGTCCCTCTCCAGCTCTCCTGGAGCCCCTTTAGGCCCTGGAACGGGCTCTGAGCTCTCCCTGGAGCCTTCTCCTCTCCAGGTGAGCACCCCCAGCTCTCCCAGCCTGGCTCCAGAGCAGAGGGGCTCCAGCCCTGGAGCATCTCTGTGGCCTCCTCTGTACATGCTGCAGTAGTTGCATGTCCTCCCTGTGCTGGGAACCCCAGAACTGGATGCAGAACTCCACATGAGGTCTCAAGAGCAGAGCAGAGGGGCAGAATCAACTCCCTCGAGCTGCTGCTCACACTTCTTTTGATACAGCCCAGCAACCATCCTTCAGGACTGCAATGGCCTCTGGTCTCTCACGTAACAGAGCTGTGATTCGACCTGACCCCAGAATCAAGGCCTTGACCTTGGGGAACACACAGAACTGCTTGGGGAACACACATGTGATAAATGGTATGCCTCTATTGTTTGTTAATCAAATCTTGCTTAAGCTCGCAGACAAAGCAACAATTATATAACCAGAGACTTTTAAGAGTAAAGTTGATAAACCACAGAGCCGAAGAGCAAGGCATGTTAAAGAGATAAAGAAGATAAGCCACCAGCATCCCAGGAAGAATGTTATCTCACAAAACTCACAGAGAAACTGTCAGCTACACCAGGGGAGGATCTCTGCCCCCAACTTTGAGAAATTCCAAAGCCTCTGAAAAGGCGCCGTGTCGGCGGGAGGGGGCAAAGATCGAGAAGTAAAGTGTAAATTACTTTTTAAGCTTAATGAATATGTAACAGTGTTTAAAGTACTTAAACCCTCAGTAGAATGAATGAAACTTCGAGCCGTTGGCGGAGCGGAGACTCCCCGGCCGCCCAGCGCTGTTTTTGCTTGCTGTCGCTTGCTCAATAAACTAATTTGATCTAATTGGCCAGGCTCGCGTCAATTATTTGAGCCGCACTCATAACACACAGAACTGCTTGGACACACCTTTGCTCCCTCTGCTTCACGGCAAGCAAAGAGTACCAATGCCTCGGACAGCAAACACCAATAAAATGCCCCCTCCACGGGGGAAAGGAGCCCGTGACACCCTGGCTGTTCACAGGTGCACGTTCTCGGGAGGCCTCGTGGGGGCAAGGGACAAATAATTGTCACACGGCCCCATCCCACGCGGGTGGCTGAGCAGAGGTGGGTGGCTGTCCCACACCCCGCTGGTGGCAGCCCTGGCTCGGTGCTGCACGCAGAGCAGCAGGGAGGAGAGGAACAGCACACAGCGGGCCGGGCCGAGATGCTTTGCCGACTGTGAAATGCAACCCCCCCCTTCAGCTCCTCAGACTGATCCCCTCTCTTCTGCTCAGGATCAGCCACTTCCCGTTCTCTGGGCAGGACCCCCAGACTGGGAGCATATGGTCTCTGTGCTAATTAAGGCTACCAGGCTTCCCAAATTTTTCATGGAACGCCTGAGTTCTCCCACATTCGTACCCTAGCAGCAACATCCCCTCAGGGATGAAAACTTCAGGGGCAGCAGGGAGCAACAGCGAGGGGGGGGAAAAAATAAGATATGGTATCAACTGCTGGCACGCCAACCATCACACCTGGTGGATCAACCACTTAACAACGATTACAGCCAGCATTTATCTGCAAGACTGAGTCAGCCCAGAATATATCAGGCGTTATGTGTTCTGCATCACTCCACCAAAACAGCACACAGATTCCAATCAAACCAATTTAAAGAACACTACCCTGTGAAGGGAAGTGCTGTTCCCCCAGTAAACAGCTCAACCATCTACCAGCATTGCTGATTTACATCATTCTCAATAGCCACACTGCACAACCATCGAATCATTGAGGTTTGAAAAGACCTTTAGGGTGATCAAGTCCCACCTTTAAGATCAACCAGCACCCCCAACCTCTTCTCAAGTGCCACCTCCACACCTTTTCTGAACACTTCCATGGGTGGGGACTCCACAATGCCACTTCTCACATCCCACCACCAAACAACATTTTCCTCCCCCCAAAATCAAAGGGCCAACTCCCTTTAAGCACACTCTGCTCAACGCAAGCACACATTTGCCAGCGTGCTGCAGGAAATTCTCCTTTCTTCCTCATAGGTATTTCTGTGTATTTGTTTCCCTGTAGTTCAGTCTGAGTCAGTTCACAGCTCCAAACGTGTTCCAAGAGCATTTTATTTAGAAAGGCCCAAATATCCGTTTCACACAGTCCATTACATCAGAACATTGTAACAATTTCATCTGCTTTAGCCTGAAAAAGAAATGATTCCCCACATTCTTTAAACAGAGATGCTCATGTCAAAGAAAATAGCTTTCAGATGTCTTACAACTCTTTCATCCACAAAGGGATGCTTGGGGCTTATGAAAATATACACCTGCTGCTTTGAAAACATGTCTTTTCCCCCCAGTGGGAGGAAACAACAAGAAAAGCAAAACTAATGCAACAGTTCTGCCCTCCACGCTGAAAAAGGCAGCCAGGCACAGGGCCTGCTGCCACAGCTGGAAAAGCTGAGTGAAACCACATCTTCAAACACCCCTGAGCCCGAGGCTTCTGCCCTGGAGTAAAGCTGGTTGCCCCACCACAGCCTCCCAGGCTCTTCCAGTGCCCTCCAGCACCTTACCTGCTCTGGCAATGCAAACCCACAGGTTTAGGGCCAAACTCCTTCCAGCTCACCTGGAAGCCAGCAGCAAACGCCGCCGTGCTGCTGGAGCAGAAGCACGTCAATAATGCATGTCCCAGGATCGTTTACATCCCTAACACACAATCCCGGTACCTGTGAGTCACCCCTGACGCTCAGTGCAACACAAAGCAGGTTCTTTTCGCAGCAAATAAATGCTCCCAGCCATCAGCAGGTTTGTACCGTTAACTGATACAAGTGCAAGAGAACAGATCTTTTTCTGTGGGTCTTGCAGCAAAGTGATCTTTGTTATAGGCTGCTCTCTGCAGAGGAATGATTGAGAGACCCACAGTTTGCAATTTGGCACAAAGTCCAGCTCCTATTTCAGTTGACTTCAGCACAATTTGCTCTTATTTTCCAGTACAAGTCAGGTTGCATTGCTGCAGACACGCAGTTATCCCTCCCACAAAGGGCACAGAGCAGCACTGAGAGACCCAAAAATCTGAATCACCTACTTGCCCTCCTGCAGCCTGGAGCACTTCTTTCCGCGGAGAAGGGGCCTCCACACAGAGAGGAGCTGCCAAAAACAGCAAAACCGGCAGCTGTTTTCCAGGATTTTCTCCTGTTCTCCACTTAGAGCAGCACTGGCCAAACCCCCCAGCCAGAGCAGTTCCAGTGCAAGGCAGGGAGGAGAGAGGAGAGAGCAGGGGAGCAGCTCAGAACCAGCACTTTCGGTGGTTCCAACCCAACCTTTCTCATCCAGGGCCACGTCAAAACTGACGTCACAGCTGAGCCTTAATGAAAATGGAAAAACCGGGATCATTTACTTCCCTGTAACAGGAGAGCACCGCTAATGGGGCGGGGGAGGGCGGCGAGACCTTGGAGACCCTGCAGGCTGGGAAGCGTTTGGGAGCTCCCCACGGTCCTGGGAGCTGCAGTGAGCTGCTTGGGGACCTGGGGACAAGTCCCCACAAGGCTCAGGGTGAGCACAGCTCACACACAGGGCTCTTGTCAGAGTCACCAAGGGGGGAAGAGACCTGGAAGGTCACAAATCGTCTCCCCAGCATCATCACCCCCCTAAGGTCACATCCAGGCATCTCTTGAACAATGACTCTGCCAACAACTCCCTGGGCAACTCATTCCAGTCTCTGGCCACTCTTTTAGTGATTTTTGGGGTTTTTTTTCCTAGAATCCGATCTGAACATCCTCTGGTGCAACCTAAAGCCATTTCCTCTCACGAAATGCGGCAGAAGAGCCTGACCCCACCTCACCACGACCTCCTTCCAGGCAGGTGTAGCGATCACCAGGAACACATCCCCCGAAACTGCCCAGCCCAGGTGCCAAGCGGTGCCTGGAAACCCCGGCAGAGCTCGACAAGCGCAGCAGGACAGACATCCCCGACTTCCCAACGTGCACAGCTAGGAAAAAGTCACTGCAAAATTCATCTGCATCCCCGCTGTAGCCGTTTGCTCTCGTTTTCCAGAGACACAAGTATTTCTCAGAATAGAATGCTCAATACCACCATTCTCAAAAGCTCTTATTGATTTCTGCCCAGACTTAACAAGATATTTGACTTTCTGAAGCTGTACTTAATTTCTTTGTCGCTACATTGCCTTTCCCTGAGCTGTGGTCCCTCCTAACACACAGCAGCAGCATTTTTCTCTCTTTCTCTGAGCCACACAAGAAGGTGGAAGTGTTCCACGTCTAGCAAGGGAAAACACGGCTCTTCCCAATGCTTTTGGAAAGAAACATCCTGAAATACAGACATAAGTGAGGAGAGAGCTCACCAATAATAAGCCACTTCTTTAGAAAGCCTGGTTTTTTATAGAACCCTCAGATGGTTTGGGTTGGAAGGGATCTTACAGCCCATCCAGTCCCACCCCTTGCCACGGCCAGGGATACCTCCCATAGACTGGGCTGCTCCAACCTGAGCAACTTTGGATAATTTCTAATTATTTCATAGTCAAAGACAAGGACTTCAGGGGGTTTTTTAAGCTTTAACATGCAAATGAACAAAGTGCAAACACTGCACTCTGCCAGCAGCCACAGTTTTATAAAAACTACACCAACACAACTTGGGGAAAAAAATAAATGCAATCCTAAGAACTAGTTTCCTAAAAAAAACCCATTAAACCTGGATTTAAACCATATCTTTAGACAAATGATGTGGAAAACGTGACTGACAAGTCAAACCAAAGTGTGCCTTGCTGGATTTCTTTTCTGCAGTTAGTCCAGGATCTGTCCTCTAACCCAGTACTAAGACAAGAACGTGCTTTGGGAACAGGTTAATGTGGACAGAGAGGCTCTAATATCATCTGGATTTCACATACAACATAGGGAACCACCCAGTGATGGAACTGGGAGCAGAGACAGAGGGAGCAGCTGATCCTGCTCTAGCACAGATATCATAAAACCACCCAGCTCCAACTCCTACCTCCAAAAAACCTCACAGTGCGGTGGCAAAAAGTTTAAACTTAAGGTTATTTTTTTATATATATTTTCCTCCAAAACAATATTTTAGTCACAAGAGACGTTACAGGGTAAAGTTATATCCTGCAAGGATAAATGAATCTGAAATTGCTTTTAAGGAATAAGTATTTGTCTGAGCTCAGAAAAGGCAATACATCAAAAAAGAAGGTAAGCAGCCTATTTCAGGTCATTTTACCAGAGGTTTATCCTCTTCCATTTTATTCTTCAATTTAGACAGCATTATTCACTGTTACTGTTAATTTAGATCCTTCTGTTTTTCCTAATGTCACACAGATAAAATGAAGGTCAGGACAAATTCGTGACTGTTTTAAAATCCAGAAATCCTGATGAAGTACCCACATGAAACTGCTTGATCAAAAAAAACCAAGGGAATTTATTGCCATACACAAATACGGGATAAATTCTGCCTGTTTTCTCTCCTCAGAGGTGGAACACACCAGAAAGGTGCCACTGAAGGGAAAGAAACACCTTCAGGGGGAAGAGAAAGGAGAGCTTTTGAACTCAGCTCTTCGTTTTCTTCATGGATGAAAGAAGAGATTAAAAAGCTGTTCCAACTAAAAGCAGGGGATTTCTGGCATTTAAAGAACACAGGGGGAGAGGCAATGCATCAATGCCTGAGCAGCAGAATCCCAGCAGTTCATCTTCTCCTCACTCGGGTGTTCTGTGAGTAAACAGCCAGCACAGCTGAAGGGAGAACACAAAGAATTCAAGGGAGAAACACAACTGGAGCCGAGCAAATCGATAGCTCCAGCACACGAGTTGTGCTCCTCATTAGTCCAGAGCTGAGGTGTTAATGGTCCTTCTGATGGGTGCCTCTCGCGGCTTTTAAAAATATGGAGAAAATTAAAAGACTGTAAAAATGCTCGGCTCTTGGAAGCAATAACTGAGGGAAAGCTGAGAAGTGCCCAGGTAACCCTGCTGCTAACTCGTAATGTAATTTAAAGAGGAGGCGTCTGTGGCTCCCTGTATTCCTCAATCTGTCCTATTTGCCAGGCTGGAATTGCCATCCTGGAGCAGTAACTAGCCAGAGGAAAGCCTGCATTTGGATACAGCTCTCACAGAGAGAAGAGCTTCTTAAATTCAGATTTTCCCCAAAATCATTGAGCCACCAGCACTGTTCTCCATAGCTGGCTCCCAGCACAACGGGGCAAGCGGAAGCTATTTTCACTTACACTGCTTTTAAAATTTCAATTCCCTCTTCTTTCATGGGATGCAATCCTCTGGAGCAAAATCAAAATTAGTGGTGATAGCCATATAATAGTCTCGGGGGAGCAGTGTGTGCCAAAACACTCCCAACTCTTCTGTGGTGTCACCACCTTGAGACGTTTGCTTCCATCCCCTCCTCCTCGGTATGAAGGGAAGGATGTCAGCATGGCCTGCAGCAAAAGGCTGGGGCTGGAGCAAAATGAGCTGTTAAAGCTGAGGCCAGAAGAGCAGCAGGCACAGAGCTGAGGTATTTTTTCCTGGCTCTGCCATATATTCCAGCCAGAGGAGGAATGGAGCCACGTGGCAGAAGAGGGAAAAGCAGGGTCTTAAAAACAGAGAGTTCCCCAAAAACCGGGGGGAAACCTTCTGAAGGATGCAGGCTTAAGCCAGAAGTGAAGGGCACACGGGTGATAATGAGGGCAGCCACTCAGGGGAAGAAAAACTGAGCAAGTGCAAGGCACTGGAAGCAGCAGAACCAGACTGGCTGAGGCTTCAGAAGGCTCCACCACTCCCACTGCACATCCCGCTGCCGCAGGGGATGCCAACCTCTCAAGTCACAAATGATATAATTGGTTACAGCATAGGGAATACAGGTTTCTAATTAGGGAAAAAAAGGCGAAAAAAAGGTGGAAAAAATTCTGAGCAGCTACGTTTGTATGCCTGTACCCCATGCACACAGAGTTTGGGAAGGGAAGACCACGCTAAAAGATGCACAGGTCGGTGGAGAACTGGCAAACACGAAAGGAGTTCACGACCCAAGACCCACAGACAGCCAGCAAGTACAACAGCTCCTCAAAACATTCCTACTGAAGCAGCACTAAATAGAGCTGATGTGATGTTTCTCCCCTCACTGGAACTGTAGCGATGTGTTTGGTACAACATCCTAAGGGGGACATATCCCAGAGCAAACAGAACTTGAAGGGCTGGTGTGAGGGGAAAGGGAATGGAAAGGCAAAGGAACAAGGCTGGGGGAGGGCTCCAGCACAGCACCCCCAGCCTGCAGAGACACAGTGTAAAGCAGACTGGTGGGTGCTTGTCCACCCAAATGGAAAGTCATACCTGAGCTCGTTCCCCTGGAGCTGCCACGCTGTGCCTGCCTGCCGGTGTCTGAGGCTCTGGAAAGGCTCTCACACCCACACCACTCCCGCGTGCTCAAGCACAGTGTCTCGGAGTGACTTTTTGCTGTTGTATCCCCTATCACTGCTCTATGCCCAGACATGATTCCTGCGCCTTTCTGTGCCTTTAACACTGAGTGCAGGAGGGAGAGAAAAAAACTGAGTGAACTTTTCAAACAGTCTGTGCTTCAAGGACACAGAGATTGGCTGCTGCTGCTGAGGAGCAGAGGAAGCACTCTCCTTGCTTTTCAGCCAGTTTTTTGGCTCTGCTTCTTCAGAGAGAGACGGAGAGTGGTTTTCCTGGGACGTTGGTTTCTTTTTTCTTCTCTTCTGGACTTGTTCAGAACACCAGAACATCAGAACCCCACCAGGACCTTCCACCGGCCTGGAGGGGGGCCCCCACGCCGACCCAGATCCGAGGAGAAGGAGAGAGACCACACCCACAGAAGGACTCTCAAATCTTTCAGGTTTTCTCTCACAACGAGAGGTTTTTGTTATTTAGCATTATTATTATTCTTTTCCTGTGTGTTTGTTAAATAAACAGTTTCTGTTTTCTTTTTCACATTCCTCCGAGGAAAGTCTTTTTTTCCCCAAACCTGGTGAGGGAGGGGTGGCTGTAACCTGCCTTCCTTTGAGCAGGAGATGTTCCTTTTGGACATTTCCCTGGAATTTGGCCCAAACCACCACACACAGCCAGCAGGGTCCTGCAGCGAGAGCGCCGGGACGAAAGGCACAGTGCCAAGAGCTGCCCTGTAAAGGCCGATTCAGATGTGAGCAGGCTTTAGCTCCAGCTCCAGCCCCAGCCCTGACCACGAGGGACCCAGGCTACCTTGCTGAAGGCTCAGCAGAACATTGCTAAATGATATCACGCACGACCACAAGTCAGGTGAAGGTTTCCTGCCACGCCAGCCACCCCGCAGTGCTGGCCCATGCCCTCGTGGCACCACAGCCAAGCCTGCTCAGAACCAGCCACGCCCTGGAAACTCTCCCGTGAGCCCAGCAGAGATGGATCTATGCCCACGCCAGCAAATCCCACAGAATTAGGATGAGGCGCTTGCACAGCTGGGCTGGGTGCACAGGTCACACCGCCAGCTCGGGCTCTGCTCCACACAAAAGCATTTAAACTGCCCTGAACCAGGCAAGGCTGCAGCAGAACTGGTCCTGTCTCTCTCATCCAAGCAGGGACAGAGAGATTGGGGTGGCTGGGGACAGGAGAGTTGCCCAGATTTTCCATCAGTGTAGGCTGTTTGGAGAGAGAGGGAAGGGAGGATATCAGCTCTTCCCAGCATTTCCCTAAGCAGCACCTTGGAATCATGGAATGGTTTGGGTGGGAAGGGACCTTAAAGGCCATCCAGTGCCACCCCTGCCATGGGCAGGGACACCTCCCACTGTCCCAGGCTGCTCCAAGCCCCAGTGTCCAGCCTGGCCTGGGACACTGCCAGGGATCCAGGGGCAGCCACAGCTGCTCTGGGCACCCTGTGCCCTGTGAGTGTGGTGAGGAACTGGAAGAACTTCCTACTAATATCTGATCTAGACCTAACTCTCAGTTTGAATCCATTCCCCCCTGCCCCATATCCCTGCAGTTCCTGCTGAACTCTCCTCTGACAATGCACCCCCAGCCCTTAGAAGCCACATTTTCCTCACTACAAATGTTAGGGAAAATGTTTGGTTCAATCCTTGGGAACAGCACACTTGCGTACTGCCCACACAGCTCCAAAACACCGAGTTTTTCTTTGATTTAGCAAGTCCTTAAACGCAGAAAATCCTCAAGCCCGGGATGAAACCTCAGCTCACACCTCTTGATGGTGCTGGGAGTAAAGCAGGTCTCACCAGAGAGTGGTTGCTCACTCTGGGAAACCACAGGCCAGAAAAAAAAGCAACATAATCCCTCAGTCCAGAACAGCTTGTGGAAGTAGGTGACACCAAGGAGGGCAGGGAACTACTTCAGCGAAAGGAAAACGCTGGCACAAGATGAAATTTGAAAATGTGGGTCTTAAATAAGCATAAACTGTAAGAGATACGCAGAGCAATTTGAGCAATCAGCCTTTGGCTGAGAAGAGGGAATATTACCCACGACAGGCTTTGTTTTGTGAGAGGGAGTGCTCAGCCAGGCAGGCTCCAATGTCCCCTCAAGCACTGAGTTCCCACGAGAATTTTAACAACAAAGCCACTTGTTTATTTGAGCACTTGAAGGAAACGATTTTCTAAATGACCACTCAAGAGAGGCAGAAAGCAAACAGAGCTCACCAAGGAGCAGGGCACAGGTGAGCAGAGCAGAGCCACCAGAAATGCCTTCGGAGGAACCCAGGACAGGGGGCTGGCTGATAACAAGGGATCTCTTGGAAAGACCCTGCCAAGGGTCCTGTTTAAAGGCTGTCTTTGGCCAGTGTTCCACATTTGCTTTTTCATGGTCTTGGTGCAAAAATGGCAGAAAGTCATTTTGTTTTATTTATTCTCTTTTTTTCCCCCTTTTTAAGCCCAAGAACAAATTAAGGTTTTTATATGAAAACAAAACAAGAAGCTAAAGCCTGCATTATTTGAAAGAGCAATGCAACCCTTTGAAAAACCTGATGCAACAGCACTGAAAAGCAGGGATGGCACAGAACACAGGGAACTGGACTTTGGACCACTACCTAAGACCATATTTGAAGAGAGAAGATCCAGTTTTTACCTCCTGCTCCCTATTTCCACCCATTTCCACAGGAGCCAGGACGTGCATCAACCCCAGCAGATTAAAATCTAATGACCAATCTTTTGCCATTAGACATGCCTGCCTACCTTGGAGTCACCACCCAGCCTTGCAGCTGAGAAGCGCTGGGTTTGCTTCTAACAGCTCTCTAAAAATGAATTTCCAGGTCCTGGGTTCCTCATTGCAGCTGATTTCAGAGTCCAAAATTCATTAGTTGTGCTTCACCACCTCCCGACCGACACCACCGCACAGTGCGGCCAATCCCTCGGAGCTCTGACACTTCTCCTAAATACACCAAGGCGGTCTTTTCCCTTTCTGGGGGAGGAAATACAACTGCAATGCAACAACACGTGTTACCCGTTGCAATGGGATTGAAAAAGGGGGGACTGAAAAGAATCAGAAAGAACTGATTGCGTATCCCACCAGCAAATCGCCCTTTCTGTTCCAGACAAAAACTCAAGTCCATGGCCTGCCTGAAGTTACACAAGGGTGGGTCAGCTGAAAAGTTCAAATGGTTCCATGCTGACCACAGGAGAACGAGCCACTGCCAACAACTCTAGACCCTGTGATCTGGGAAATGTATGGATTTTCATTTTTCAGCAGCTCCATTTGGATGCAGTTTTTTAAAGCAGAGAGGCTGCTAATTCTACCTCCAGATCCACCTGGCAGACGTGACACTTTTGCAATGGAATTAAGAACAAGACTGAATCACATACACAGTTATGAAAAAGCACACAGCAGGGCAAGGCTGGCATACAGCTCCCCAGAAAGGCCATGGCCATCAGACTGGGGAAACAGAAACACCTGAAAATAAAGCTCTATTTTATATGGCACTGTGGATTAATCCTTCCGAGCCTGGTACTGGTCATGCCCAGGGCAGCTGCGCTCCTTCAGTGCCTGCTTCGGATTTCACATCCAAACTTCCATGTTTTCCACGTCCTTCCTCCTTTACATGCAACAAAACTTCTTCAGCACAGGAATGCCCCCGTTTCCCATGAAAACCCATCCACCCTTGCACGCCCATGGAACACACACCCCTCTATCAGTTCTGATTTGAGCAGAACCAGAGCTAAAAGCAGCTCCAGGGCTTTTAGGAGGCTCTGGAGAGCACTTAAGCACTCACAAGTGGCTAGAGCTGTAAAAACAGGTAACATGGGAAGTACTGCTGGAGCTCCCATTGTTCCTCAACACTGTGAGCAAGACACTGCCCCTGGCTTATCCCTGTCCCCTTTCCAAGGTCTCCAGTCAGCTCAGCAAAGGACCCTCTGGCTGAGCATCATCCACACTCAGCCTTCCCCAGAGGGTTTACAGCCTAATCCCAGGTTTCCAGCTCCTTCTCGGATGTCTCGAGCCCCACAGCCTCATCCAAACCCATCCCAGCAGCAAGCAGCACGTTATTCCTACCCCTGCACAATTCCTTCTGCTAAAAGCAACGAGGGGTCCACGACCAGGCAGTCTGTCGGATAACGCCACGGAGACTGCCACCAATTCCCAGGCTAAAGCCTCCTCCCCAGCACTCCAGAGGGCTGAAACAGTTGTAGGCAGCCTGGAGAACACAACCAATTTATCACAGCAATCGTTTCTGGCCGGCTCCCTTCCCCAGTCCCTCTCACGGCTTGCAGCAGGATGTTAACTCCGAGGAAATGGAGCAGTGGGGAAAAGGAAACACTGTTCCTACAGATGTGAATGTCATGTAAATGTCAAACCTCCTGTTAAAATTTGATCAGGAGACTGAGTGAAAGGGAAAGAGCGTTTCTGTGAGTAAACCAGCACGTTAACAAGAGTTTCAGCCTGTCTGCTCACAATGGGACCGCAGTGATGGATTTCATTATTCCTAATTTCCCGTGTAATATTAAGCCGCAATTGATTTTGCTAAAAGATCATATGTAGAGCTGTACAAGAACTACAAACAAATGTTAGCTGACAAGATGGACCTACACAGGTCTTAAAATTAAAACCTTTGTGTGCCTTTTCTACAACTGCACTTAATTTAAAAAAAAAAAAATCATTTCTCTTGCATTACAAATAAATGCCCCTCGACTTAGAAAGACCTGGAGCACGTGCACCCATTCACCTGTGTCAGGAGACAGAAGGTGGCCTCCCACTAAATCCCAAAATGCAGAATTCCAGAAGACACTATAAGGATACAGATAATTGCAGTGAACCAATCTCCAAGTTTTTGTCTTGGAAAGGAACTGTTTTTTTCCAAGACTGCACAGTCCCATCGGCCACGTTCCTTGGTGAACCTCAGGTAGGAGCCGTTCCTGTCTCAGGGACTCTCCCCCTGCTGAGTGAATAAGTTCTGTCGTTTCAGGACCCTGGACATCTCCCAGTATTCCAACAGCAATGTTGGCTGTTACTGACGCGGGGAAAGAGAGATTTGTGCACGGAGACAGGAGCAGGGCATTAGATTAGATGGGATATTGGGCAGGAATTGTTCCCTGGGAGGGTGGGCAGGCCCTGGCACAGGGTGCCCAGAGCAGCTGTGGCTGCCCCTGGATCCCTGGCAGTGCCCAAGACCAGGCTGGACACTGGGGCTTGGAGCAGCCTGGGACAGTGGAAGGGTGGCACTGGATGGGCTTTAAGATCCCTTCCAACCCAAACCATTCTGGGACTCCATGAACTGCAGCTGTTGGTTTTAACACCAAGTTAAAGACTTGCTTCGCTCTAAAACACAGAGACACAAGAACTCTACAGCAACATTCAGGTAAATCAGTGCAAACTTAGGATTAGAAAAATTTTCCAGCTACACGACACTTTCTCCATCAGCTTTACATGTCCCCACCAAACCACCACCTCCTCTCAGCACACAGGGACTGACTCTGGAACAACCCATGCCAGCCTCATTTCAGTTCACCATTATTTTCAAACCAGTCCAACAACTGCCCTGAACTGATCCCTTTCTTTCCACAAAGCCCCCACTTGTATCAGATGTGCGTGGCTCAAAAGACCGAGTCCATTTTGCAGTAGCCTTGGCATCATAGTCACCTGTTGTGCCACCAAAATAACCTGCTCATTTCTTCCACAGGAATTATGCAAGGATATCCTTGGAAAGAACTTGGAATTTCATGCCCTCAATGACATCCTCTGTGGCTGGCAGCCCAAGTCATAAACTTGTCACTATCCTGAAAATTGTGGGAGGCCAAGAGGACATAACATCCATATTTCTGATGGATGAATCCCTTTAGTTTGAGACTCCCTTAGTACTTGGAAGATTTTTTTTTTCGTCATCTGCCTTCAAAGACATTAGAATGGGAACATTGTCAAAGACTCTAAGGGAGATCATTGTAGCCCCCCCAAAAAAGAGAGTTTTTAAGGCATTTCAACAGTCCTTTCCCTTCAATGAGGCCATGCAGGCCCTGTCTTCCACTGCCTCATTGCTGATTGAAGTTTTAATCAGGAAGAAATAAAGCTGAAAGGGAAGCAGGTTGCAGTACCAGTGGACAAAGCCTCCATCTATTACGAATTTCACGAGCAGCCTGATTCATCTATTCAGCAGCTTCAGTTCCCCCAGCTTCCTTCCCAGATGAAAAAAGGCCACAGTGGTGGCCAGCTTTCCTGTCCTGCTATAGCTGCCACATTGCTGAACTTCCCTCATCCCCAGGAACCTCTGGATAAATCCAGAGCAACAGCAGGAAGGAGAAGCACCACCCACCAGGAGCCTTTCCCCTCCCTCTCCTCTGCTTCCCGAGGGGGCTGCCAGGCACAAGGGCACCACGGGGGCTGCTGGGGGATTCCTGGGGGCTGTGCACTCCTCTCCAGCTGTGCTTGCACAGTATCTCATTCCCTGGAGTTTTTCAAAATACAAAGTGAATTTTACGAGCCCCGTGGTTCACCAGACATGAATCCTATTTTATTAAAGGCTGCACATCCTCAAAATCCAAAACCATCTGAAACTCACCAGGTGCATTTATCCAGATCTTCCTCAGGTATAAGGACTTACACGAATAACCTTGTTTTGCATTAAATGTTAAAAGATTTAGTTGGGTTTTTTTAACTGCAAGTTTTATTCCAATGAAAGGCATTGCTGTCAGAAAATAAAAAAATTGTGAAAAAGCAGTAAAGGAAGGCTGCTGAATAAGATGATCTTCTGCTCTGTGATTGATTTGGGCACCTACAGGGGAAGAAGTCTAGCAACTTAAGTAAAATGAGCATCCTGGAAAGCTCCTTGACTATCAGAACTGCAGCAATTTCGTTATTAGGAACAAACTCATGCTAGTGGACATCTGAGTAACAGAGTCAAGACTGCTCCTGAGAGATTTAGAGATCCTGTTTGTGAATGTTAAGTAATTTGAAGCTCCATAAGCTAAATGGATTCAGAAGTCAGTCAGTGCTTCTTTGAATTGGACTTGCGCTCACACATCTGCCTCCCTCCCCTTCCTCTGACAGGAACTGAAAAAACATAAAAATTCAATAGCCATCTATTCCCGCACCAAGTTGTTCATTTTTCCTTGTCATCCACGTGGCACTGAGGTGTCACCACCCAATTCTGCTGGAGTGTGGGCTTCATTTCTAGTTTGCAGTCGTTCTGGATGCGACAAGGAACGTTAAATGCACCGGGCTCTAAGTGCTTCCACTGCGCTGCCTCACACACGGTTCCCCCAGCTCACAATCTCCGTTTGCAGACAAGAGCAGAGCGTAAAGCCCCGAGTTCTTTTGTCCTGTTGAACACACCACCAGAAACCAAAGGTTCCCAAGTTATTTCAAGCTTGGATATTACCCAAGTGTAAAAAACTGGAAGAAAAACCCAAAAAACTTCATAAGCCATAAATTCAGTTTGCTCGGTGAAGCACAGTTCTGTTCGGGGGAGAATCTTGGGAATAAGGATCTGCCACAGAGCTCAAGAACGTAACCCTGGAGTGCAGCCACACTCAAATATTCATTGTTCAGAGAAAACACTCAAAAAACAGTCAAATTAAAGCTCAATCAAAACCCCAACAGCAGTGTTTGCCTCTTCTCCTACTCCCAACAGGCCATCATGGATTTCTCTTTTAGAAAAAAACAAATCACCAAAACCTTCCAGCGGGTGGACACTAAACCAGAATGTGAAAGGGAAATAAAGGAGTATATTTATCTGTTCAAAATCTGCGAGAAGGAACCACGTGAAGGAAGTAAATACAGCAATCAGCACATGAACGAGGTGAATGCAACAACCTGGCTGTGCAGCAAGGCTCCCCAGACACAGTAAGGAGTCCGGAAAATGGACATATCATAGCACCAGCCCTTAGCACACAGCCCTCCCAGAAAACCACAATCTGCTATTTACAGCTTCCCTCTCACAACCCTGGGCCCCAAGCCATTAAATACAGAATTATTTGTGTTGCTTTTGAGTAGAAATGTCTGCTTATGTGTATTTCTGGAAAAAACCAAAGTTATTTTAGGCACAAATTCTTACCTAAATTGGACTGCCCAACAACAAAAATAATCAATAAAAGCACTGGTAAAAGTAGCAGCTGTATGTTTGTCTCCCATTAATTAAATCACTCCAGCCAGAGCAGCATTTCAGCTCTTAAACACGATCTTTGCCTTAGAAAGGGCTCACTAGTCTTTTACTAAGATGGCTCCTCAAAATGCTTTACCAGGAGCATTTTTCTCCTTGCCTCCTTCCCAAACGGCTCCCAGAAATCTTCTCACTGGCTTTAATCGGTCAGCTTTGCCTTTTTACCTCACTTTCTTCTCTCAATACCTCAAATGGTTTGTTCGGGCTAGAAAATGTAACGTATGAACTAAATAAAAAAAATAATAAAATAAGGGAGTACTTCAGTGACAGAAAACAGCTGCAGCCTTTGTGGCACTTCCCTTTGAACCTCCCTCTGCTGCTCTTTTTTCCTTGCCCTTCAGACTGCACTGTTCCAGGGAATTTATTTGAACCAGCACAGTCTTTTTCTGTGTTGCAGGGCACTCTCTTGATGACAGACAAAACAGGCTGGAGAGAAGGACAGCAGTCCATGGCCCTTCCCCAGGCAAACATCCAAGACAGGCGAGCTTGGTTTGTTTGAAGTTCCAAGGAAAACTGGGAGACAGCCCAGGATTCCTCTGTTCACCTTTAGGCTAAGATTGCAACCTCGATGCCACCCATGGAAATTCCTACAGGAGCGTTATTTCCCAGGGGTTATTCCCACTGTGAGCCAGCACAGCTCTGGAAAGGGTTTTATCCACAGGGCAGGAGATGGCACCTGGCTCATCCCAGCTCTGCTGTCACTGCAGCTCCCTAATTGAGATCCACTACTCGTCTGCTTGGGCCTTAATTGCTCTCCAAAGCCCCTGCAAGAGGTTCCCAGCAGAGACAAAGTTCCTCCGATGCAGCCCAAGCAGGCAAACAAACAAACAAACCACAATTACTGCCTGCCCCTGCCTTTCCCACACTGGCAGAGAGCAGAGGGGCTTCCTCGCTCATCCCAGCTCCCCAGTGCTGGGGTTTGCTGCACCCTGGAACCTCCAAGGTAGCTCCTTAATATTTTGTGGCTGCCCCTGGATCCCTCGAAGCATCCAAGGCCAAGTTTGACAGGGCTTGGGAGCAGCCTGGGATAGTGGAAGGTGTCCCTGCCCACAGCACGGGGTGGGACTGGATGGGCTTTAAGGCCCCTTCCAACTCAGACCATTTTGGGATGCTGGGATTAGCCAAGGGCTGGGGGCAATCACACTGACAAGGTGGAATTTCTGCCAAGAGGGGAATCTGCAGGGATGCAGGGCACTCTCCAGCTGTAGATCACCCTTCTCCCCACTGGCTTTCCCTTCCCAAGTGAATCCAGGGAGAACACCCTTCTCCCTCCCCCCGACAAAGCTGCATTTTGGGCATAGAGAGGGGCCATAAGGAGGTCAGATCAGTAGATTTATATGTACAAAACAGACACTCCTACGTGACTTCAGCTCTTCCCCGGAGGTTTGCCACCAGCCAGCAGAATTACTTTTCCTACCTTCTTTGGAGTTGCAGCTTGATAAAAGTCCAGCCAGGTGTGCCGTGGCCCAAGAACAGCCTGTCATCCCAACCCTAACAGCTCAGGAGCACCCCGAGCCGCTGCCTGAGCTGCCAAAAACAAACCACTTCCCACTGCTGCCGAGTTAGTGCTGACTGTCAGGTCGCTTGGAATAAATCACCTAAGCAGCCGAGGCTGCAGGAGCATCTCCTCTCCCAAAAGCCCGCTCTGCTGTGCTTGCACAAGCTTTTTAGGCACTCAATGTCTCCTCCCCCAAGAGTTCACATCAACAAATGCATCAAATAGAATCCTCTGGTAGCAGCAAAATTAATGTATACCTGCAAGGCACTTTTTTTTCCCCTTCATCAATCAGTTGATTAGTTATTTTTAATTAAAACAGCAAGCTCTGATTGCAGGATTTTGAGCAATAATCCTTGCCTCTTTAACTACTGTTTTCTGTGGTTCAGACACTGAATTCCTAAACTATTAATAGGACAGAACAAGCAAACTTGGGTTTAATTCTCAAGCAGCTTGATACGGATTTCAAGCTTCCACTATTCAGTTATCCATCTGCATGTTTCAAGTACCAAGAAGTAAATAATAATTGGCTAACAGGTCAGCTTTCATCTGTGCACTCTAAGTTTAAGAGAAAAACAGCTGGTTCACACATAAAAAGAAACCCCCAATGATTCATTTTGCCAGAAGTCCGTTAAAGTTTACTTCAAGCTTGGATGAAGAAGATCCAAAAACAACCTTCATGGGTAAGAAGGTTCTCTTTGCCAAACCAATGGTTTTATATCAGACTTACTGTTACAACAGAACTGAGACCAGAATTTACTTTCCCATTCTCAGATTTTGCTGCTTGGCTGGACAGAGGCCTGTATGCAGACACAAATATAAAAACAAAACTGAAAAGAAAAAGGAAAGGCACTGTTCATGTTATTTTCCTGTTTAAGAGCATTTTGACTGAGGCCTAATTGCTTCCAGAAGTTTATTAAAGCCATGAAAGGAAAAGTGCAAAGCTAGTGGTTTTATTTCCTTCACCTGCTTGCTAACCACGAGCAGAGTTTCAACAATTTGTGTCCCTCGTTTGAAGCTGTGAACAAAGTACTTAAATCCCAGGGTTCAGGGGTAAACCTCCACGGATTTCAGGCTGCTAAGGCATGGGAAGAAGGAAAGGAGCAGCAGGCAAGGGAGACCTGAAGGATCCCACTCTTTCAGGATGTGTCCCACTCAGTAAAACCATGGTTCCTGAAGTGTCCGGGGGCCAGCAGCAATCCATAAGGAACTTATGGAAGTTTATTTTGTAAACTGGGGGAAAAGAACTCAAGCCAAGTTCTACCGCCTGTCTGACGTCCACGCTCTTCTGTCAGCCCTGGCAAAGCTCTATATCCCCAAATCAGTCCTGTAGCAGCTTCTGAAGCACAAAGCTTCAGCCTGCAGCAGATGCCCACCCAGCACTGCAGTGGAGCTGTCCCAAACACACACCAACCCCAAGCCACCCCATGGCTAATAAACGCGTCTACGTCATGGATACACAGCAGCAACTCAACGGACCTTGTGCTTCAGGCCTCCATTTCTGTACAGAAAACCGGAGCCCAGACCTGAGCAGCTCATTTGCACGGCTGATAACGACGGAGGAATGAGTGATAAGCACGGTGTCACAAAGCTGACTGAACCTCCTCACCTACAAAGTGCGCAGCGAACTAGCGCTCGCTTGCGAAGGTGTTCAGCAGGTTGCTCTAACAACCGTTCCCATTTTGCCACAGGAATTGGATACTATGAAGCTTTTCCAGACACACGCACCTGTTCTCATTGGGAAGTTACAGAAAAAGCAGGATGTGAAAGGCTGCACTACCAAACTTTGAATAAAACCATGAGCAAGCCTGATTTAAGTGTCCCTTCCCCTGCCCACGGTCACTCCCTGGAGAATTGAGCACGTGCCACCTACAGTCACTGTGCCTTCCAGACGGTGGCATAAGGGGGCCTGCCACATGCACAGCAGCTGAAACAAGAGGGGAGAGCCGGTAGTCCCCGATTTGGGAGTAACCCGCCTCAAATTTCGCAAAGCTTTGACAACACCAGAACGCCTGGAGCGGGGTGGGTTCCCACGCCGCTGCTGTGGGTGCCGGGTGACGAGGCTGTCGCTCCTGCGGCAGCGCCAGCCCGCTCCCGGTGCCCCTTCAGGAGGCTGGGAAAAGCACCCTCGCACCCGTTCCGTGATCCATGCAGACCGGGCTCTGCTGGGAGGCAGGAGGAGATCGCACCTCTCCGGGAGAACTGAATTTGGCAGAGTTATACGGCAGGAACAGTTTGCATTCATCCCCGGCTTGTTACGTGGGATCTCGAGAACATTTGCTTTACCACTCCAGCTATACGGTTTGATTTTATTTTTAAATGTCTCTTTTTCCCCAGTTTCCACTAATCAGAGAGCAAAACTGTTCTCAGTCGAAGTGAGAAACGTATTTGCTTAACACGCAGACAGCCCAAAGAGCAGTCTGAGGAATTTATATGTCACGAACCTCCTCCCGTCGGGGGGTGGGTGGGAACAGACACGGAAATGTTTCCACCTTAACTTTTGATGATGGGAGTGGGAGAAACCCGCCTTGCAAACACAGGGGCTTCCCCCCACACCTCGGCGGGGCCCAAATGAGTCAACGGGAATTGATTTGCATCCGAAAAGCCCTTCGACTACCACACCCCTCCCTCTGAATTAACATCCAGTCATCACTAATGGCCACTGCCGAAACACGCAGAGGGGCTGGAAAGCCGGCACCTGCCTCTTCCCGGCGTGTGCCCCCAGATGACACCACCCACACGTCTGTCTTGCTCTTCCCGAGGTAATCTCAGTGCTCAGGCTCCAGCCCCCACGGCTGACCTCACCGTACATCCCTCAAGTTCGCACAACATTTCAAACACAGGGCTCGCATCAGCCGCGGGGATAGCTAAAATCACTGGGGTGTGTAAAAGACAGGCAGCAGAGTCACAGCACCTAGCAGGAGCCGGGCACCGGGGTTACCCTGCTCATTCCTGCCATAATCCCACTCCCAAAGCTTTCCCGGGGCTTTCCGAGCCAGAGAAGGTGTCTCCCCGCAGCTTTGCGGTTGCAAGGCAAGGAGCTTCCCGTCTCCCCTCCGCAGGACTCCCCCGATGCCTGAAGAGCTGAGGCACTCGGGAAAAGGCAGCAGGGAAGGCACCCAGCATCACTCCGCTTCCCCCAAAGGAGCTCGGAAACGAGCTGGAACAGCAGCCTCTCCCGCGCCAAGTATTACAGGAGCGGAATACTAACGGGTTCCTTGATTTTTACCCATTACCATATGCAGATATTAAAGTCTGAGCGCTGCATTTCTGCCGCTACTGGCCCTCGCAAATTAACCCTGCATCTCAAAGCGACACCACAATAGTTGAGGTCACCGTCTCTCCTCTGCTTGGCGACAGGGACCGATGGGGAAGGGGAGGAGGAGGCGGGTGTTTGTCCTCGCTGGAGGAGGCTCTCCCGGCTCCGGCCGCGGAGCCCTGCCCTTGCCCCAGCAGGGTGGGAGCATCCGGGCTGAGGCAGCCCGAGGAGCCCCGGCAGCGCAGGTGCAGCATCCCCCCCACCTGCGCATCCCTCCCTCGACCCCGACTTCCCCCCTTCCGCCGGGAAACTTTCGGCCGCGGCGGGCAGCGGGACGGGCCGGGCCGGGGGCCGCCGCCCTCTGGCAGCGAGGCCGCGGGGTCCGTGCGGGCGCGGGG
>VZRQ01011010.1:55604-67712 GCA_013397975.1 Machaerirhynchus nigripectus
TCCCTGCCCCCGCTCCCTCCCGCCGCGGCTGCGCTGCGCTCCCACCCCGCGCCCCCCGCCCTGCCCGAGCGGGAGATGCTCCGCGGCGCCGGGGAAGGAACCTCCGGCAAAGCCACGCTCGGCACTTACTGAGCCCAACTCCGGACCGGCACGCACCTACTGCCGAGGCTGTGCTTGCTGCTGCTGCCGCCTTATCCCCAAATGCCACCTGTAGGCCTGTTTCCTCGGCAGCTCGGTGTCTCGGGTGCCACCCGCCTGAATTCGGCGTGCGAAGTTTCAGGTGGCGAATCAACACCGCGGGGACCTGTTGGCTGCCCGGTGTGCGTGGCGGGTCAGCCCCGCCGCCGGCTCCCGCTGCTCCCCGGGAACATCCCGCACGAACCTGGGCCGATCGCACCCACTGCTGCAACGCGAGAGGGGCAAACCTCCGGGTGCTACCCGAAAGCAGCACAAACCTTCATTTCCTGCTAAACAAACTCCGCGTTGCTTCAGCCGTTTATGGCCGATACAAGGGAAGGGCCCCTCACAAGAGAGCGGCAGCTAAAGCTCGGCTGGTTTCAAACCCAAGCGCTCGCTTCTTCACCCTGCCCCCTCCACTCATCTCCAGCCCTGGGCAGGACAGGCTCTCTCACTCCCGAAGAAGAGTTTTTCCTTAGCCAGCTGAATGCAAAACGCGAATTTGCGCTTTTAATTACAACAATCTCCCCTCCCTTCTTGACTTCAAACCCCTTAATTGGGTTTACCTGTGCTCCTCCCTCACACTCCTGCGAGCAACTCCATCAACAAAACCACCAGCACCTGTCTGTAAAACCTTTTAAAAAGGAAAATAATCACTCCTAACCTTTCAGGTGAAGATGACCACGTAAATCTCGAGTGTCTCAATATCCTCTCAGATCCAAACGTCAACGCAGACTTAGAAACCACAAATTTTCTGCACAGAAGCTGAGTAAAATCTGATCTTCCCCAAATATTTTCAGAGGAGCCTGCTAATTCCTTTGCAATTCTAATAACCAATCCCAGCCTTCAGAAGGACTTTCACTGTATTTCCAGAGTCCCGAGGAGCTCTAACACTCCGTTTATTAGAGAAGGAGCACAGAGTTTGATCCGAGGGAAGCAGGATGCTGCCAAAGTAGCCTACACTCAAGTGCTTCTCCCCTGGACGGCGCCACGTAGCAGCACCCACCTCTCAGAGACCCTCCCCGCGGCCGCGCTCGTGGCCCCAAACTGCGGCCAGGACCACTGGGACGAGTGGCTTCGGGCGAGTGGCTTCGCTCCTCCCGCACCCGCTCAGGGCGCGGGGCCGCGGCTCCCGCAGCTCGGGCGGCCTCGCTGTTACGGTGCGGGCCCCCCATTCCCATCTCCCGTCCCATCCCCCGCGTCCTCACCTCCGCCTCGGGCCCCGCTGCCTCCGCCGTGCCCCGCTCGGGAGCGGCGCGGAGCCGCTCTCGCCAAACGCGGGCGGAGTGTGCCCCCGCCGCGGCTCGGAGGGACGGCGAACTGCAGCCGCAGGCACCGGCCGCTTGCCCCCCTTCGTGCCTCCCTGCCTGCCTTCCTTCCTTCCCTCCCTCCTCCCTCGCCTCGCCCCTGCCCGCCCGCCACCCCCGGCGCGTCCATCAGCGCCTCCCCGGGCGGACGCTGCCGCCCTGCGCTCACCTCCGCGCACCTGCGGGGGTTTGCCTCGCCAGGGAGGACAAAACCCCGCAAACCTCACCGAAACAGAGAGGAGCCGCGGCACGCCGGACTCCGAGAGCGGGATCAGCTCGGGGATGCTGGCGGGGGGTGGGAAATGAATAGGGGTGATTTCCGTGAAGTAAAAATGGGTATTAATTGCAGCGGCTGAAGGGGGAAGATCGTGTGTCCTGGTGCTGGCACAGAGTCAGCTCATTAGCAGAAGTGGTGTTTAGGCTTCCAGCAGTTATCCTTGCACATTTGTCTTTACAAACAAGAGATACTTGTAAAAATCCTCGTGCACTTCAATAGAGGCCCGTGAGCTTCCTTGTTAATTTGCTTTAAATATAAGCATTTCTGAATATGTGAGCTTTCCAGGCTTAATGGGAGATTTTTGGTGAACTATCTGAATAAAAATCTCAAACAGGCAGGACCAGCAGCCTGTGGAATCAGGGACTCAGCCATTATTCATGTCTTACCTCAGTATTTAGGAACAACACTGCACATACACTGAAACTTCCCCTACCTCTGCCCCCAAAGCTTATGAGCTTAAGCCCAGATCAATGCAGTAGCCCAGGCCAGACTCCTCCACTCAGAACAGGATGCAAAGAACAATAATTTAACAATAAAACCCCAAGAAGACTGAGGTTGGCTGGAGACCCCAACTCCCAGCCCCACTGCTGCTGCTGTTCCCATCACAGCTGCTCACAGTGAAGACATGAGTAGAGCTCAGAAAATGAGTTCTGCCCAGTTGTCTGCCCTGCCACCAAAAGAAAAGTTCCCCAAGTTCATCTTAGCCTCGCAGCAACTTTGCTTGATCCAGTTCAACTCACTAAATCAGCAGAAAACTCACCTGGCGGTAAAAAGCAGCATCTACTTCATCCTTAACAAGCCAAGGGGGATCACTGGGGATCACTGAGGAGTCAGATAAGCAGCAAAGCCATTGCTGAGCAGGTCTGGGATGAGCAGACCTTGCAGGTGGTGCAGGACCACCCCCTTCAGCTGCCAGTTGTTGTTACACTTGCTGAGCCACCCCGTGACCCCTTCTTCTCAATTTCACCTGTGTAAATCCAGATTAAATCCCCCAGCTGAACCTGAGGCCGATTTTTTTCCCTCACCTTCTCTGAAGGCAAAAGCAAAAGCCATATTGATTTAGATGGAGCCTTCTTGTGCTCCTCTCCCATACAAAAGTGAGGAGAGCAGGAATTTTAACCCCTGTGGTACCCCAGTGCTTTACAGGTACACTGTAAATATTGGAATGGCAGCGTGCACTCGGCAAATCAGCTCACAGCTCACACCTCAGCACCGTTTGTAAGCACACAGGTGAATTAAAACCCCTCTTCTCTGACTTCCCTTCCCTCATGCTTCTTAAACGTCCAAATTCTTCAAATTAACCCCTGGAGGAAGGAAAGGAAGCAGAGGGAGGTTAAGCAGCAGGGCAACGCTGCTCAGCACCCGAGGTGTTGCACTGGCCGGGTATTTCTCCCCACCAGCATCAGATGAGCGACAGAGATTTCAGCAGAGAATCTTGTTTGCTTACACAGGAGACCCACGGGTCTGAGAGCTCAGGAGCTCCTGCGCTAACGCAGAACTCGGCAGCGCTTGTCCACAGCGCACCATCGCATTTGAAAAGTAATGCTGTTAATTAGAGAAAAATTTAATTTCTACTTCGAAATGTGGTGGATGATTTTAATAAGAGAGTCGGAATTACAAGCCAAAGTGTGAAGACTCCATTAATCAAATATTTGCATGTGCTTACATATAATTTAAGTGACTCTGCCATTTATTTAACCTTAAAATTCAGAGTGAAAGAGCAGAATTGCCAGTGTTTGTTTAGGTATGGCTACATTCACTAAGCTCATGCCTTAAGCCTCTACTTAATCTGTTTTACTACTCAGAATAATTGCAAACAGGGCGATAACTTCTATTACATCCTTGCCTTCTCTTCTCTTCTAAAGAACAGTTAATCACAGGAAGAATGTGCAGAGGCATTTGCAAAGTTCTGATTTTTTTTTTCCAATGGCCAGCTGTACTGAGAATTTGTTCAAGGATCAATGTGCATTTTATATGAATACAATTAAAGTTGTGAATATCATTCCCCAAAGCCCCAAATTAAGTTCCCCTAATCCATCATCTCCTGTAAGTGTTGAAACGGATGGAAATTTTATTGATTTCAGTGGAAGCAGGTGCAGCTCCTTTATGTGCTGGTCCATCTCAGGCCATCTGTACCTATGTGAGCGTGATGTGTACGCTGTGTGCAGCACAGATCTGCACCTCAACACCACCCACAACCTGCTGCACGGGGAGAAGACACCAATTCCACGTGTTACTGGGGGAAACCACAGCCAGGAGCGTCTCACACGTTCATTAATTAATTCACATTTACTGCGAGTCGTGTCCACAACAGGGGCGCCAAGACAAACAACCCAAACAAAGCCACGCTGCAGATCGTTTGCAGAGGAAAGGCTGGCACCCAGAACCTGCTGTTGTCCCCACGTCCAGATATCCATCCCACTCCTCCTTAATTCGGGGAGTGCTGAGCGACCACGCTGCCCATCGATTTCATTTGCGGCTTTGAGTGCTCAGCACTTCTCCACATTAGGCCTGAGGGTGCAGGAGATGAGACAGAGAATGGCCACAGAAGCTGTTTTGGCTGAAGGGGCTTGCTCAGCAACATGCACAGAGCCTGCAGCAAAAACCAGGACAGAGGAGAATTCTTCTCAGTCACCTGCCCCCAGCACGGGTGAGCCTTTCTCCTTCAGCAATCCTCTGTGTTGCTCTCTTCTCCAAGCACCCCAGGAATTCCACACATGAGCTGGGAATCTTCCGGCACACAGTCAGGTGCAGTGACCCCAGGAACGTGAGAGAGCTGGCAGAGAGCTCAGGGCTGCAGTTAAAGGGGACACCCCAATCTCAGAACCAGTGAGGCTGGAAAGGCCCTCCAAGATCACAGAGTTCACCAACCCAAGTCCACTTCTACATATTATTTTTGAATACTCCAGGTGCAGTGACCCCACCACTTCCCTGGGCAGCCTGTTCCAGTGCCTGACCACCCTTTCGGTTGAAGAAGGTTGTTCTTATATCCAACCTAAACCTCCCCTGACTGGACTTNTGAACTGACACAGGATTTGAGGTCCTTCCCCAGTGCCCAGAGATGCTGAATTAAAAGGTGACACCACAGCTGGCTTTTCGTAACTTTTGAGTGCCTGACACTGCAACTGAAGCAACTCCTAACACAAGAAAACCACCGTGAAGAGGAGAGGGCTGCTGTATTCCAGTCTTTTCTTCACGTGAGAACGAAGGGAAAGAGAAACCCCAACAGTTCCCAGTCACCTGCCACCAGCTGTGTTCAGGCCCCATGGGAGAAACTGCATCTCCTGCCAAAGAGAGGAGATCTCTGTCTTGACTGGGAAGTGGAGTACTGAGGCGATTTTTTTTTTGTTCACTCACTGGGATTGGTGAGACAATATCACATTACAGGTCCGGTGTAGCCCAAACCCTTTCTCAGTGTTCCCTGAGGAGCCCGCGTTCCTGCCAGAGCCTCCTGCCATGATCCACAGTGGCACAGCGTGCCAGGCTACACCATTTTTGTTTTGACAAACTGCCAGCGTTTCGCTAAGAAATCAAGTGCTAAAAAGGGAAATTAGCAAGTTTACATCTCAGCCAAAACTGAACAGAATTTCATGGAGGAAGAAATGCTTTTCTCTGGTTCTGGAGGTGTTTTTCCCTGCCAAGTTCCAAAGGCTCATGGAACAAAACATAACCACTTCAGCCTCTAAAAAACATGGTATGAGTCTCCTACCAGGGCAAATCCTAATAACCTGAAATAAACACACTCTGCTCAGAAAGCATCGTGGCTTGAACCAGAAAATGAGACTGGCTAATAGCAAACATAAAGCCTTTTGCACCAGGAAGAACACATTTATGACTCTTAACAAGCACGGCACACAGTTCAACTTTTCCAAACGGGGATACCGCACAGATGGAGGGTTTGGAAAGCTCATCTCACACGGGATGCACTTCACTCAGAGCTTCTGAGCCCTCTCCCAGAAGAAGGGCTGATTTACACCACTGGCCGTCGCCTCTCTGTGGAGCCTGGGGACAGCTGTCAGCATCAGGGGGGCTTTTGGGAGAACTGGCACTAATAAGGGTTCTGTTTGCATGCACAGAAAATCCCGAAGAGCTGAACATCTCTGACTGGCACTAGAACTAGTAGCAGCTAAGGATAATTAGCAGCTCCCAGAACACACTCAGCAGCTTTTTTTACAGCTCAGTTGTGAACGCATCCATCAAGAGTGATTACACCTCACCAGTAACTAAATTACGAAGTTAAAACACAAATGAAGGGTGAGTACAACAACAACAATTCAAACGTATTCTCCAAAGTCAAGAGAAGTTTTGTCCTTGCATCATTTCACTCAGCTGGGAACTCCTCTGTATCTGTGGTTTATAAACACCTTTGAAGAGTTTTTTAAATAACCTGATTGCAAATAAAACAAAGAACTTGGGAAAATATTAACCCTTGTTTATTTAATATTTTGAAATTTGTAGGCAGTGTCTTAGAACAATGCCTAGAAATGTTCCCCTGCTGAGGTAACAATTCCTCTGCACATGGCAGGGCGTTGGAATTAGATGATCTTTAAGGTCCCTTTTAACCAAACCCATTCTGTGTCTCTGTGATTTCGTATTTCTTTTGATTTCTCTGTCAGCAAACCCAAAGGGAGGGAGGCTGAGGTTGGGGAAGGAACCCACATTCACATCTCCCCCACCTTATAATGCAGCACAAGTTCTCTGAGTTGTGAGACCTGAACAACAATTCATGCAAATTTAAAATGTGTATTTTCACTCACCCAATGAGAATTTACTTCAGTGTAACAAAAATATCATTGCTTCTCAGAATCAGGAGAGTCCTAACCCACACCAAATTGAAAGAGAGATTTTAGCTCATTATACTCACACAGTCATAGAAAGGTTTGGGCTGGAAGGGTTCCAACACCCCTGCCATGGGCAGGGACCCCTCCCACTATCCCAGGCTGCTCCAAGCCCCAGTGTCCAGCCTGGCCTTGGGCACTGCCAGGGATCCAGGGGCAGCCACAGCTGCTCTGGGCACCCTGTGCCAGGGCCTGCCCACCCTCCCACGGAACAATTCCTTCCCAATATCCCATCCAGCCCTGCCCTCTGGCAGTGGGAAGCCATTCCCTGTGTCCTGGCACTCCTGGCCCTTGTAAGGAGTCTCTCTCCATCCTTCTTGTAGCTCCTTCAGGTACTGGAAGGCCACAGTTAGCTTTGGTAAGAACCTTCCCTGGCTCCAGCAGGTGCATCCTCACTGCTGCAAAGCTCCAGGGACAACCACAGGCAGTCTCAGCTCTTTGGACAGGGCCATCCTGGCATGCGTGGGAAGGGGTTTGAGGAGGCAGGCTATGCTCTCCTTCCAAAATTAAAATACATGAATGGTTCAAAGGCACATCCTCCAGGTGGACAAGGCTGCCCTTCTGTGCTGGTAAAGGAAATTAGAAAAAGGTTCCCTAAAAATAAACCATTACTATGGTACCACAGCACCAAACCACGGCCAGGGCTTCCCAAAAAGTACGGTAAAATCAGCAGAATCCCAGAATGGTTTGGGTTGGAAGGGGCCTTAAA
Source organism: Machaerirhynchus nigripectus (assembly GCA_013397975.1). Lineage (NCBI taxonomy): Eukaryota > Metazoa > Chordata > Aves > Passeriformes > Dicruridae > Machaerirhynchus > Machaerirhynchus nigripectus. The sequence goes on from VZRQ01011010.1 coordinate 62,913, forward strand.
ACCCACCCAGTGCCACCCCTGCCATGGGCAGGGAACACCTCCCACTGTCCCAGGCTGCTCCAAGTCCCAGTGTCCAGCCTGGCCTTGGACACTGCCAGGGATCCAGGGGCAGCCACAGCTGCTCTGGGCATCCTGTTCTCAATTTCTTGCTATTTTGATGTGTCAGTATGAAGCTACAAAGGAAATCACGCTGGTTTGCAATCCCTGCATTTCTGTGTTGAAGCAGGACAAAAAAGGGTTGTTCCCCTGCTGCTGGAGAAACCTGACACGACATCAGATCCCCTGTGTGCCAGCAGGGATTGAAGGTGTGGAAGCTCTGAGCTGGGAGGAGGAATCCCAGGGTCCCGTGGGTCTGTGAGGTGGAGTGAGTGCACAGCTGGCACAGCCCAGCACAGAGCCCTCACCCCCACCACGGGAGGCAGCACAGCTGGGAATCAAGTCACAGCTGTAACTCTGCTGGGATTTCTGCTCTAACAGAGGGCTGAAAGTCAGGGAAGTGACTTTCCCAGACGTGAAGCACAAAGCTATAAAAGGTCTAACAGATACACGACAAGTCTTTTAGATGGACAAATGGGCATCCCATTAAAGTTGAAATGGTTTCCAAAAATATCCCACTAAAGACCTCATCAAAGCCACTTTGCCAGTAGCTGTAAATGTCACACAACAGCTCCCAGGTAGCTCTTGAGGACAGGAAGGGGACACTGCCTTAGCCACTGGCAGAAGCAACAGAAGAACCAGAATACAATTATTGCAGATGGATTCCTGCCAGCCCCGTGCAGTTATCAACCTTTACTCTGAGCAAAGTGTAACATTTAATGGTCCAAACGGTGAGTGTTGCTCCTCTGGGAACTTCTTCCCAGAGCCTGAGGGAGAAGAGCAGCCTTTGATACTTATCACATCCCTCCTGAACGTGCCAGCTACTCCACTCCACTCCAGCCATTCTTTAATGGGTGTCTTCCATAATTACATCTGTTATTAAATGCTGACCACCCTTGACATGGACACTGGAAACACAACCCATGCCATTTTCCCATTAGAGACTGACGGCCAGTTTGGTGCTAATCTATGTTTGCATCAGTATTAAACAAGCAATAGTCTCCCTGAAGCTACCCTTGATTTATGTGGGCACCACAGAGATAAGAGCCCAAACCAAAAATCTAAACAGGCCATTTATTTTTCTTAATCGGGAGAAGCACAGATGGGGTTTTAGGTGGATACAACAATTTAAGCCATGAATTAATTTTTGAAACTACTTTTTACTGCCTGAAGAATCTTTTATCACCACCATTGACAACTGACTATGTCCCCGAAGGACCTTTATTCAAGAATCTTCTTAAACTAACTCATTGTCATTGTCCCTAAGGCCTACAGGGCTGGCAGGTGTGTTTGTGCCACTTGGGTGTTTGCAGCAGGAGAAGATGGATTTTCAATGCTATGAGATTCACCTTTGAAGACTTATATGAGGTATTGATGGGTTACAAAGCTGGACTGACCAGAAGAACTGAGCAAATCCTGACTAACTCAAGCGTTAGTGTCGTGCCAGTGCAGTGATTGGCCAAGCTCAGTTTGAATCGTCAGCTCATCCCGTCTCAGGTAAGTTTGGGCTGGCAGATATTGTTAGGGAACAGCTGTTCCCATGTATTTCTTTTACAGACAAATTAGCTGGAAAATCATCCCCTGTTTAGCACAGAGAGAAAAATATTTACACAGACCACGGGGCCTTCTGTGCCTTACAGGGCTTAGGAGCCCAAAAATGCAGTGCAAGCTCTCCTCTCTTTATCTACCTACATGCATCAACTACATCTGTACGTGTTGGTGGGGCTGGGGAGCTGTTTTTTATGTATTTGCAATGAAATCAGACTGAATACCTCCAATTTTAGCCTTAGTAAGACATTACATGACTGATTGAACTCAGCAAGGTGGTGCAATTATTGTCATAATTTCTGGTCGCTGCCCATTAAAGAGCGAGCAGGCAATGACACACAGCAGTGAAACTTATCACAGACACGATGAAGGAAGAATGGCAGGCTGGAAATATTTAGTTAAAACAAGAGGCAAATACAGGGAAAACAAAGAAACAAAAGCTAATGAATGATATGAAAACAGAATGAGTCATTACAAGATACCGTTCTCATAGCAAGGGATGGCTGGAAGCAATTCATGTGAGAGAGGTAAAAGAGAACAACATTTTATACAACAAAATTAGCCTGAAGGTCTCACACCTGAAAGACATTCCCTGAAGAGAAGCTGGCCAGTTCTTTCGCTCAGGTTACGTGTCCTCGGGAATGGAGTCACACCGAGCTCATCACAAAACCACAAACATGAGGACACACTTCTGCAGGCTCCCGGATGCCATAACCCACGGACTGCCAAGCTGCAGCTGGAGAGTGCACAAATCACCCAGAGCAGGGCTTTCTGCACCACTCTTAAGGGCATCGGAGCCAGCAAACGGCCTGAGGCAGGGTGCTGGGCAAGTCTTAGTTTGATGTAACCACAGTTCCCAGACTTTCGATGATTTGAGCCCAAAATGAGAAGACCCCGAACTGTGATACAAAAGCAGGCACATTCACTGGGAAGTTATTACACGCCCTGGGTGAAGCACGCCACTCCATTCATTTTTGAGACTAAGCAGAACATTTACACTGGGCCAATGAAACAGCCCCCACTGCAATGCTAAATGACGAGCGCAGCACCAGCCCAAAATTAAGCAGAGCTGTGTGATGAGGCCTAGAGGCTGGGTGATTGGGAAGAACCACTCAGAATCGGAAAATCAAACTGAAAAGTCAATTTTAAAAGCCCAAAACACAGTAAGGATTGAAAATTCAGAGAAACGTGTTATCATCAAAAGTGCTGTACTGCACTGGTAAGCTCTTTGTTAATTGACTGTTTTGTTAAGGGTCATTAAAGGCTGGAGTTGTAGCCAATAAATCTGGTTGGACAGCTAAAATTTTGCTTTGTTTACCAAGAGTCGGAAGTTTCAGCCCAGAACAGATTCTTTTCAGCCTGTGACGCCTGAAATTGTATCTGTGGCTTTCAGTCATCAGCTACGTTTGGGTTTATTATTTCAGTTATTTTAATCACTAAGAACCACAGTCGTGCTCTGCATGCTGGAAATATCTGCACAGCATTCCTGTACCTGCTGGGGCCACAGAGATCAGAGCTCCAGCTCCTCTCTTTGGAGCATTTAACCCACACCACAGGCATTTAAAGTTTGTTTGTTTCCTGTTCTCATCACAGCTTGGCAGCTTTGTCTCTAGAACATCAAATGACTTCTTAGGACTCACCATGTTTCACTCTGTGTGGTAATGTGAAGTCCTTTTCTATTTAGAAATGGGATGTTTTTTTAGGAGGAGCAAACCCTATCAACTTTTAGCAAAATGCTCCTAAATTTCAGTGGAATTAGGCACATAAATATTTTAAGGAGGCTTATGAGATGTAATTTTCCCATAGCTATGGGTAAGCATTAAATAATTATTAATAATCCCCCACTGAAGATGAAGGTAGTATTATGCTTTACAAAGTATGATGTATATGTATTTATCAAAATCCAGTTTACTGAGCTTGGTAAACTAATGGGAGCGTTTATTATCCACCAAAAACATGCATAGAAAAATCTGACTAAAAAATAATATATAAGAAGGAGCAAAATAATCAGCAGTGTTCCCAAGTCCACAGAGACAGTAAAGAAACAGCCTTGGGCAGGACGTTTGTTCCAACTGCCAGGTCCTTTTTATCCCATTTTAAAGCTGTCCATCCCAGTGAACACTACAGTCCCTCTCTCACCCTCAGAGAAGCTGATGTGGATCAAGCATCAGCGGCTCCAACACTCTCTGGCACCCCCGAGCTGCTCCCTGGCACCAGGTACCGCCAACAATCGTTTTGAGCGTGAGGCCTTTTGGAATATCTTATTAAAATAAACCCAGGACAGGAGTCAGTGCTTCCCAGGACTCCAGGCTGCCCTCCACTGCTCGGATTAACTCTCCCCATTTGAGCAAAGAAAGCTCCCAACACCCATTTACGTTCTCTCAGACCCAAAGCTAACACACCTCAGTATTCTTTTACTGAGGCCTCTCTGTGTAGGGCAAAATAAACTTTTGCTGGTCTAATGAAGAATGGCAACCGAGTGATGAGGTGCAAATACATCGAGTGCAACTCCCTGGACTGGGTGAGCATCTGCAGCCAAACACCTTTATCAATTACCTTTAAACCCCAGTGGGTAAAGCAGAGCTGCAAGAATTTACCTGCTGAACCGAGTCAGTAAGAAATTCAGCTACTTAATAATAATTTCTCTTTTTGCATGGCCCGGACAGAAATCTCTTCCACCAGAGCTGTTGGTTCCCTTCCTTGCAGCTGTTCTCTAAATTGTGCTCACTTTTCTGACCAGTGGGGAAGCAAGCTGTGCCCTCCTTCTGCAGGGGGAGAGGTTAATTTTAGCCCTCACAATCCCAAACACTCCTTGGCCTTCTCCAGGCTGCCATCCAGCCCTGAGAAGGTGGAATTAAACCGCACACCTCCCAAGCTCCACAGCAGCCCATCCAAAAATGACACTGGAGTCCTTGGCTCGGCTGCTGGGGGTCAGCACAGCTCAGGGCTGATCCAGACACACGAGGAACCCCTGAGGAAGGTGTTTTCCTGCTCATGCTGAGCATTTCAGTGACCAACTTCTTCCACGTGTGTCTTTGTGCCCTGGGTTCTTGGCGATCCGTCAGCTGCCGATTTTACTCCCTGCAGAAAGGATGAAGGAGCAGTCCCCAGTTTTAGGGCCGTGCAGACAGAAACAGAAAATCCTGTTAAAAAATA
>VZRQ01011011.1:0-25907 GCA_013397975.1 Machaerirhynchus nigripectus
TGCCCACCCTCCCAGGGAAGGACAAACTCCACGTGAGCAGAACAAGGACCCATTCCGAGCTGACTGAACCATTTGTACAACCCCAGAAATCAACAGCAATGGGTGCTTTGGAATTCCACTCGGATTTCCTCCCGAGTCAGATCACAAAATCAGGGAATACCCCGAGCTGGGAGGGACCCACGGGGATCACCCAGCCCAGCCCCCATCCCTGCCCAGACACCCCAACAACCCCACCCTGGGCATCCCTGGCAGCGCTGCCCAAACGCTCCTGGAGCTCTGGCAGCCTCGGGGCCGTGCCCATTCCCTGGGGAGCCTGGGCAGTGCCCAGCACCCTCTGGGGGAAGAGCCTTTCCCCGATCTCCCATCTCCTGCTCTCCTTAAGCACCCACATTTATTCCTCAGCGCAGCAGCTGCTCCCTGTGCCAGGACAAACCCCTCTGTGCCACGCAGGAACTGCAAACCCCCGATTCCCCCCGCTGACGGCTCCAGCTCCGCGTGCCCAGCCGGGGAGGGCTGGGGGGACGCAGGGAACGCCCCTGCCCGGGGGAGGGCACGGAAAGCTTGGCTCGGTGTCCATCAGGCTCAGCCGTCTGGCCCGGCTAAGCTGGAGGGGCGAATCCAATCCTGGCAGAAGTTTTACACAAGTGACAGGGTTTTTAATCCCCACTGATTCGTTATGGCACGGCAAGCATCAGAACAGCTTCCGTGGAGAAGGGGATTAATTCCCAAATCTCTCCTGCCCTTCATTTCAATCTTTTCCAGGAGAAAAAAAAAAAAAAAAAAAAAAAAAAAAAAAATATTGGGTTTTTTTCTTAAANTGAGGCTTTTTCCTTAAAGAAACCCTTCGGCTTTGGCAGTTCCTTCCCCAGACCCCTCTCTCGGCGGGCAGGGCTCACTCCCCCTTCCTGCCTGGCGGGGCGGGAAGGTGCCAGGGAAATGGGAAAGCCAGGGAAGAGCAGCTGGACAAAGGGAGCAGGCGCTGGATCCCTTTTCCCGGAGCTCTGCTGCAAGGCCTCGGCATCCCTCGTGCCTCAGTTTCCCCAGCTGGAAACACACGCAGGAGCTCTCAGAGCACCTGGGGATGATTCCTGACTCCCAGGAAGGAGTTTCCTCCTGTTAGCCCAGATACGATTTTCCTCATCCATTGCCCCGAGCAGCTGGGGGTGCCCCTGCATCCCTGGAGGTGTCCAAAGCCAGCTTGGAGCAGCCTGGGATAGTGGGAGGTGTCCCTGCCCATGGAACACAAGGTTGGTGCTTCCTAAGGAACCACCCTCTGATATTTAAGCCAATTTTAATTAAATTTATCAATTATCACTTGAAATAATAATCTGAGGAAGCAAAGCTTATTTTTATGGCAAATCCTAAAGTCTCCTCAGAGCTCCCCAGCAGTGTTTACCTGATTAGAAGAATACTGGTGATGATTACGGTAACAAAATCAATCTGTGATAACTGCTTACCTTCCCCCGCTCCCGGAATTCAAGTTTTATGTTATATTTTCTTCTAAATCAAGCCATTGATCCTCCCATGAATTAGAATTATACCAGCTCGCAAAACACCCGGACTAATTGAATAGTTCACCAAGTGCTCAATAAACTTCACACCTCAGTGTCCCGCCCCTAAAGTGCTTAATTAGACCTTGCTCCTGCAAACGAGCTGTAAATGAGGCTGCTTGGTTTCCCTTTTATTTAACTTTGCCTTCCTGACCAAACCAAGGAAGGCTTCGGCAGATTTCTTTACATTTTTCACAGTACGGAGCTGACGGCAGCAGCTGAAAGATTCTCAAATATTTTTAAGTGTTTATCACTCAGCTTCAGTGCGGTGAAATCCTGCACGAGCCTGGATCTGCGAGACCCAGCTCAGCAGAGCTCAAACTGCTGAGCCCGGCCCAAGCTGCTCCAGGAGCGCTGCAGGATCCCAGCCTGCCACGCTTGCACCCTCGGGATGCGCCGTGGATTGATTATGCTGGATTAATGCAGCATTAATTCATGGAATCCCAGAAAGGTTTGGGTGGGAAGGGACCTCAAAGGTCAGCTCACCCCACCCCTGCCATGGCAGGGACATCTCCCACTATCCCAGGCTGCTCCAAGCCCCAGTGTCCAGCCTGGCCTTGGGCACTGCCAGGGATCCAGGGGCAGCCACAGCTGTTCGGGAAAATGGATGAGGAAAATCGTACCTGGGATAACAGGAGGAAACTCCTTCCTGGGAGTCAGGAATCATCCCCAGGTGCTCTGAGAGCTCCTGCGTGTGTTTCCAGCTGGGGAAACTGAGGCACGAGGGATGCCGAGGCCTTGCAGCAGAGCTCTGGGAAAAGGGACCCAGTGCCCGCTCCCTTTCTCCAGCTGCTGTTCCCTGGCTTTCCCATTTCCCTGGCACCTTCCCGCCCCGCCAGGCACGGAGGGGGAGTGGGCAGCGCCAGAGACACCAACAAGGCGCTTCCCACCCCGGGCTGGCTCCCAGTGTGCCATCCCAGGGCCGGGATCGCTGTCGGGGGCCGCTCCCGGAGCTCTGGGGCCGCGCACGGACCCGGGTCCCACGGGCAGGGAGCGGGGAAGCCGCGGGCTCGCTCCGAGGCTGGATGTGTTCCGTGATCCGCCCGCCCCGGCTCTCTGCGGCCGGGATTAACCCGCCTCAGGGCGTTAATCAGAGAGGGAAAAGCTCTGCGGAAAGTTCCCGGCCTGGGGAACGCCTGTGGGCTGGCACCGTCCGTGTGCCACCCGCAGCTGGGTCACCCGGGACGGGGCACCCTGGGCACGGCGGGGGTGCGGGCACAGCCCGGCGGCAGCGGGGGGACACACCCCGCTGCTGGATTCGGACACTTCGGGCTCAAGGTGTTCGTTCGGATAACGTTTAGAGTCCGAGGAATGCCCGCCCATGGCTGGGGGGGCTGGAAGGAGATGGGATTTAAGATCCATCCCAAGCCAAACCCGTCTGGGATTCCAGGACGGGACAATAACGCTGGGGATGGGCTGTAGGGGATCACCCTGTCCAGCCCCCCAGGGCAGCTGCAGCCGGACGCGAGTCCCTCCCGGGCCAGGCCGTCCTGCCAGGGATCCTCCCGCACTTCTCCTTTATCCCCTTCCCAGCTCAGCCCCAGCACCGCAGAACGTGAGCCCTGAAAGCACAAAAGGCGGCCCGAAAGGGGCCCGAAATCCCGAGCCCAGCTGTTCCCAGATTTCCACATCAGCACAGCGCGGGGATGATTTTCGGGAAGAGCTTCCATCAGTCAGGACCTGCAACCACCTAAAACTTTTCCTTGGAGCTGTCTGCACCAAGCACAAGGTATTTAACAGCAATAATCACCCATTATCGCTTTCCTCGCTCCTCTGCTCGCTCCTGTCTCGAATTTTATTGTGCTTTTGCTTCCAGCTCCGTTAAATGCTGCAGGAATCACCGTCTTGGAGACGCTGGAAAATGCCAGGCTGCTGAGGGCAGAGGCACAAGGAACCCAGATTATATTTAACTCACTTACAAATGTGTCATTTAAGCTGCTAAGGCCGTTAATTGGGAGCCATGATATGCTCATCATTTTAATTTTGGGTTCACTTGAGCTCCGTGCACATAAAAGCAGCAATTCCCAGCCTTTCTTCCCGGCTCTCACACAAATCCCTGGCAGAGCTGGCGCTGAAAGGAGATGGGAGCAGGCACCCCTCAACTTGGCTGCAATTTAGCAGGGTGATAATTAAAGTCAATCTCGTGGCATTAAGTGGCTCCATGTGACACGGGATAAATCCTGAAAGCGGAATTTCTTTTAAAGAAACTAATTGTAAAAGCCTGAAATGGGTTTTGTCAGTGCAGCAGCCACTCAGTGCTGATCCCTCAGACGGCACCCACAGGGATCCAGGGGCAGCCAGAGCTGCTCTGGGAATTCCAGCCCAGCCCCTCCCCACCCTCCCAGACAGGAATTCCTAATTCCCAGTATCCCATCCATCCCTGCCCTCTGGCACTGGGAAGCCATTCCCTGTGTCCTGTCCCTCCATGCCTTGTCCCCAGTCCCTCTCCAGCTCTCCTGGAGCCCCCTTAGGCCCTGCAAGGGGCTCTGAGCTCTCCCTGGAGCCTTCTCCTCTCCAGGTGAGCACCCCCAGCTCTCCCAGCCTTTCCTCCTTAATTCCAGGAGATGGAATCACCCCCTGACTCCCCAACAATTCAGCTCTGACTCTCCTTGGAGGCATCAATCCCTCCTCACACAGAGCCAAGTGCCAGGAGCTTTTACTGAAATGAATCCTTTGATCACATTCAAACATTTCTCCCTGTGTGGATCATTTTAAAATTCAATTTAAAATAAGGTAATTGCCCCCTCCAGCTGTTTGGATTCTCCGGGGGCCACTGGCAATGATAACAATGATTATCAGCACAGGGAATTCCATAGGCAGCATTCCAGAGTGATCCACAGCTGGCACATTAAACACCAAAATCCACGGAGAGATCAGCGCTCCTTGGCCAACTTCACATCCTGGAATGTCTCTCTGGGAAGGTTTAAAGGGAGAAGGAGACACGAGTATTGGGGCTGGGGAAGTGAAGACTGAGGGAAGTTGCTCGAGGGAAGGAGGAGAGAATCAGGGAAAATCACATGGATTGTATTCCTGGCCAGGAGTGAGGAAAGCCCTCCCAGCCCATGGAGTCCCAGCTGTGCCCCATCCCCACCTTGTCCCCAGCCCAGAGCTCTGAGTGCCACCTCCAGGAATTCCTTGAGCACCTCCAGGGATGGGCACTCCAAACCTCCCTGGGCAGCCCCTGCCAAGGCCTGAGCACCCTTTCCATGGGGAAATTCCTGCTGGTGTCCAACCTGAGCCTCCCCTGGCCCAGCCTGAGGCCGTTCCCTCTCCTCCTGTCCCTGTGCCCTGGGAGCAGAGCCCGACCCCCCCGGCTGCCCCCTCCTGTCAGGGACTTGTGCAGAGCCACAAGGGCCCCCCTGAGCCTCCTTTTCTCCAGGCTGAGCCCCTTTCCCAGCTCCCTCAGCCGCTCCTGGGGCTCCAGCCCCTTCCCAGCTCCGTTCCCTGCCCTGTCCACCCTCCAGCCCCTCCAGATCTGGCCCTAAGAAATCCTCAGTTTTTCCAAATACTGTCACAGAAACTGAGCCCTCACAGGCAGAAGAGGCTCCAAAGGCCACGTGCTGGCTGCCAAAGTGGGAGAGATTCCCTGGATCATGGACACCTCCCCAGGTTTCCCAGCTCCACTGGCGAGGCTCATCCAGCCGACATCGAGCTGTGAGTACAGAACCTCGGAGATACTCAGGGAAGCAATTCCTCCTGCTCCTCATCCCGCCAGCACCAATTCCAGACAAAACCCACAACCCCAGCAGTTTTTACTGGAATGAATTCAGTGATTGGTAGCACGGAGGGAAAAGGAAAACCCAAACCCCGGAGCACTGTGGGTTCTCAGGGAATAAAGGGAATTATCCCCTCCACAGTTCTCCAGTCGGGCTCCACGATCCTGCCCCAGGCTGGAGCTGTGTGCTGGGAGAACAGGGAAAGCTGTGCCTGTTCCAGGGAACAGCTAAACAGGGAGCTCACCCCGATTTACAGCAACGCAGCCAGCAAAGCCCAGAGCGGCACCACTGCAGGATTCCCACTCCCAGGAATGGCTGGGAGGCACGAGGCTGCTCCTGCATCCCCAAAATCCTGGGGACCAGCAGAGAACGGGATGGAATCAGACTTAAATGTGCTCACAGCTGAGAATAAAGAAGCACAATGAGTGCAAGGCACGAGAAAGCACCAGAAATAAAGGAATTTTACAGGTATTCTAAAGGAATTTTACAGGTATTCTAAAGGAATTTTACTCAGCCTGCTGTGTGGGTTTTGTGTCCAAAATAATTTTTTGTTTTCAAAAACAACTTTTTTTGTTGTGTTTTTTAGATTTTCAGGCTTCGTAAGTTTTCCTTTTGTAATGCCTTGTTTGAAACTCAATCCATCTGCAGCGCTTCTGGCACTGCAGAGCCCAGAGCCAGGATTTGTCACCTCGCTCCCCAAAGCCTTCCCTGTCCTCCAGCGCAGCTCCAAAGCTGCTACAGAATCCTGGAATCCCAGATGGGTCAGGCTGGAAGGGACCCCAGTGGGTCACTGGTGCCACTCCCTGCTCCAGCAGGGCCATCCCAGAGCCCAGGGCACAGGAGTGTGTCCAGAGGGCTCTGGAATATCCCCAGGGAGGAGACTCCAGCCCCTCTCTGGGCTCTGTTCCAGCTCGGGCACTGCCCAGGGCAGGAGTTGTGCCCCCTGTGCAGGGAATTGCTGGGCTCAGCCCCTGCCCAGGGCAGGAGTTGTGCCCCCTGTGCAGGGAATTGCTGGGCTGGGCACTGCCCAGGGCAGGAGTTGTGCCCCCTGTGCAGGGAATTGCTGCCCGTCCCTCTGGTGCCTCCATCCATCCTGATCCGTGTGCTTGGCTTCATCCCACGGAAATCAGACATAAAACCAGGGGTATAAAATAAAAAAAGCCCGTGTTTGTCCCGTGAAGCCCAACCACACAAACTCCGGCTGTCGCCTGGAAGCTGAGTTCATCTGGAGATCTCCAGGGAAAGCTCTTCCCCTGCATCCAGCATATGGAAACATTTCGTGACACCAGACACAACATCATCATTAAAACTGAAACCAGCAAACGCAAATCCCCTGGTGTGTCTGGAAACCGTGCCCACTGTAATTAAAATAGAAACTGAGAACACGAAGAATAAAAGGATGGCAAAAAACGTTGTTTTGTTCCAATTTGTTGGTGCTGCAGTTCGGGCAGCAGCTCCTCGGCAAGAGAAGTCCTTGCAGTCAGTGGGGTAAAAACACAACCAAGGGAGCAGCAGATGGTGCCTGTAAGGAGGAATCTATATTTTCAGCTCCACATATGAAAGGTAACAAGTGCCCCATCCAAACTTTAATACGGAAATGAAAGTTTGCCCTGGCAAGGCCTTGATTATTTTGTAATTAATTCATGGTCCCCCAGCACGGGAAGGACCTGGAGCTGCTGGAAGGAGTCCAGAGGCACCAGGATGATCTCAGGGATGGAGCAGCTCTGCTGGGAGGAAAGGCTGGGAGAGCTGGGAATGTTCCCCTGGAGATGAGAAGCTTTGGGGGTGACACAACTGTGGCTTGAAGGAGCTGACAGGAAAGATGGAGAGAGAGGATTTCCAAGGGATGGAGGGGCAGGACACTGGGAATGGCTTTCCTCTCCCAGAGGGCAGGGTTAGGTGGGATATTGGGAATTAGGAATTCCTGGCTGGGAGGGGCTGGGCTGGAATTCCCAGAGCAGCTGTGGCTGCCCCTGGATCCCTGGCAGTGCCCAAGGCCTGACTGGGCACTGAGGCTTGGAGCAGCCTGAGACAGTGGGAGGTGTCCCTGCCATGGCAGGGGTGGGATTGGGATGAACCCTGAAGTCCCTTCCCACCCAAACCAGTCTGGAATTTTATGAAAATTTTTGCCTTTTGGGCTTCTGGAATCCCCAGTGGCCGGGAAGCAGCAGCTCCCACCTGGCTGCTCCATGCTGGAGCTCCTGGCCAGGTGTGTCCCTGCCTGGCCAGGGGGGGTTTAAAGCAGAGGAGACCCAGCTGGGGTTGGCACAGACCCTGCACTCGCTGCAGAATTGTCTTTAAAAATCAGTTGAGATATACATTCCATTTCAGTGCTGCTCCTCTTGATTGCTGCTTGCAGAAAACCATAAATAATTAATTACATTAGAGAAATGTCACTCAGGCCCAGCTTTGCTTCACCTGATGTGAAAAATGACCACTTTAAAGACAAAAAATTGTCAGGCTCTTCATCTTTATCCTGTCCTGCTGTCTGTTCCCCTGCTTTATAAAAACCCAGTGTCTCCATGTAACCAAGTAATTATGTTTGAAGCCATCCTCAGGCATGGTGATTTATCCATGGGAGGAGGATTTATCCCAGGCTGACCCTGCCAGAGGAGGAGGAGGAGGTCACAAAGTCTCTTAGGAGCGATGTCAGGCCCCTGAAGATCCACAGAACTTTGCCAAGACTCACCCCCTCCCAGAACAACTTCAAGACCATTTTAAGGAAAGCTCCAAGCATCAAGAAAGCACCAAGATGTGGAGTGATCACAGGCGTGGGTAAGTACAATCCCATCCCCTTCTCCACTGGTTCCTCAGGATCATTCCTCGAGCAGCAGGGATGGGATCATGTGGAGCTTGTTCCAACCCTTCTCAGCAGAAGGACACAGCGGGGAAGAGTTCCCAGGCCTTGGGAGGAAATCCGTATTTTTATGTACCAACAGCTCTGGGGTGTCACCCCTGTGGAGGAACACACTGGTGGGGTCTCCTATCCAAGCAGATCAAGTTTTACCCCCCAAATTTGCAGACTGAAACTCAAAGAAGCCCAGAGCTAAAATGAAAAGCTGGAGGTTCCTGTGCTGAGTTCAGCTCTTGTGGCTCTTACGCTCCAAGAGCCTCTTGGAGCAGCAGGAGGAGGTTTCTCCCAGGGACAAGCTTAGGGATGGACTTCCAGCTGCATTTTGGGGTGGAGGAAGAGCTGGCAGAGTCGAAAGAGAACAACTGTGACACAGATGCTGTGCCAAGAGACACCAAAGCGCCGGTGATCTGCAGTGGCTGCAACCACAGCGTGGGCTGAGCTGCAGCCTCCGAGCTCGCTGATCCCCAGCGCCCCTCCGTGCACGTCCTGCAGGGAATCATGATTGATCAGCGAGGATGAAGCCCAGCACTAAACTGCAGGAGGAGCTTTATCACCCTCACAGATGGAAAACCAATACGCTGCAGAAAGGCACTTTGAACTGGAGACAGTCTCAAATGAGGATCTTTATTCATCTGTCCGTTTTCCAAGCCAGCTGCAGCTTTGCTCCGTGGAAAAACCATTCCCTTTCAAGTGCCTGAGGACAACGGGAGCCAGCAGCCAGGTCCCTCTGCCACCCTGGTAACCAAATCCCCTAAACCAGTGTCATTTTAGGATGATAGTCCAGCCTGGCATCACTTCTCCTGTCTGACCTGATAAATGGGGCTCCTGGCACCTTTAATCTACACAGAAATTAAACTCTTCAGACTCTCCGCGCTGCCACGAATAAATTACATGTTTGTTTGAACGACATGGAAATTTCCCTCTGACAAATTCTAGAGGCATAAATAACCCCTGAAGCCTTGCAGGAAGATGAACGGCCCCGTTTTATCAATCACAACTCACCAGGCAAACACGGCCCGCGTGTAAATCCGCGCCCCAAGGAGCGTGAGAAGCTTCGGGTGGATGTTGTCCTAAGCAAGCCAGGCTCAGCGGGGTGCCACGGGGTGCAGCAGCTCTCTGAGAGGTCTGGATTCCATTAACAATTCCCAAAGGAAGATCCTCGGGGCAGTTCCCCTCATGCCCAAGCCTTTGCAGCCCAGCCCCACCGTGGATTGCTCAGCCTGGGGTCGGAGCCAGCCTGGCAAAACCCAACTTCCCAGCAGGAAGGCCCGAGCCATCCCCATGAGCCTGTGATTCTGGGATTGCAGAATTGTCCCTCTCTCTTGGAAACACCCCCAAAACAGAGAGCACTGTGTCTTTGTGCCCCTGCTCCCCTGCGGACACAAACAGCAACTCCATCCCTCGCTGCCTCCCTCCAGCCTCCCTTGGGTGTGGAACAGGACAAATTGCTCACGAGGATCAAGATTTTCCTGCCTAAGAAGCAAAGCAGGGCACCTACTGCAAAAATCCTGGGGTTTATCCCTGTTCTGCATGGGCCAGGAGTGAGGGTTGAGACAGGAACTGCAGAACTGAAGCCTCGGTAACGTGCAGGACTCAGTCAGGGGCTGGGGGTGGATCTCGGAATTGTTTCTGGCCAAAACCAGCAATTCCATCACCAGTTTCCTTGTCCTGAGTCTCCCACCAGTCTTTTCTCTCTCTTCCATCCCTGAACAACTTGTGAGCAGCCAAGATCAACCTTTGGCTTCAGTGAGAATAGGTCAGCCTTGCTAACAAAGCCAGGCTCACATTCCAGAGCAAATAAAAGCATTCATATTTCAACTGGCAATAAATTCAATTTCCCTGAAGGACTGATTTTCACCAAGTTATGAGATCTGACACTTGTGGTATTAGATAACTCTGTTGCCTTTTATTTCTGGGTTTGAGACATCAAGTGGCAAAAGGGGAAATAAAAATGGCAGGAAGGAAGAACTGTTCCGAGGACAGAACGGTCCATTAAGCAAAAATTCAAACCAACTCATCTTTGGCTCTCTGTGGCTCAAATTCAATCCTGCTCCTTCCCTCCAGGCTGTCATTAACACTGTTATAATGAGTAACTAAAATCTAACTCCAGTGAATAAATATGCTCAGAGGCATGTTGTTATTTCTGCAATTAGAGACAAACTGCCACAGCAGAGCTGAAAGCTTTTGGGAAATCACATCTAAGGAAACTCTGCCACGACTGCAATCCTTGGGCTGCTCTGAGCATGGGCAGAGAGTGCTGGGGAGGAGCTGGAACCCCAAACCCAAACCCAAACCCATTCATTCCTTGTGTCTGCTCAGGTGGGAGGTGGTTCTGGAAGGGGAGAGCCCAGTGGCCAGGTCACCTGTGTGTCCTGGGGAAATTCCCACTGGGCGTGTCCAGGGAAAGGAACGGAGCTGGGAAGGGGCTGGAGAATTCCTGAGGGAGCTGGGAAAGGGGCTCAGCCTGGAGAAAAGGAGGCTCAGGGGGGGCCCTTGTGGCTCTGCACAAGTCCCTGACAGGAGGGGGCAGCCGGGGGGGTCGGGCTCTGCTCCCAGGGAACAGGGACAGGAGGAGAGGGAACGGCCTCAGGCTGGGCCAGGGGAGGCTCAGGTTGGATATTGGGAAAATTCCTGCATGGAAAGGGCTGTCCAGCCCTGGCACAGCTGCCCAGGGTGGAGTCCCCAGCCCTGGGGGGATTTCAAAGCCCTGTGGATGTGGCACTTGGGGACATGGGGCAGTGTGGCCCTGGCAGAGCTGGGGAGCAGCTGGACTCAGTCATGCAGGGCTTTCCCAACCCAAACAATTCCGTGATCCTGAGGAGCCTGGAGACTTCTGGGCATGGCACTGGTGAGGAGGACAAGGCTCTGCCTGGCCCTGGGCTGTGGGAGCTCTCAGGGATCCCCTCCAGGACTCGGGGGGAGGCTCCCAGTCCCCAGCAGTGCTGTCCTGGTCCCCTGGGTGACGAGGGTTTGTAGCAGAGAGCAGAGCTCACTCTGAGTTCAGCACCACAGGGCCCTGTGCCCAGCACTGCAGACAGCAATTACATGAACTTAGCAATTATTTATCCCAGCAAAACTCAAAGGGGATTTATCCTTGGAAGAGACATGGTAATACAAGGGAAAGGATCAGGCAGCCAGGGTTTAAAACCCCTCATTTCCTCCTGTGACTGCCTAACAGGCTTTTGGAAAGCAGGAGACAGTAAATGTCATTTATTTTGACTTTAATAATGCTTCTGAGGCTCTTTGGCGTGACATTTCCGAGCGAGCCGGGGAAACAGGGATAAAACAAAGCAGAGGTAGGAAGCCAGAACATCCTGCTGAGAGAGCAGCTCCCCGTGACCAGGGGACAGCCGAGTGTGCCTCTGCATCTCCTGCCTCCGAGGCTGTCTGGCTTCTCCCCGAACAGCCGGGGTGAGGAAAAGCACCACAGGCACAGCCCAGACTGACCCGGGGTGGTGTCTGAGCAGCTGGGGCAGCCAGGCTGAGAATTCAAAGGGTTTGTGACAACTGGAACACAGACTGGGAAAAACCGTTTCAGTTCATACTGAGAAGAGCCAAGTGTTGCACGGAGCAGGAGCTGCTGCACAAACACAGGCTGGGAGACAGGGGAAGGCACAAAGGGGTTGTGGCTGCCCCTGGATCCCTGGCAGTGCCCAAGGCCAGGTTGGACAGGGGGTTGGAGCAGCCTGGGACATTGGGAGGTGTCCCTGCCATGGCAGGAGGTGGGCTGGGATGGGATTTAAAGTCCCTCCAATCCAAACCACTCTGGCATTCTGTGATTTACACTGATGCAAACAGGTCTGAAGGCATCACACCAGAGCAGCAGGAAAAGACACGTGGAGAGGAATTGAGTCTTCTCTTCCCACTGAACTTCCCTAAGTGACTGGAGTGATCCACGCCCAGCTGGCAGCAGAACGGGATTAGAGCAGCTGTCATAAAATCATAGAATATCCTCAAGATGGAGGGACCCACAGGGATCACTCAGCCCAGCCCCAGCCCCTGCCCAGACACCCCAACAACCCCACCCTGGGCATCCCTGGCAGCGCTGCCCAAACGCTCCTGGAGCTCTGGCAGCCTCGGGGCTGTGCCCATTCCCTGGGGAGCCTGGGCAGTGCCCAGCACCCTCTCGGGGAAGAGCCTTTCCCTGATCTGCAGGCTGACCCTCCCTGGCCCAGCTCCAGCACTAATTTCATTCTGTGCCATTAATTCCATTAATAACCCCATGCCATTGGCCCTGGATTTGGTGACTCCTCTGGACCACGAGGGTGTAACTTGGCCCTGCTTTGCAGCCAGGTTTGGTTTGTGGCTCTTTCGGACTGTGAGGCCTGACCAGGCCCTGCTGTGTCCTGTGAGGTGTCAGCGGGTGCAGATCCATCCTGCTGCATTCCCAGGACAGAACAGGCGGCTCCAGGCCCCATTCCCAGGGCCCTCCCTGCTCCCAGCTGGGAGTCTGCAGGGAGTCACTGCAAGGTGTCTGTGAGCGCAGCACAGCAGCTGTGCTCTGATGTGATGTGACACATCAGCTGACACCTTTTGTTTGGTGTGGCACAGCCTGGCCTGCGGAGCCAGCAAATGAAATCCCAGCTGCCAACCACCCAAATTAAAAATAAATCACTGTGCTGACCCCTGAACCCCAGCTGACAACTCACCCACCCCCCCCGGCACCGTGTCCCTCTCCCTTTCCATCCTCTGCCATCATTCCTGCCTTTAGCTGTTTTCCAGGCCTGGCCTGGCAAAGCTCTGCCCACCTTAAACTGCTGGGTACGGGCTCTGGGCAGTGACCCACGGCCACAGGGGTGGGCTGGGGGGAGATGGGAGGGATGGATGGATGGATGGATGGAGGGATGGAGGGATGGATAGATGGATGGATGGATGGATGGAGGGATGGAGGGATGGATAGATGGATGGATGGATGGATGGAGGGATGGAGGGATGGATAGATGGATGGATGGATGGATGGAGGGATGGAGGGATGGATAGATGGATGGATGGATGGATGGAGGGATGGAGGGATGGATAGATGGATGGATGGATGGATGGAGGGATGGAGGGATGGATAGATGGATGGATGGATGGATGGAGGGATGGAGGGATGGATAGATGGATGGATGGATGGATGGAGGGATGGAGGGATGGATAGATGGATGGATGGATGGATGGAGGGATGGAGGGATGGATAGATGGATGGATGGATGGATGGAGGGATGGAGGGATGGATAGATGGATGGATGGATGGATGGAGGGATGGAGGGATGGATGGATGGACGGATGGGTGGATGGATGGGTGGGATCAGGCTGGGGGAGCCCTCCCTGTATCACATGGAACTGGGCCCAGCTCCTGCTCCCTGGGGATGTGGGTGTGTTTTTGTATGTGTTTTTGTATGCGTTTGTGTGTGGGTGTGGATTTGGGTGTGGGGATGGAGGGACTGTTCAGGCAGCGCTCTGGGCAGGGTGAACAAGGGGGTCACCAGTGCCAGCCAAGCCTCAGCCAGGCACCCGTGGACCCAGGGGTTAATTCCTGCCGGGAATCCCTCCCCACAGATGGGCCCTGGTACCCCTGGGTGGCTTTAACCCCCTCAGTGCCTGCCAGATGGGCACTACCATAGAGCAGAATCCCAGACTGGTTTGGGATGGAGGGACCTCAAATCCCACCCAGTGCCACCCCTGCCATGGGCAGGGACACCTCCCACTGTCCCAGGCTGCTCCCAGCCCCAGTGTCCAGCCTGGCCTTGGGCACTGCCAGGGATCCAGGGGCAGCCACAGCTGCTCTGGGCACCCTGTGCCAGGCTGGATGGGAGTGATCCAGGGGATTTCCAGCATGTATTGGAGATGATTTCTTGATGCAGGTGATTGCTGAAATGAGCAGGGGAGATGCTGTGTTGGCCCTGACCTCGCAGCAGGGAGAAAACTCATGGATGATGCAGCCTTGGCTACAGTGACCATGGGATAATGTGGAGGTCAAGGCACTCAGAGGAGAGAGCAAGATAAGCAGTGGAAATCCAACTGTGGGCTCCAGAAGGAAATAATTTCAGCCTCTTCATGGGCCTAACTGATGAAAATATGTCCCAGGGGGGTGAAGGGGCCCAGGAGAGCTGGGTGATGCCAAGGACAGCTCCTGGAGTGCCATGTCCAGCTCTGGATCTGTGCACACAAGGGATAAGGATGTCCCTGCTGCCTGACAACACCTGCCCTGAGCTTATTTTCAGTTATCTCACTTTTTCTATGCCTGTCCTGCAGGGTGACACTGAACCCAGGGACAGATCTCTCCATAAATCCCATGGTCAGATCCCCCCCTAAATCAAGGCAAGAATAGCCAGTGCTGTGACACAACTGGGCCCGCTGAAGGTGGGGTCGTGGCTGCAGCTGAGAGCTCTGAACTGTGTTTTCCATTGCAGACACATCCTCCGAGCAAGAAAAGAAACTCCTTTCTAGATATTAACAGTGAAACTCATCAAGAACTGCTGTTTCCAGGTAGATTCTGTTGGGATGTTTGGCAGCATCAGAAAGACCTTCAAACAGACTGTTTAGCAAATAGCCCTGTCTGTGAGAGCTGAGAGACTGGGCAACGCTCTGTAATTCATGTCCTGCTTTCCTTAAGGGGAGGTAATAAATCACAGAGGGTGTTTTACCTGGGGACAGGCAGAGAGAGGGTGCTCTCTGCTCTGCACCTTCATTATTTGTCTCCAGCTTCAAAGCCCAGAGCTGGCTGAGAGCTCAGAGAGGGACAGATAATGATGCCCCGTAATCAGCAGAGCAATCACGAGATGGCTCTGTTACATTCCTCTCCCCGGAATATTAATGGAGTGAGGACATTGCAGACTGATGTTCGACAGGGCTTTAAAATCCTTCCAAATGGCTCCTCAGTCCATTACTGCTGCTGCTGTGCTGCTCTGTTCCCTGCCTGGCGGGGGAAGGTGTAACGGGGAGCAGCAGCGCAGCCTCGCCTCCCTCTCCAAGGAGCCACGGCGCAGAGAAGCGTTGTGTGCTGAAAACAGCGGGGTTTTTACCTCCAGAACGAGCCCTGGGCTTGCCCTGAGAGACACCAGGGCTGTGCCCTGAGGGACGTGGCACGAGGAGCAGAGGGGCTCACGCCACACTGACAGCGCCTGGGGGCACTGCCAGGAAATCACGGCTCTGCAGGGTGCGCTGGCAATGAGGAGTCTTGGAATCACAGAGTCCTGGAGGTTGGAAAAGCCCTCCAAGATCGAGTCCAACCATTCCCCAGCACTGCCCAGGCACCACTGACCCTTGTCCCCAAGTGCCACATCCACAGGGCTCTGAAATCCCTCCAGGGATGGGGACTCCACCACCCCTGCCCTGGGCAGCCACTGCCAATGCCTGACCATCCTTTCAGTGAAGAAATTTTCCCAATATCCAAACTAAACCACCTTTGTCCTGTCCCTGTTCCCTGGGAGCAGAGCCCGACCCCCCCGGCTGCCCCCTCCTGTCAGGGACTTGTGCAGAGCCACAAGGGCCCCCCTGAGCCTCCTTTTCTCCAGGCTGAGCCCCTTTCCCAGCTCCCTCAGCCACTCCTGGGGCTCCAGCCCCTTCCCAGCTCCCTCAGCTGCTCCTCACAGAGCAGGGTGATTCTGTGGCTGGATGCCAGGGCACCTCTGTTTCCCTTGGGAAGCACCAGTGCTCTCCCAGAGGACTTCAGGCATTTGATGCATTGAGCAGGAATCCATGAAATTCTGCTGGAGCAGAGGAACCATTCCCAGTGCTGGGCTGGGACACAGGACGGGCACACGAGACCTGGGGGACACAAGCACTCCTTGGAAAGGCTCTTCCCAGGCCCAGACCCAGCAGCCCAGCACACATTCCATCAGGGATCCCGCTCCGGTACCTTGGCACAGCCACCCAAACTCCTGCCAGCATCGCCCCTCCTGTGCTCCACCCTCCAGTCCCACACCAATGCCCTCCACAGGACGGGACCCCACGGAATCCTAACGGGAGGCATGCACAGAACATCATGGGACAGTATTCCAACCCAAATCCTGCTCCTAATCATGGAATATCCTGGGTGGGAAGGGACCCACAGGGATCATGGAGTCCATCTCCACGGGGTGCACAGACCCCCCAGCAATCCCCCCTGTGAGCGTTGTCCAAACACTCAGCACAACCCAGTGCCCTGGCAGCACTTCCAGCCTTATCCAACTGTCTCCATCCTTCAGGTCTTCCCAGGAGGTGCTGAGCTCATCCCTCACCACATCCTGCACAAAATGTTTTCAATTTCCCTCCTGAAGTAACCACAGAAAAATATAAGTTATTCCTGTAACTTAATTCAAATTAATCTGTCCCCAAAGACAGGTTGGTTGTGCTGTGTTTGGTTATTTCTCTCAGTTAAATTAAACTAATAACTCCAATTTTTACCAACTTCTTTCCTTCCTGAGGTCAAGGAGGGCTGTGAGCAGGTACCACGGGCCTGAAGGGACAGTCCCTGACCTCTTTATCTTCCCTGTAGCCACATCTCCTACCTGAGCTAATCTATTCTCCACAGGGTGATAAAAAATATGAAAAACAGCAAGTCAGATCGCTGGAAAGGCTTAAAGTAGCTAAAAATTCCATGGACTCCCTGGCAATCCATCCTTGCAGTGTCTGAAGGGCCCTGCAAAGAAGGTGGAGAGGGACTTGGGACAAGGAATGGAGGGACAGGATAAGGGGGAATGGGTTCAAAGTGATGGAGGGGAATTTTAGGTGAGATATTGGGAAGGAATTCCTGGCTGGGAGGGTTGGGAGGGGCTGGGCTGGAATTCCCAGAGCAGCTGTGGCTGCCCCTGGATCCCTGGCAGTGCCCCAGGCCAGGCTGGACACTGGGGCTGGGAGCAGCCTGGGACAGTGGGAGGTGTCCCTGCCATGGCAGGGGTGGCACTGGATGGGCTTTAAGGTGCCTTCCCACCAAAACCATTCCAGGATTCTGTGAATTCCAAACCCTGGCCCAGGCCTGAAGGCATGAGGTGAAACAGTCGGAGCAGAGCATCCATGAGAACTTCCCTCACTGCATTCCCACCCTCAGCTGAGGAGAACATTCACTGCCTGTGCTGATTTTAATGCCAGTCCATGGCAGGACGAGCACTGGAACGTCCCCTCCCAGGATGGAAAAGGATGGAAGTCTGCTCAGCAGCACGAGTCCCTGGCAAATCCGGGGAAAGCGTTTGGATCAGGAGCACAGGAGGAGCTGTCCCCTCCTGTCCCCCGGCCTGTGCTGCCCGTGCCAGGGGCAGACACACCCATGGGAACAGCAGTTCCAGGGCTGCTCCCGGGTTATTCCTGGCAGCAGGAACGAAATCCAGGCTGGGCCCGCCACCTGCTGCTCCCGGTGGCAATTGCAGGGGAGCAGGGATGGGACGGCCCGCTCTGCCTCACCTGGGAAGCTGCACCTGGAACCGGGCTGCTGTCCCTGGCACCAGCAGAACGGGGTGGGGAGAATGGTCCTGAGCCCTGATCCACACGGGAATGATGAGAATAACCCTGCTGCAGTGCAGTCCCGGGAGAGGAAACGAAACTGCTGCTCTTTGCTCCATTTGGGAAGCAGGGAACGGCAGGGACACCTCCCACTGTCCCAGGCTGCTCCCAGCCCCAGGGTCCAGCCTGGCCTTGGGCACTGCCAGGGATCCAGGGGCAGCCACAGCTGCTCTGGGAATTCCAGCCCAGCCCCTCCCCACCCTCCCAGCCAGGAATTCCCAATTCCCAATCTCCCACCCATCCCTGCCCTGTGGCACTGGGAAGCCATTCCCTGTGTCCATGGCCTCTCATCAAAGCCCACCTGAAGCCCCGTGTCCCCTCCCAGTGTCCCTCTCCCCAAGCCGCACTGCCCATGGTGCCCACACACCCCAGAGATCTGCAGGGGAAGCTTCACACGGGGACCTCTCAACATCAGCCCTGTGTGGATTGGGGTGACAGTGACAAGCCGAGGATTTCACCAATTCCCTGTTTCCAGTGCTTTTAACGCCTTCATTCCAGAGCCCGTGAGCTCTGCTGTGACTGCAGAGCTGGGGCTGACCCCGGGCTCCTGCTGCACACATTCCAGAGGGCTGTGAGCTGGGAAGGCTGCACCAGGTGTGGCCTCAGGCCCCTCTCTGTCCATGGGGGACCTGCCCCTGGAGCGTCCACCACCAGAACTCCATGCAGGGAGCAACCCTGGGCTGGGGCATTGGCCCCTGGTCGGGTTTGACAGGAAGAAAGCAGCAGCCAGCCAGGAGGGCAGAATCAGCATCTGGAGCGATTCAATTTGAAATTAATTACATAAATTATGTAATGAGAAAAGATGAGCTGAATTAGTGTTCCAGCACGAGCTCGGAGAGCGTGACCAGAGCCTGAGCCCCGAGCTCAGCACCATCACATCCCTGCCCGCAGCTCCTCTGGTGCACCAGCTGGGAAATACTTCAGCTTCCAGGCAAGGAATTGATGCATGCAGCACCTGCTCCTGCTGGAATCCCTGCTGGCACCTCGGTGACCCCAGGATGGCAGTGCCAGGCCCAGCAGGGCTCCGGGCTCAGCGAGTGCCAGCGCAGAGCGCGGCTGACCTTGGGCTCTGCTGAAGGGACGGCTCCGCCCGCGGGGGCAGCCAAGTGGAAAGCTGAAACCATCATCTTCCAAAGAGACTGGAGGTAAAAAAGCCTCAGGGACAATCTTTTGTCAGTTCCTGAGACTTGATTAAGTGCCTTAATTCCACATGATTAATGGCTCTCACATCTCCGGAGGCCCGAGTCTCCGTGCACGTGGTGTGACTGGAGAGTCTTCCTTCTCCAAACTCCTACAAGCTGCTCCAGAGCCGCATTCCCAGTGCCCTGACTCTGCCATTGCCCCCCTTCCTTCTGCTCTCCAGTGGGAATGACTGCAGAGTGTGAGCACGGTGCTCAGAGCACGGCTCTATGTCCATGTCCCTGTGTCCTTCAGCGGCACTGGCAGGGGACTGTCACGGCTGTGCTGCCACCCCAACCCTGCTGATGGTGCCCCTCGAACCACAAATGATGCCTGGGGTGTCCCCTGAGCTGGCACTGCTGGGACACCTCGAGTTGGGACACCTCGAGTCCCCTGTCAGTTCTGGGCTCCTCATGGCAAGAGAGACCTGGAGAGGCTGGAGCAGGGCAGGGAACGGAGCTGGGAAGGGGCTGGAGCCCCAGGAGCGGCTGAGGGAGCTGGGAAAGGGGCTCAGCCTGGAGAAAACGAGGCTCAGGGGGGCCCTTGTGGCTCTGCACAAGTCCCTGACAGGAGGGGGCAGCCGGGGGGGTCGGGCTCTGCTCCCAGGGAACAGGGACAGGAGGAGAGGGAACGGCCTCAGGCTGGGCCAGGGGAGGCTCAGGTTGGACACCAGCAGGAATTTGCCCATGGAAAGGGTGCTCAGGCCTTGGCAGGGGCTGCCCAGGGAGGTTTGGAGTGCCCATCCCTGGAGGTGCCCCAGGAATTCCTGGAGGTGGCACTCAGGGCTCTGGGCTGGGAACAAGGTGGGCATTGGGCACAGCTGGGACTCCATGGGCTGGGAGGGCTTTTCGAACCTCAGGAATCCCGGGATTCTGTGACACTTAAGAGATCTGTGACACAGCAGAACAAACTGTGGGAAGAACCTCAAAAAAGTTAACAAATCTCTACCAAGAGTCAGCAGAACCCTGCTGCCCAGGGGCCAAGAACCAAACCCATCCCACTCTCCAGAGATCATCACTCAGGGATGCTCCTGAGGGCAGCAGTGAGGGAAGCCCAGGCAGATCCTTCCAACCCTGCAGCCTAAATCTGTGCCCAAAATACCGACGGGAAGAGAACAGGAGAAGGAAGAAGGAAGCCTTGGCCTCATCCCCTCACAGGAGCTGCTGCTGCAGACACATTCTCCAGATGAACAAGGCTGCTTTCACAGCTCTTGGCAAATATGGGGATGCTGAACATTTGGATTAATTATTATAAACAAGACTAAATTAATGTGCAGAAGGAGCAGGAGGTGGTTGAGCACACATGTTCCACACAGGCCCTACACAGCCAGCAGTGAACCTGCTGTAGCTGAATCATCAATCACCTGTCACAGGTTGAACCAGTGGAGAGTCTGGCAAGAACCCACAGCATTTTACACAGCACTGGAGCAGGCATTCATCCCATTCCTGCCCTGGTTAATGGAATGCAAGGGCTGTGCACCTCCAGGATCTATAAATAAACGTCCAGGCCTGACTTGCTGCTCCTGTGCTTAACGGTGGGGAATTGCATCCCAGAGTTTCTGGGGCAGGCAGCGACCCGGAGGATGTGGAGGGAACACCCAGGGGTGGTTGTGCTCCCCTGGGGTGGAATAAGAGAGGCCAGGGCGGCAAACCCCAGCCCAGCTGGACCCTGAGGTGAGCTCTGGGAAGGCAGAGGGGGGCTGAGTTTCACACAGATGAGATTATTTTTCACTTTTATTTATATATAAAATGGAAGTGCTGCTGGATCAATGGGGTTTGGATTTCAGAGTGAAACACAAAACCAGGCTCTGTGCAAGCAACTCCTGAGCTCTTCTGGGCACCCACTCCCACATTAACTTCCACCACTTTCCATTCAATGTCTCCAAGGTTTTCCTATGGAATGGACTCCCGCTAAGGCCAGGAGCAGTTAGGTCTGGTTAACACCCAAGCTCATCTCTGGAGTGCTCCAGTGTCCTCCCCTCACCCCTGGGCTCAGGGCAGGCAGAATCCTGGGAAAGAGTGTTCGAGGTGGAATTTGGGATCCCTGCCTGGGCATTCCCACAGCCCCCGACCCTGCTCCCTGGAAGGGAGAATGACTGAAAAAAGGAGGACACAATTATATTTAAGGAAGTTACCTGGTGTTTCTCCCCCTGGGACCTTTCCTTTGCTTATATGGACAAGGTTCCCGTTTTCTGTGCCAGGTCAGCCCCAAGCTGAACCTTCTGGAACATTTCCACTGCAATAAGCAGGTTACTGCAGTATTCCCATCCGTGGCAGTGCCCAGGGCCAGGCTGGATGGGGCTTGGAGCAGCCTGGGACAGTGGGAGCTGTCCCTGCCATGGCAGGGGTGGCACTGGGTGGGATTTAAGGCCCCTTCCAACCCAAACCAGTCTCTGACTGTGATTCTATTTCTAAAAACAACTGCAGAGAAAAACACGAGGGAAGGGGAAGGTGCAAGGTCTGGCTGGAAGAATAGGGATGGGAACTGAGTTGAAAAACCTGGATGGACCAGGCTGAGCAGCAGAAAAGACCAGGGAAAGATGAGGAAGGATGAGGACAAGCAAAGAGAAGGCAGAAGCTTGTGGCTTTGGGGAAGAGGGCAGTGCTGAATGGAGCACAGCATCCAGCCTGGAATGAAATCCAAGGTCCCCTGTAGGAAGAAACAGTCTGTAATGCCTTTTTTCTGTACAAAGCTGAGTCCCTTGCAGTAAAACATCTGTGAATGACACTGTTCTACAACCCAAAAGCCAAGGAACACCAGCTGGAGCTGAAGCAATGTGGGCTCTCCAATGCCACTGCCTCGAGGGATCCAGGGACACAATTCCTCCTGCTGGCTCCCCAGACCTGGCCTGGGCTGTGCGAGCCAAGCCGGGCTCTTGGTGACTCCTGCATCTGCAGGGCAAATCCTGCTCTGCTTCCCAGCAGATTCCCAGTGTCCCTGGGAGACCCCAGCAGAAGCTGACACAACACTTGCTCTCCGTTCTTCCAGGAATGTTATTTCCATCTGCCTTCTGCCCTAGAAAACTGTACCACAGGCTCTTCCCACTGTCCCTGTGATGGGAACGTCCCATCAGCATGGAAGCGGCGCTCTTGGACATCCCAAATCCACGGAATGCTCCAAATACTTTGCCAGAGCCAGAAAAAGCAGCACTGAAATGCTTCCGGGAGCTCCCCAAGCACCAAATGCCAACATGGAGATGGCTGGTGTGGGTGGGGGGACAGGACAGGTGCAGTGGATGATTTTGGGATGGTCACTCCTGCATCCCTCCCTTCTAAAGGACACTGGGGAACAGCATTAGCGACCCTGGACTCGCCTGTGGCACGGTGGGTGTGGGAGCTGCAGGCGGTGGGCGCTGCACACACTCAGGGTCTGCATTCCAGGGCTCTTCCTTGGCATTACCTTGTGCCATTCCCAAAACCACTCCACTTTTCCAGGCAAGATGGAGCTCGTAGAGAGAGAAGTGCCTGGGAACGGCCATTCACAGCCTGGAGTTCTCACAGGCTCTTTACGATCCTTGCTCCATCGTGAATTTTAGTGCCAGCCCAAATTAAATTCATTTTACAATATGTATTTATTTCCCAGCTTCTTAACAGAACAATTTGGAAACTTCCCAGAGCCTTTAAACAACAAAACTGTTTTTCCTTTATGGCAAAAAAAAAAAAAAGGATTTTTGCCTTTCTTTTCCCAGGGAGAGCAGCCAGCAAAGGCCCCCCTCCAGCTTGCACAAGGATGGATTTTTTTCCACACAAAACTTCAGCAGTTTAGCACTTCCAAGCTGTCATTGTCACACCACAGTCAGTTAATTACATTTATAATTCCAGAAACGTGGGTGGTAGAAATTGAATCTCAAGTAAAAGACTTTGTCTCCCAGACAGTGGGCAAATAAAACTTTGCTTATCTCGCTGTAATTTCATGATACACAGCGTGAGGTGGTGAAAAATCCCTCAATAATGTAACTTATCACTAACAGGGAGTGCTGCACTCTTCTTCTTTTCATTTTCATCGTGGCCAAGGCTGTGAAAGGCCCCGGCTGAGGGAAGCCACCTCCTTGCTGCCCGTTCCCTCTCCCCACACCACAAGCCCACCTGTGTCTCCTCTTCCCTAAGCACTGTTTCCACGGCTGCTTCCCAGCCCTGAGTGCTGAACTCACCCGTGACACCCCAAAATCTCCTCCAGGCCTCCCCAACGATTTGGGAAGGGAGAACACCCCGAGATGAAGGGAGCACAAGGATGAAACGACCTCCTTATCCTGCCAGATGTCCCCATGAATAAAGACCTCGGAAGTGTCACTACTGCAGCTCAGGGGATGATCCTGCAGGTGTGCCAGGAGTGGGGGATACACCTCGGGGAAGGCTGGTTTTCCCTGCTGCTGGAAGGACGGACAGGAGATCCTGTGGAAATCCACATCCCGTTTGGTTTGGAAAAGGCTCTGCTCCCTCAGGAGCGGTGCAGGGCTGGCACGGTTCAGACAGGTCACCAAGGCACCACTCCAGAGCCCAGTGCAGACACAAAAAGGCAGGGGTTTGTCCCAGCAGCATTATCCCACTGCAAGGCACATTTCCTGTCACACAGTGACGGCTCAGCTCCAGCTCTGGGATGCTGGGAACACACGAACAAAGCCAGGCTCCAGGAACAAGAGGAAGGAATGGGATTCTTGGCTTCATTTTCCAGAGAGGACTAACACAGAAAGGCAGGAATCATCCCAAAGCCATTTGGGTTCATGCATTAGGTTCCTGGCCCTGCCTTACAGCAGGCACTGAGCACATCCCAAGCTGCCTGTCCACTCCCACAGAGAGAAGGAATGGGCTCCAAGATCACACTGCTGCCCTGGGAGCAGTCACAGAACCACAGGGATGGTTTGGATTGGAAGGGACGTGCCCAAGGCCAGGTTGGACACTGGGGCTTGGAGCAGCCTGGGACAGTGGGAGGTGTCCCCGCCCATGGCAGGGATGGCACTGGAGGGGATTTAAGGTCCCTTCCAGCCCAAAGCATTCCAGGACTGTAAGGAATGGAAGTTATCCTTAGGAGGATCAGCAACACCCACCCAGTGTCAAACCCTGCCAGTGCACTGTGACAGGAGATAAAAACCACCTCCCTGGCAGCAGCCAGCACTGCCCAGGTGAAGCGGTGCCTGAATCCTACATTTTGGGGCTGGGAATTGAAAAAATGGCTCATTTCTGCTTCCTCAGCTCTGTTCCTGCTGCTCTTTGTGCTCCAAAGGAACACTGCCAGCGAGAGCTGAGGTAAATACATTTCAGGGGGTTACAGAGCAATAATTCCAGTGAAAAGCACAGACCATGAAGCTGTAATGCTCTGAAATCCTTCACAGCTCGGGAGGAAAGGAGCTGTTTGTCCAATTTAACCCATCAACCCTGAGGAAAGAGACCTTACAAGGGACGCTTTCCCCTCAGCAGGCAAGCAGAGATTTGATCTGTCAGCATCTGCATCAATCAGGTGAGAGCTCGTGCCCTGCTGTGGCCAGGAGGGATCACGGGGAGGAACTCAAAGGGCAGCACCAGGCGAGGTGGAAGCGTCTGAGAGAAGGGAGGGCTTGGCTTTATCGCACCAGACACCTCGAGAGGATAAAACCACTTAGCAAGGAGCGTCATCCATCACTTCCTAACACAGAAACCTCCCCTTCTGCAGCCTCTGAAAGGCTAAAATGTCAGAGTGGCTTTCTAGACCTGTTGCTAATGCTTCAAAAAGAAGACAGAATATTCCAGTGGTTTTCTATAATTAGTTAAATATCCAAATTCTGCTCCTTCCCTTTTCTTGATTATCTGCTCACTGGCAAAGCTGATTTTCATAGAATTCCAGAATGTCTTAGGTCAGAAGGGACGTTAAATCCCACCCAGTGCCACCCCTGCCACGACAGGGTCACCTCCCACTGTCCCAGGCTGCTCCCAGCCCCAGTGTCCAGCCTGGCCTTGGGCACTGCCAGGGATCCAGGGGTAGCCACAGCTGCTCTGGGCACCCTGTGCCAGGGCCTGCCCGCCCTCCCAGTCAGGAATTCCTTCCCAATATCCCATCTAAACTCCTATTTTGTCTAATCACTCCAGCTCCCAGGAGCATCTTTTCCCGGAATTCTTTACCAACAGCAGCCTCTCCTGGAGGCCTCAGGAGTCTCTCCTGGAGCACAGCGACCCCAGCACGGGCAGGGAGGGAGGGTCAGTAACAGCACCACTGCAGCAGCACACCGAGTACAAACCCTGCCTGAAGGACGCTGAAAAGGAACTTAATCCCCTGAAACTGGAGGGTTCCAGAGGCCTGGTGTCACCCTCCTTCCCTAGGGACTGTGCCAGTGCTGGCCAGCAGCCCCGACTCACAGACCCTCCCCACGTCCCACTGAGCTGCTCCTCATCCTCGTGAGCCTCTCCAAACCCCAGTGTGCCCTCCTGGACACCCCCAGCCCCCCTTGGTGGCACTGGGGCACCAAGCGTGCCTGGACCTGGTGGTCTCAGTGCCAGCACTGCCACCAGTGCCCCAGCTCTGGAATGAAGCCATCCAAAGGGACACTGGAGCCACACGGATGGAGTAGCCATGGCAACCCACAGTGGCTCCCTGCCTCCCTTCTCACTGCATCAGTGCTTCCCTGTCAGCTGCTGATTTTCCAGCCTCCTGGATAATTCCCAGGCCCAGCTGGGACACCAGTGCTCTTGGAAAATAATCTTATTAACAGCTTCTTCTTCTCGTTGTGTTGGAAGTGCGGCAGTTAAATCAGATTTTATCTAAATAGGAGAGATGGGAAGGAAAAAAAGATGCCACCAGTGCTGAGTCTCAGTGGATGGAAAGCTGGTAGAGCCATAAAAGTGTGGGGTAAAAACTTCACACCTGACGCTAAATTTCACCATAAATGGACTGAGGAACTTCAGCCTCACAAGAGAAGAGGCAGAATTGGCTGCCCCCTGCAGTCTTAATGATTTATTTATTTGTTAATTACTATTTTTGTAGTATGTGAGGAAGAAAAGCAAGAAATGTATTTGAAAAGTATAATAATGTGTGCGCCCTGTCACCCTGCATGGAAGAAAACTGAATTGGGAATGTTGGAATCACTGGGGTTGGAAAAGCCCTCCAAGGTCAGCGAGTCCCAGCTGTGCCCGATGCCCACCTTGTCCCCAGCCCAGAGCCCTGAGTGCCACCTCCAGG
>VZRQ01011011.1:34677-49657 GCA_013397975.1 Machaerirhynchus nigripectus
ATCCTGAGCCCCGGGGCCGCGCAGCACTGGCCCGGCCCGGCCCGGGCGGCGGCGGGGGGCAGCGCCCAGCCGGGACCAGGTGAGATCCGCGGGCCCTCAGTGACTCCACGAGAGTGGTTTGTTTGCCTTCAGAATACTTGGAATAAAACGCTCAGAGACGTAAATCTGAGTTTAGTTCATGGAACTCTCAGGTGTCTTGTGGTGCAGTGAGTGCCATCCCTAATTTTCATATTCTCCCTAAGACTTTTAATTCTTTGCTTACACCAGTCCATAATCCCAAATGAGAGGAATCATTAATAGTTCCTTTGCCCAAACAGTTCTGATTATTTGGAACACACTGGAGTCACCTGTTAATAGGAAAGAGCTCTCAATGCTCTTGCCAATTGGCCTGAATCCTTCCTCCTTGGAAGGCCCATAGAGAGCACAAAGCTTCATGACACCAACACCCATCAGTGCAGAGCCTGCTCGCCCTTGGGAAGCAATGATTGTTCCACAGCTTCCCTGGGAGAGCTCAGGTGTGAATGTTTTCCCTCTGTGTCCCACTCATGGCTCTCTCAGGATCTGGAAAAAGCAGCCAGACCACCTTGGTGGGTGTAAAAAATACTGGCACCAGCACTGGTTGCCCCCAGATAGCTGAGATTAAAGAAAAGGTTGGATGGTGAGGATTTTTAGTGCTGAAATGTGTCTGTAGCACTGCTGATGTCTCTTCTCTGCTCTATATCGTAGAGGATTCCCTCCCTTTGGGATTCCCCCCCTCTGCCTCAGTCTGGCTCTAATTGTTCCCTCTGTTGTGTTCATGAGTGGGTTTGACCCATGCAACGCCTTCAAAACCACTTCATAATTACAAAAAACGAAACAAATTACTGTAACAATTCCATGCAGTCTGTGCAGAGAAGAGAAAGGTTCATGGAACCTTGTTTGGGGTTTGAAATCTCACTGGGACATTTTCCTGAGCACTCCCTGCTGGCTTTTTCAGGACACCTTTGATGTTTTTATCCATGACATGGTGAGATCCGGCACACTCTCAGCAGGTTTGCAGCTGCCTCAAAGCTGGATGTGCCCCTTTTTTACAATGAGGGTGGTGAGGCCCTGGCACAGGGTGCCCAGGGCAGCTGTGGCTGCCCCTGGATCCCTGGCAGTGCCCAAGACCAGGCTGGACACTGGGGCTGGGAGCAGCCCTGGTCTCTTCCCACCAAACCTTTCTGGGATTCTGTGGGTTTTTTAAATAAAAAAGATATAAAAAAAATCATATTCCGCCCCCCCCAAAAAAAAAAAAAGTTTTTCTTTCCCAAACTGAAAGAGGGTTTGGGGTTTTTTTTTTTTTTTCTGGTTTTTTTCCAGAGTCAGCGGGGCCCCAGGTTCCCAGGATCGNGGCCTCAGGTTCCCAGGATTGAACCCCTGGCAGTGCTCCCTGAGGAGCCTCCCGTGCTGGAAACCCCCCAGAAGTTCTTCCTGCGGGTGAAGTGGCAACTGCAGCAGCAGCACAGAGGTATCGGGGTTGTGGGGAACACAAACTCCCTGCAGTCAGGGAACCATGGCATTGCTGAGCTTGGGAAAGACCTCTGGGACCACCAAGCCCAACTGTTCCCCCAGCATGGCCAAAGCCACCACTGACCCCTGTCCCCAAGTGCCACATGCACATGGCTTTAAATCCCTCCTGGCATGGGGACTCCCCAGGCAGCCTGTTCCTATGCTCAAATATCGCTGATGTCTTTGTTATTCCTTTTCCTTTCTCTTTAAATGGGCAGCTACACCACCTTCAACCCCAAGGCAGCAGAATATTCCTCCTGCCACAACTACAGAGCAGCCTTTAGTCAAACCTGCTGGTACTGAGCGGCCAGGGAATGAGCCTGCAGAGGACGTGGACTCTGATAAGGATGATGTGGATGTTTTCCTTGTGGAATCTGTAGAAGTAGATGCTGATGGAGAAATGTCTCAGAATATAGTGACCAGTCCTGTGCAAGGAAACTCCACCCTGTGGGAAAACGGGGATCAGGTAAAAGGAAGGTGGGGAAATGGAGAGGCAAGACGTGCAGAGCCTCATGAAGACAGAAGAGAGCTGCAGCCCAGTAAAAAACCAGCAGCTCCAGCAGTGGAAAAGGCACCAGAGACTAATCCTGAAAAGCCCTCACAGTGCTTATGTAGCATCATGCTCTCCTCTCCAGTCCACATTCCAAGGAAGCAGAACCTGACAGAGGATCCCAAGGTCCCTTTGGATAAACCTCCTCCTGATCAACCTGCTGGCAGAGCACACAAGGAGGTGGGAGAAATTAATCCTTTAGGGAAAATGAAATGAGAAACTCCTCTGGGCTGCATGTAGCTCAGAATTATTCCTGTTCATGTCAAAAGCAATGAACACTCAGAAGAGAATAAACTGTCACTTCTTTAGGTTTTACCAGCAAATTCTCCCATCCGAAGGATTTTTTTTTTCCATACTCCAAGATGACAAATGTTCAGGGTTTGGAGTTTTTTGTGTAAAAAAAGCACTTTTGTTTTAGTGTTCACAAGCCGTGGTTGGGCTTCAGGGGTTGCATGTGTTGGTGTGATCATGGGCACTGCCTGCTCAGTTCCAGGGAGGGGAGACCTTTCCCAGCTGGGCATGAATCCATCCAGGAATGTGCCCTACTGATGGGGAGGGGAATGGCTTGGCTTTCCTCTGGAACATCCAGACTCCTGTTCAATTAAACTGGACCAGAATCTTTTCCTAGGAGAGCAGTGTGCAGCCTG
Organism: Machaerirhynchus nigripectus; assembly: GCA_013397975.1. Classification (NCBI taxonomy): domain Eukaryota; kingdom Metazoa; phylum Chordata; class Aves; order Passeriformes; family Dicruridae; genus Machaerirhynchus; species Machaerirhynchus nigripectus. The sequence continues at coordinate 37,405 of VZRQ01011011.1, forward strand.
CAGTATTCCTCCCTTTCTGAATAAATCCTAGGAAAGCAGTGCTGCATCCCTGGGGTTCCCTAGGAACCTGCCCGAGGCTTGGGTTTCCCTTGTTCCCTGAGGAAATCTGGGATTGCAAGTGACTTGTTCTGTTCTCCCTCACCATGGCCAGGAGTGTTTGATGTGTGTCCTGTGTTAAACCAAGGTACCTTCAGGACTGAGCCAAGGATCAGATAACCTCTAATATTCCAGATTTGTAGCTTAGAAGATGCTGAGAGAGATGTTTTTGTTGTTGGATCTAATCCCTGAGGAGGTGCTGGCTAATAAATACTTTAAAATTATTTATTTTCTTTCTTTTTTTTTCTGGAACAGAAAAACATCTGCCTGAACAGCTGGAGGATTAAAGTGCTGACTGGGAACACGGCAATCTGTGTGGAAGGGAAAAGGAAGTAAGAACCAGTTTATTATTTAAATGCAAAGTAATCCATGGACACCAGGTGATGGTGCAGAGGTTAAACTGCTTTATCAAGGAAGAGACAATTCCTTCATGTGGGCAAGAGGGAGAGAGGCAGCATCCAGGCAACTACTGGTGAAATCATTTTGGAGTCCTGCCCTGAGATAATCAGAAAGCTTCAGAGGAATAAATCAAACATCAAATCGCTCTGGACAGTTTGGGTTGGGAGGGACCTTAAAGCCCACCCAGAGCCACCCCTGCCATGGCAGGGACACCTCCCGCTGTGCCAGGGTGCTCCCAGCCCCATCCAAGCTGCACACCAGGCTGGGCTGCAGCTGTGGGCTGGCTTCAGTCCAGCTGATGTCCCATGGGTGACACCTGCAGCAGTGACACGTTCGATTTGTCCCCTGCCCCAGTGTCAGGCGAGGCAGAGCTGGGTCAGTTCCAGGCTAAGAGAGGAAAACCGAGCACAGAGCACATCCTGCTAGCAGCTGTATCCCTCAGAAAACATGGATCACCCCTGCTCCCTCATGGAGTGTCAGCATTCCAGGCTGGAATCCCTCCCTTCTGGAAGTGATGTGTGTGGTTGCTGTTGTGTCTTTGCCAGGGACATGAAGCAGCTGCTGTGGCACAGCAGCGCCGTCACGGAGCGCGTCACGCACAACCAGGTGAAAACGTCCTCGGGCGCTGTCTACCTGCTGCAGGGCAAAATAGACTCAGCTGCCATGAGGAAGGAAGGTGAGCTGCTGGTTCTGAGTGCCTTACAAACTACAAACTGCTTCAGCTTGGTTTGGAGCATGTGGGATCTGTAAGGAAATGGGATTTACATGCAGATGTAAATAGTGGCTTTATTCTCCGTGCTCCGTGTGCTCCTCTGGCACGTTCGCTGGGAACGAGCTGCTTGCCAGCGCCCACAGGCAGCTCTGAGGACACAAGGATGTTCTGTGGCATAGGTGGAATAAATACTTGGAATCCTGGAATATCCTCAGCTGGAAGGGACCCACAGGGATCATCCAGCCCAGCCCCTGTCCCTGCCCAGACCCCCCAACAACCCCACCCTGGGCATCCCTGGCAGCGCTGCCCAAACGCTCCTGGAGCTCTGGCAGCCTCGGGGCCGTGCCCATTCCCTGGGGAGTCTGGGCAGTGCCCAGCACCCTCTGGGGGAAGAGCCTTTCCCTGGTCTCCAGCCTGACCCCCCCCCCCCTTGCAGCCCCAGCCGTTCCCTCAGCATTACTTCCCCCAACACAGGTGTGCCCCAGTGTGTTACAGGTTTTTACCCAACACAGCTTCACTGCTGGCTCCTTCAGGCCCAGGGATGTGTCTGTGCCTTCAGTGCTTCCTTCTCACCTGCAGCACTGGGATCCTTGCTGATAAATACCCGATCTGGCTGCTCTCTGACTTGAAGATTTTATTAGTTCCTTTGCTAAGAACTTATATTTGTTTTTATTTTAATATCCTGAGAAGGAAAAGCAGCAGCAAAAGGCTTGTGAGCAGAGTGCTGCAGAGGTTTCCCAGGCCTAAGAGTGACTGGACTGTGCTGGCTGGAATTGTCTGGGCCAGTTCCTCTGATGTTTGGGTTTAACAGGCTCTAGGGGGTTCTGCTGTCCCCTGAGTGAGTGACAGCCCTGCTGAGCTGCTGCTAATGCCACCTGTGCTCCCCTCAGGCTTCCCCTACCGCTTCATCAAGCGATTCACCTTTGGCTTCTCCAGGAGGTGGAAGGAGTACGTGGAGGAGTTTCTTGAGGAAAGGAGGAGGTAACTTCTTTGGAGATTCTGTCATTGCAATGTTCTGAGTGCTCATTGAGACTTTGTTTTCCAAGACTGTTACACCAGAGGAGTGTGAAATGTTTTGGATGTGGGCATGAAGCCACCGGGCTCCTGCCCACCAGGGCTTCACATCCACACTGTTTGTTAGACAACAGCTTCCTCAGATGGTTAGTATTTCTTGTCTCAAACTCCATACCCTCAGGAAAGAACGGAATCAAGAGAGTGGCGTGGAAGGACACGAAGAGAATGACTCCGTGGGGGGAACTGATGTGCTGGAAACCGCAGGAGGCTCCGTGAGTGATGCAAAGAGACCTGCCCTGAGGAACTCCACCTATGAAGTGTCGCCAGGGAACAACGAGAACATCTGTGAGTATTTAACAGTCCTTTCCTTTGGAAAACACACCTGGGGGTGGCTGGAATGGCTTGGGGAAAGGTTCATTATGTTGGTTGTGTTTCCAAGAAATGGCTGTAAAGCCGCAACCTCTTGAGCCCCCTGGCTTTGCTGAGCCTTGGGGTGCAGCCCCTGCCTTGCCACAGGCACTGACAGCTTTGGGGTTTAACTCTGACTTTTCCTGGGATCTTTGTCCAATGGGCCTTTCCCAAACCCCACTGTGCTGTTTGTTACTGCTGTAATCAGATTTCCTTGCTAGCACTATAAAAGCTTTATGTTTTTCTCTCATCACTCCCATTTATTTTTCACTCTCATTTGTCTCAGTGAGCAGCTGTTCCATGTGACAAAGTTTCTTTATCATTCTCCCTCCTCAAATGACTTTCACAGTATTTATAACCTCCTAAACAAAGTAGAAGTAAAAAGTTCCCCAAAGTAAATGTTATAATTTGTGAAGATTCTTACTTCAGTCCTGTTATTTCTGTCACAATGCTTTGAAAAGAACAACTTTGGGTGCATTTTACATTTACCTTGTAGTCCAGTTTAAACACAACATTGTCCCTCTGCTTGTGAAATCTGCAAAACCGAATTTTCCATGCAACATTTGGGACAAAACTCTTCTTTGTTTGGGTTTTTTTGTTCCTTGCAGTCGCACCATCAAAGCACAGCTCCAGGAACGACTCGAGCAGGGTCTACACTCGCAGCGGGCGCCTCATCAAACCCCCCCTGAACTTCTGGTGTGGGCAGAGGGAGTTTGTGGATCAGAACCTGAATGTCACCATAGAAAATGGGGGTGTGGATTACCTGAGCCTGGTAAGAGCCTGTGCACGGGGGTTCTTGGGTGTGTCTTAAACAGAATGGCTGAACTTGGCCAGCTGGGGAACAGAACGGGGGCAGCTCTCAGAGGTACCTGAAGAGGAAGGACATCTTGGAAACGTGGTCAGAATATTGGAAAACAAACCAAAAAAAGTAGTCTCATGTCCATATTAGCAGATAATTGTGGTCTCTAAATTTGACATAATGGGGAGCTGTTTCTGGAAAAAAAATTGGGATGTTTTTGAAAGGTAAATTGGATCAGACAGGAATTTGGTGAGGTCCCACCTGAAACCCTGGGGTCAGTTCTGGGCCTTTCACTGCAAGAGAGGCACTGAGGGGCTGGAGGATTTCCAGGGAAGGGAACAGCTGGGGAAGGGGCTGGAGCCACCAGGAGCAGCTGGGAAAGGGGCTCAGCCTGGAGAAAAGGAGATTAAATCAGTTTTAGAGTCAATTGTTTTATTTCAAAGATGTTTAGTAGTGAAAAACCCAAAAGAAAGACCAGTTCCATCTTGAAGAATAAACCAAAGGAAGACATGAAGACAACAGATGAAATGCCAAAAAGCCAAAGTAAAGGTAAAAACTAATTTTCTTTTCTATTTTCAAGTTATTGATGGAATCTGTGGGATTGTGAGCTGGGTGCTGGAGCAGTAGGGTTGGGTCTGTTAATGCAAAGAAATTAATCTAATATTTTAATGATCAACTGCATTTTCTCTGAAAAATCATCAGAGTAGTGTTCATGTGGAGTCTCACAGCTCCAAACAAGAACTGTGTTCGTAAATCACTTTGTTAATTACATAATGGGAATGCACAGGTCTCATTCTGGAAACTGAAATGAAAGGATTAGGATTTTTTGGAGTTCACCAATCCAGTGAGCTGGGGGCCTGGCTTTGCTTTGTAATGTGGATGGAGGAAATGAAATGTTGACACAAAAAAAAATCTATTAACAGAGACTTTAATAAAAATTTGGTTTTAGTAGGATTTGGGTGGGGATAGCAGCCTGAAAAGAATGTGCAATATAAAGCAGAAGTTTCTCTCTTAAAGCAGCTGCAATGTTTCCTGCAGAAAAGCTCTCTGGAGCACGAGCAGAGCTTTGGGGATGTGCCTGCTCAGTCAGTAGAGTTACGGAGAGCCCCTGAGAGCAGCTCTGAGTTTGTAGTTGTGGCAGGTAAAGCTCTGGCAGGGGGTTGCAGATCCCTGGGCTGCACGCAGAGCCAGGACCCTCCCTGCAGCCCTGACGGGGCCCTGGCACCGTCTCTTCCAGGGAAAAGCACGGAGAAAGGAGCTGCTTCCATGCGAGACTCCACGAGTGCCAGCAGCAGGAAGGACAGGCGCTTCCTTTCGGATGAGGATGGGAATGAGCCTGGAATCGGGGGCACAAAAACGAAATCCCAGCTCCCTGCTAGGGGGACTTCCTCAAACACCAAAGTGCTGAACAAACCCACCGGCAGAGCGCCAGGGACAGCGAAGGAGAGAGCAGCAGGCTCTGCAGGACTGAGCATGTACGAGCAGGGCTACAGGAACTCCCTGAGGTCAGCCAAGCAGCCCCTCCTGGCAAAGGAGAGGCTTCTCCTCGCCTGGGAACCCTCAGACAAGGATGAGGGGGAGCAGTCCAGTGAGGAGACCCCACTGCTCATCAAGAGGAAAAAGAAATCTATATTAAAACCAGAGTCTCAAAACTGGGAACGTTGCTCTGGCTCTGGAAGCTCCCAGGGGGATGCCGAGCAGCCGCGCGGCCACAGGACAGGAGAGCCCTCGCGGGGTGTGCTGGTGAGGCTGAGCGGGCCCGAGTCCAGCGACGAGGCCGAGCTGCCTCCTGCAGGGACATCTTCTGCCGACTCCAGTTCCCAGCTGCCCGCCCAGGCCACGAGGGCACGCAGCACAGCCAACCCTGCCAGGTGCCGGCTGGATTCCGACACCGAGCCCGAGCCTGGCAGAGAGGAATTCCGCGGGAAGGACAGGAACGCCGGAGCATCCCGGATAAAAACACGTGAGGGAGCCTCCAGCGGTGCCAAGGCTTCGGCAGCGAAACCGAGAGAGCGCGAGAGGGCGCAGGGGCAGAAATCTCTGCAGCTCTTTCCAAGGGCAGCTGATGGCTGGTCCGAGAAGGAGTTACAGAAGCTTCACAGGTAAGGGCTCCTTCTGTGTTCAGAGGGAAAAGTTTCCCTCAGGCATCGGGAGGGGTTGAATGGTCTGGGTTGGGGTTTTCAGATTCATCATCTCCCAGGTTTCCTTTGTGTTTTAATTCCCTATTAGAAATACTCCCTATTTAATTCCCCGTTTCCCTATTTTTATTCCCTAATAATAGTTAGGATTATTATTCCCTATCAGTATACATCAGTATAATACGGTGAAGGCCTCAGGTGAGAGGGAGCAGGTTCTCTCCCCAGACTGCAGTATCATGTGGAACATGTCCAGTTTCTTTGAGCACGTTTGGTAAGGGGAGATGAACTGCAAGGATGTTTAATTAATCCATCATCCAATTACACAAACCACTGGGCAATATTTAGTAGAGACTTTAGTAGATGTTTGGGTTTAGCTCTTTGAGATGAGCAGGAGCTCAGGTCTGAGGGGACTTGCTGCAAGTGAGGAGGAAATTTATCTTGTGACACATCTGTCAGCTTCAGGTGTTTAAATAAATTTGCCTGTACTGAAGTGTCAGGAGAAGATACCAGAGGATCCCAGACTGGTTTGGGTGGGAAGGGACCTTAAATCCCACCCAGTGCCACCCCTGCCAGGGCAGGGACACCTCCCACTGTCCCAGGCTGCTCCCAGCCCCAGTGTCCAGCCTGGCCTTGGGCACTGCCAGGGATCCAGGGGCAGCCACAGCTCTGGGCAACAAGAGGCCAGAGACAACAGAGCCAGAGCCCCCACTCCTCAATCCATGGCCCAGGGTCCTTCCAGGCGGGTCCCAGGGGCTGTGCCCCACAGGTGCCCTGCCTGGTGACGCTGTGCCCGTGCTGTCCTGGCAGCGCCGTCGCGTCCTTCCCGAAGCACAGGAGCGGCTTTTGGCAGGACGTGGCCATGGCCGTGGGGTCCCGCTCGGCCCAGGAGTGCCAGGAGAAGTACCTGGAGGAGCAGCAGGGGAAAGGCTCCAAACAGCAGCCCAAGAAAACCATGTCGGGAAAATCTGAGCAGAAAGGTACCAGCATTCTTGGTTCTGGGTGTTGTGTGGTTGGTAAATAATTTGAATTCAGATATTGAGGGGCTGGAGCGTGTCCAGGGAAGGGAACGGAGCCGGGGAAGGGGCTGGAGCCCCAGGAGCGGCTGAGGGAGCTGGGAAAGGGGCTCAGCCTGGAGAAAAGGAGGCTCAGGGGGGCCCTTGTGGCTCTGCACAAGTCCCTGACAGGAGGGGGCAGCCGGGGGGGTCGGGCTCTGCTCCCAGGGAACAGGGACAGGAGGAGAGGGAACGGCCTCAGGCTGGGCCAGGGGAGGCTCAGGTTGGACACCAGCAGGAATTTGCCCATGGAAAGGGTGCTCAGGCCTTGGCAGGGGCTGCTCAGGGAGGTTTGGAGTGCCCATCCCTGGAGGGATTTAAAGCCCTGTGGATGTGGCACTTGGGGACATGGGGCAGTGGTGGCCTGGGCACTGCTGGGGAAGGGGTGGACTTGATGGTCTGGGAGGGCTTTTCCAACCTCACCAGTTCTGGTTCCATGAGATAAATCCACAAGGGCCCATCAGGGTCTGACAGTGAAGTGAGCCAGGTCACCTTCTGGTGTGACACCTTGGAGGGTGTCATCAGTGACTGAGGTGACGAGAAGAGAAAGGTTCTTTGTAGAGTTTTCCTGTTGTTGGCATGAGGGGAAGACTTTCACTGGCCTTGCCCCCTCAGGGCAAAGAGCTCCTGACAGCCCAAGAGGCTCCTGGAGCCCAGCAGGTCACGAGCTCCTTGCAGAGCTCTTTGTCCAGACAGGATTTGGGTCCTTGGATGGCCGAGGGCAGCGTGGAGTCAGCACAGCCAGTCCCATTCTCTGGTGTTTGCTGTCCCCACACTGCAGCTTCCCTGGGGGCTGGGTTGGATTAAGGTTGAGCTGAGCATTCCCTGAGCCTGGCTCCAGGACAGTGGAAGTGTCTGAGCAGCAGAGCCCTTGTGTGAACCTTGGTGCCTCCTGACACAGGGACACACTTGGGGTGTGCTCTCTGCCAGGCAGATGTGAGCACAGTTCTGCCACTCACAGGGAACCCGATGTGTGACCCTGCAGGGGCTGTGTGGGGCTCTGCAGTGACCCTCCCCTGAAGAGGGAGTGGGGAAATTCCTTTGGAAAGCAAAAATTGTGTGAGAGGCTCAGCGGATCCTAAAGAAGCTGTACGAGATTTCCCAGAGGATGGACTGGGCTGTGGCACTGACTGCAGGCAGTGAATTTTAACCCCACAGCTGCTGTCCCAGACAGTTCCTGTTTGGCTCGTGCAGGTAAGGAGCTGCCAGCGATCACTGCCAGGGTGGGCACCCTCAAACGGAAGCAGCAGATGAGGGAGTTCCTGGAGCAGCTGCCCAAGGACAACCACGACGACGTCTTCACCACGACGCCCTTCCAGAGCAGGAGGGTGCAGGTAAAGCTGGGACAGTAGCACCTGTGGGAGTGCTCTCCTGCTGGGTGTGCTGGGGGCTGCTCCAGTTCCACCAATAAAACCCTGTGGATCTGTGGGAAGAGGCTCCTTTCCTTCACGGGCTGTAGCAGCCCTTGGCTTGTGCAGTGAGGTCGGGCAGGGTGGGAGGAGCCTCTGCCGTGGGTGACAGCAGCCCCTGAGTAGTTGTCCTTCTGAGCAGTCCTGGGCACCTTGGAGCTCAGCACTGTGACCAGAACTGAGTTTTTGAGGGTGTGGCAGCACCAAAACCCCTCAGCCACTGCTGGGAGGGTCTGGAGGAGCGCTCGGAGTGAGCTGGAGGCGCTGCTTGGCCGCGGGGTCCTGTCCAGTTCTGGGCACGGGGCTGGGGCCGTGCCTCAGCACGCACGGGGGGAGTTGGATCCAGGGCAGGGAGGAAGGGAGGGAGGGACTGCTGAGGGAGCAGGGAGCAAGAGGCACCCCCTCCTGATGTGGTTTTATGCTCTGAGGTGGCTCTGCAGCTGCCAGCGCTGCGAGGGAGCCGGGACGAGGACGCCGAGGATTTCAGCCTTTCCGAGTTCCCGCTCACCCCCTCCTCGGGCCTCTTTCCCCCCGTGAAAACCCCGCAGTGTGACCACATCAGCCCCGGAATGCTGGCCCCCATCAACAGGTAGGAGCTCCTCCAGCCGCCCTCTGCCAGCCTTGGCCTTGCCCCAAGATCCCGTTTTGTCTCCGAGGGTGGCTCTTGGGGCTGGGACAGCAGCTCAGTTCCAGCCACTGCTGCAGCCGGGGGGTGCCTGGGAAAGCTCTTCCCCCACAGCTCCTGCTCCCGCCCTGGGAATGGCCCTGCCTTGGCCTTCAGCCTCAGCAGAGCCTTCAGTCCTGCCCTGTTCTCCCAGTGCTTCAGGCTCTGGAACCGTCGGGGACCTGGGAGCCAGTGGGGTTGTGCCTGAGGGACACGGACGGGCCCTGGGAAGGGGCTGAGGCTTTGTGTGATCCCTGCATTGGGATTTGCAGCCCCTGAACCAGCCCAGCTCCTCCTGGCCCTGCTCATTCCCCGTGGGAGCTGGAGCTGTGTGGGGCCCGTGGCTGCATCCAGAGGGTTCCATGGCAGCATTCCAGCCCCGCTGACTCTGGCTCCGTTGTATCCCAGGAATGACTACGACCGGCACGTGTTCCGCATGCAGAAGAACACGCAGGGCAGCAGAGGCACCTGGGACAGGGTCAAGAAGAAGTCGGTAATGCTGCTCTCCTTGGACACTGCCCCCTTCCACCTGAGCCAGGCACAGCTTGGCCAGAGGATCCCGGGATCACAGCCCCTTGGGTGCCTTGGATGGAAAACAGGAACCCTCCCTGGGTTTGGTGCCATGGAGAGAAGTTCCTTTGTGAGAAGGGAGCTCTTGGCAGGATTAACTCCACTGCTTTTGGTCAGGATTTGTAATGCTTTGGAATTGCACGAGCTTTAGGTTCCCGTTGAATTCTTCTGACCAGTGGGAAAAGGAACAATGATCACAGAGCCACAGAATATCCTGAGGTACCCATAAGGGGCCCACAAGGATCACCCAGTCCAGCTCCTGATACTGACCATAGCAACAGCGACCTTGAGTCCCAGTCCCTGAATTTAGGTGTTGATTCCTCCACTCTCCCAGGCTCTGCAGTTTCCTCTGGCTTTCCCCTAAACCCCCGTGATCCCAGGAGCAGGAACATGGCTCGTGCCTGTGATCAGGGACAGCAGTTGTGGGAATTCTGGGAAATGGGGACCCTGAGCCGGTGCCAGCCCTGGCTGAGCCTCTCTCCTTCTTCCTTCCCCCCTCAGGCCGAAGCTGCGCTGGGGACGCCGGCTTCCCGCAGAATCAAGAGTGAGTATTCCCAGCTCCTCCTCATTCCCAGCTCCTTCCCTTCCTTCTCCATCACCACGAGCTGTGTCCCATCAGCCCTTTGACCTTCTCAGCCCCCTTTTCCCACTGGGAACCCCCTGATAATCCCTGTTTTTATTGCAGGAGTGACGCCAGGCCCGGTGCTGGAGAAGCTCTTCACGGCTGAGACTCCAGACTCATCCAGGGAGGAGCAGGAGGATTCCTACTTTTCCATTTGATGGACGTAGTGGATGTGTTGTTCAGCACTCACCGCTCAGAGCACGGGGGTTCCACTTACCCTCCAAGAGGGAATGCTGGAAGGATGAGTGCAGTTTGGGAAAGCTGCCCTGCCCTGCTTTTATGTGTTTTAACCCCATCTTCCACTGCCAGCAGCACTTGGCTTTCCCAGATGTACAGAGTGGCTCTTCCTCTCCGTGTCCCGTTTCTCCTGGGAAGGAGAAATGTACATGGATACAATGACTGCCAAGTTCTGATTCATTTTAAGCTAAAATATCTCCTGGGACATGGCTGTATAATAAATTCAGGTGCAGTCTGGAAGGAACTCAAACTGCTTTTTAATTTGCTCAAGAGAGAACTTGGATTTTTACATTTCCTTAATGTAATAAACAAGGACGAGGTTTTTTTACTCACAGATTACTCGGAGTTGTTGTGGGGCAGCAGAATCCAGCAGCTGTCCAGCTTGGAATGGGGCCTGCAAGGCTGCATCCTCGTGGTTTGGAATCATGGAATGGTTTGGGTGGGAAGGGACCTTAAAGCTCATCCCAACCCACCCCTGCCATGGCAGGGACACCTCCCACTGTCCCAGGCTTCTCCAAGCCCGTGTCCAGCCTGGCCTTGGGCACTGCCAGGGATCCAGGGGNCAGCTCCCCCTGGATCCTTCTCCCAGTGAACATTCCCAGCTCTCCCAGGCTGGCTCCAGAGCAGAGGGGCTCCAGCCCTGGAGCAGCTCTGTGAATTCCTCTGGACTCTCTCCAGCAGCTCCAGGTCCTGCTCTGTCCCCGGGCTGGGCCAGCTCTGCATGTGGGGTCTCTGAGCGGGGCAGACTCCGGTGGGAATGGCTGAGCGCGGCTGCCCAGGACAGCTCCTGTTCCAGGGAGTTGATTTCTCCCTGTCCCGGCCTCTTCCCGGGAAGCAGGAATCCCGATCCTTTTCCAGGCGGTGGCAGCAGAGGCTGCAGCGGCGCTGCCGGGGAAGGACCCGGCCCCCGAGCCCTGCTGAGGCACCGGGAGAGGCACCAGGGACCGGGAACGCGCTGCCCCGGCCCCCAGAGCCCCACGCGTGTCCCGGGAACACGGAACGCCTGGCACGTCCCTTTTGAACCTGGAAACGCGGGCCTCACTGGTGCAGTGGTGTTTATTTACATATTTACACCCAATCCCACGGGGTAAAGTGCAGTGCAGGCCCGGAGTGCCGAGCTCAGCTCTTGCCCTTGGCGGGCAGGGGCTGAGGCAGCAGCTGGAGGTCGAAGTGGTGGCGCAGGAAGCGATGGAGCTCCTCGGCCTGCGGCCGGCTCAGCCGCGCCCCCGCCGCCAGCGCCGGGACCGAGCTGCAAGAGACGAACGGGAGAGAGCCCTGGAGCCCGGGATGGAGCAGCACCGGGACACCGGGAGCTCCTGGAGCCCGGCATGGGGCAGCACCGGGAGCTCCTGGAGCCCGGGATGGAGCAGCACCGGGACACCGGGAGCTCCTGGAGCCCGGGATGGAGCAGCACCGGGACACCGGGAGCTCCTGGAGCCCGGCATGGGGCAGCACCAGGAGCTCCTGGAGCCCGGCATGGGGCAGCACCGGGAGCTCCTGGAGCTCGGGATGGAGCAGCACCGGGAGCTCCTGGAGCCCGGGATGGGGCAGCACCGGGAGCCGCTGCAGCCCGGGATGGGGCAGCACCGGGAGCTCCTGGAGCCCGGGATGGGGCAGCACCGGGAGCCCCTGGAGCCCGGGATGGGGCAGCACCGGGAGCTCCTGGAGACCGGGATGGGGCAGCACCGGGAGCTCCTNAGCCCGGGATGGGGCAGCACCGGGAGCTCCTGGAGCCCGGCATGGGGCAGCACCGGGAGCTCCTGGAGCCCGGCCTGGGGCAGCACCGGGATCTGCTGCAGTCAGCTCTGCACAGGTGTGAGAGGGCTGGCAGCACACCTGAGCACTGAAAACAGGGAATGCCAGAGGGAAAGAGAGCGTGGGGCAGCAGGAGGGAGGGTGGAAGCAGAGCCCGTGTCAGTGCCCCGGGCCGCTCAGGCGGGAGCGACTGGAATGTGTGAAGAGCTGAGATGGGACAGGAAAGCTCCTGAAGAGAATATGAAAGGCTCTCCCTGAGCAGCTATTCCAGTAGGAAAGGGGCAGGAAGGAATTCCCTGAGCAGCTATCCCGGCAGGAAAGGTGCAGGAAGGAACTCCCTGAGCAGCTATCCCGGCAGGAAGGGGGCAGGAAGGGATG
>VZRQ01011011.1:56373-71780 GCA_013397975.1 Machaerirhynchus nigripectus
GGAGCCTCCTCAGCACGGGGCTGCACATCCACATTCCAGCCGCAATTCCAGCCGCTCCAAACCCGAGCTGGGGGTCCCAGGAGTGCCACCCACCTTGGCTGCCACGCAGCTCCTGAGCCGCTGCCGCTTGGCTGCCCCGGGCCGGGGCTCGGCCCAGGCTCTGGGGCCGCTCCCGGGATCGCCGCTGTCCTCGCTGGACGTGTCCGACTGCAACGGGGAGCACACCGAGTGAGCCAGGAGGGATTCCACTGAAGCCTCTGAATCCCACACTGCTGTGGGTGGGAAGGGACCTCGAAGCTCCTCCAGTGCCACCCCTGCCTGTCTCCCACTAACAGGACAGAAAAACGGGATTTGGAAGGAAAATCAGGTCAAATGAGACGTGAATTTGCTGGTTTTGGTTCAAAGCTCTGTGGCTGGAAGGTTATTTTACCCTCCAAACAACAACTCCAAAGTTATCAAAGCCCCTGCATCCCTGGCAGTGCCCAAGGCCAGGCTGGACACTGGGGCCTGGAGCAGCCTGGGACAGTGGGAGGTGTCCCTGCCATGGCAGGGGTGGAATGGGATGCAATGGGATGGGATGGGGATGGGGATGGGGTTTAAGGTCCCTCCAACCCAAACCATTGTGGGATTCTGTGATCTCTGGAGACCCTGGGGAGGAACTGAGGGAAAGCAGGAGTGAGCTCCCATTATTTCTCCCCCCTTTGTTTGCTGACCACGTTCGGAGGGCGCCGGCGTTTCCTGGTGACCCGAGCTGGACGCTCCGAGTCGCTCTGATCCATCCCCTGTGGGAACAGAAGGGACATCAGTGCACAGAGCGTTTGTGTTTCGGTGCTTAAACCGTCCTTTTGCTTCTCTTGCCTATTTTCTTTCTCTAAGACTCACATCAGGAGACTTCAAAACATTCTTTTTTATCCTGTTTTTCCTCTGGAAAACGATCTCTTCCTCACTGTCACTGCTGGCTCCTGCAGAACACAGAGCAAACAACATTCACCAAACTGCGCAGCTCCCAACACAATTTTGTTACAAGTGAGCAATCAAAGCCTGCCTCTCTCAGAAAAGCACCTCCAAAGGAGATTATTTATTGATCTACAGGGCAAATATTGTTCTCTGCAGCCTTGGTAATCAACAGAGATAATCTCCAGCTGGGACGGACAATAAATCCTGCTTCCCTGGAGAGTCCCGGGGGGAAGTGATTACCCCAGGCAGCACAAAGGCAGAAAGAGGGAAGCGAAGCAGGAAACCGAGAGAAGAAGCCGTTAGAAGTTGACTGAGCAGGAGTCAGAGTTGTGGCAGCATTTTGTGACACAAATCCCTGTGACAGCACCGAGTGGGCCTGTGAATGGTCACTGCTTGGGAGGCCAGAGGGGCCACGGGGCTGCTCCAGGGCTGGAGCCAGGCTGGGAGAGCTGGGAATGTTCCCCTGGAGAAGGGAAGGATCCAGGGAGAGCTCAGAGTCCCTTGCAGGGCCTGAAGGGGCTCCAGGAGAGCTGGAGAGGGAGTGGGGACAAGGCATGGAGGGACAGGACACAGGGAATGCCCCCTCACGGACCCAACTTCCAGCATCATGGCCATTGTTCCTCTTCCTTCCAACCTTCCCACCCCAGTCATAAAACCAAGGTGAGGGTACTGGGTCCTATTTCCTAACCACGAGGGTCCAACACCTGTCCCACCAAAATCCCTACCTGCAGCAGGAGACACACGGGATCCATGGAGCTTGGTGTCTTCCAGGCCTTCCGTCCTTCCTGAAGAGAAATCCACGGCTGATCTCCCAAAGTTCTGCCCCCGTGGGCTTTTTAGGACTTGATCTACAGGAGGCACCTCTGGAATTTGCTCCCTGGCAGTCAGGAAGACTTTCATGGGAATCCTTTTCACAGCTTTGACATCCACACCCTTCCTACTTGTTGGGGTCAGAAGTGCTGAAGGCAGAGGTTCAGGGGGTTCCCTTCCCGTTCTGCTGCCCCCTGACTTCAGGCAAGGCCCTGCAGGACGAGCCTCCATCCCTTCCCTGTCATCACTGCTCCGGAATGACAACGGCGTGGACACGTCCCTCCTCTGGAGCCTCCTGCAGTCCCATCCTGGCGAGGTTTCCAGCCTGGAGCCATCGCTCAGGGATGTTTTTGCATCCTCAGTGGATTCAGCCCCCAGGGCACCGTTCAGTTTGGGGTTATCAGCGCTCCTGCTCTCCTCAGAGGTTTCATCCCCGCTGTCCTCCATGGAGAAGCCCAGGTCGAAGGTAACAGAGAACAGGTCCTGGGAGCAGTCGTAGGGATCCTCCTCCTCCAGGCACTGCTGGGCCACTCCTGGTGCTCCCAGGGATTCCCTGCTCCAGGGCTGCTCCCTGCAGGGCTGGGCGGGGGTCATGCAGGGGAACTCCCTGCCTGGCTCTCCCTCTATCCCAGGGATGCTCCCAGCTGGACCTGCCCTGGCTGGAGGCTCAGAGCTCACGGAGCTGCCCTCGCCCGTGTCCTCACCAGCCTCATCCTCAAACAGATGGAGACTCTGCTCCTGGCCAGGAACCACAGCCTGGTGCTCAAGGGCAGCCTCTCCTGTGCCCTCGGGAACAACGGGCTCGTTTCCAGGGCCGTTTGCCAGGGGCTGGTCCACGCCGGGAACGTTGTTTGGGATTTCAGGGAATTCCTCGGTGTCAAACAGGCCATCGAAGCTGTCGTCCCAGAGCTGCTCCTCTTCCACAGCAGCAGCCTTGGGGGATGACACAGTTTTGGACAAACGGGGACTTCTTGAGGCCCAGAATTCCCTGGGGACTGTCACAGTGGGATTTTCCAGGAGCAGCGGTGCAGGATCAAGTTTTGGGGGTGCGGGGGAGACTCTGCCCTGCAGTGCCTCTGAGTGACCATCGGGGAGAACTTCTGGGGAAGGAGATGTTCCTTCACTTCTCATCACGCTCTCCAAAGCCTCCAGTTCATCCCTAGAGGGAGGGGACTGGGATAAAAGCCTTTGCACCTGGGAAAATGTTTGTTCCAGCCCCGGGGGTTCCTGGGATGGTCCCAAGAGCGCCAATGAATCCCTGCAGGATTCGGGGAGGTAAAACAGGTCCGAGGCCACAGGGGATGTCTCGTACCCCGAATCCGCGCGGAGCCTCCCCAGGGACCCGCAGGCTTTACCTGCAGGGCTGTTTCCCTGGGCTGCTGGACTGGCAGGGCCTTCAGTGCCCTCGCTGCTGTCACCCAGGTCAATAAATGCATTTAAGTCAAACGTCACCTCCAGCCCCTCGTCCCTGTCGCTGCCCGGGTCAGAGCGCCCGGCCACAGCGAGCCCTGCTCCTGAGGGAGAAGCCGAAGGATCCCGAGGCAACGCAGGCACTTCCTCACGGAGCCCAGCAGCTCTTCTGGGAGCCTTGGGTTTGGTTATTTTAAAGGTGGTGAAGAACTCGCTGCCGTTATCACCTGCATCAGGGAAGAGTGGTTTTGGGTTTGCCGGGTCTTTCCTGGAGCGGCGACCTCTCAGATCCCAGGCAGGGGTGGCCGTGGAGAGGTGCCTTTGATTCCCTGGAATATCCACGTCTTCCATGCGTAGGTGAGGCCGGAGCTGCCGTTCATAGCTGCAGTCTCCCTGGGGACACAGGGCAGTGGTTACCAGAGACACAGCCAGGCTCCCCAGGGCCGCTCACGGCGGGGTTTACAACAAGGCACAAAGCTTGTGTTCTCCTGAAGAACTTCCCACAGACTCCAAATTCATCTTTCACGGGCGTCTGTGAACCCCCTGCTCAAAAGGCAACCAGCTCTGCTGAACACACGCTTGGGAAAGGGACCTGGACATGCAGGATCTGAACAGAACAATAATTTTTTGGCAGCTCAGGCAGGTGAATCCCTGGACTCCCCAATCCCTGAAATTACACGAGGTACCTTTGTGGAATAGAGGGTGAGAAAAACGACTTTCACAGGCAGAGACTGGCTTGTCTGGAGGTATTTCTGGAAGCAGGATCCAAAGCCACCCTCCGGCAATTTGAAGACTGACCCCTAACAGGGCTGGGGACCCTCTCTGGTTGCAGCAGGCAAAGCAAACTGTGCAGTGCTAACAGGTTTTGTCATTAATCATCAGCACCATTTCAACACCGATTCCACACAGACACCAACGCTTAGACCATCCACTTGTAAAAGATAACCAAAGAAACTCCAAATCAGGATTTTTTAACTAAAGATCTCCAAGGAGATCCCCAGGCAAGGAGATCTCCAGGAGATCTCCAGCTGCCTTAGGAGAAGGATTAATAAAAACAGTGAGGAATTGCCACAAGAGGGTTAAAGGATGATTTTGATCTGACAGGTTCCAAATAATTCCTTTCTCTCAAGCCTGGTCCAAACACAGACTCAAGACGTGGAATTCTTTGTCTGAAATCCAAGAGGAACAACAAACCTGGGTCTATTCCCTCCCCAGGTGTCACCTGAGGAGGGGAACGTTGGGGTGACAATAATGGGGCTGGTCAGGGTCCTTTTGGGTTTACCTAAGGAACAACGGCCCCTGCACAACAGCTCAATTCAAGGCTTTCAGCTTTATACAAACGAGACAGAAATTAAATGGATTAAGGATTAATTAGCTGCCAAACCCCTGAACGCTGGTGAAACAGGAGGAGGTGCTGCCCCTGCCCACCCCACACAGCTCTGAGAGGGCAGCACTGAGCAGGCTTGGCCTAACATTGTCCTGCGACCCAGAATTAACCAAAGTGCAGCCCCCAAAACCTACAAACCCCAAACCCCATCAAAATGCAGCCCCCAAAACCTGAAAACCCCAAACCCCATCAAAATACAGCCCCCAAAACCTACAAATCCAGAATTAACCAAAGTGCAGCCCCCAAAACCTACAAACCCCAATCCCCATCAAAATGCAGCCCCCAAAACCTGAAAACCCCAAACCCCATCAAAATGCAGCCCCCAAAACCTGAAAACCCCAAACCCCATCAAAATGCAGCCCCCAAAACCTGAAAACCCCAAACCCCATCAAAATGCAGCCCCCAAAACCTACAAACCCCAAACTAACCAGATTACAGCTCCCAAAACCAATCAAACTACAACCCCCAAACCCAAAACTAACCAAATGACAAACCCCAAACCCCACAAACTCAAAACCTATCAAACTACAATCCCCAAAGCCCACAAACCCCAAACTCATCAAACTACAACCCTCAAACCTCCAAATCTCAAATTCTTTGCACTACAACCCCAAAACCTCCAAACTCAAAACCAAAGTACAACCCCGAAACCCCAAACCTCAAACTCATGAAACTACAACGCCAAAACCTACAAACCTAAACCCCTTAAAACTGCAACCTCCCTCCAAAACCTCCAAACCCCAAACTCAAACTACAACCCCCAAACCCAATCAAAATACAACCCTCAAAACCTCCAAACCCAAAACCACTCAAACTACAACCCCCAAAACTTACAAACCCCAAACTAATCGAGTTTCCCAGAGCAGCTGTGGCTGCCCCTGGATCCCTGGCAGTGCCCAAGGCCAGGCTGGACACTGGGGCTGGGAGCAGCCTGGGGCAGTGGGAGGTGTCCCTGCCATGGGATGGGGATGGGGATGGGATTTAAGGTCCCTTCCCACCCAAACCACTTTGGGATTGTGGGATTCTCCCACAGCAAGCAGGATCAGCGAGGAGTTTTCCCAGGAAGGCCCCCAGGCCCCTCCACACCCCCTGCCTGTGCTCTGATGGAGAACAGCCCCACTGCAGCCTGGCAGCGCTGCTGGGGCCAAATTTAGCATCGAGGCCGAAGCTCAGCAACCTGATTTCGGGCTTACAGGGGTTATGTAACTGCTCCACTTCCCGGGGCCATTCCAAACACTTTCTCCCAAACAAAACGCCGTGTCCCAGCCAGGGCAGCTAATGCTGAGCCAGTGAAAGGGCAGATTTGGAATGATCACATTTTGGCCTGAACGTGCCCAACTTGTGGAACCTTAAATTACCTGCTCAGCTCCCCTCTGACCCAGAGAGTTCCAGGGTGTACCAGCTCCTCGGAAAATAGGTCAGGAGCAGGGAAACAGCATCTCTCTGAGATTATTGAACTAAATCAATGCAGTCACTGATTCACTTTAAAGAACAAGATGTATTTGAACATCGAAAATAGAAACAGGAAAGTAAAGTTAGCATGTTAAACTTTTCATTTTTAATAGATAAATAAATGTGTATTTATATAAAATATATACCCAGTGTGTTTCCCGGTGTTTCAATTTAAGGCATCAAGTGCCAAAATTGAAATTGCCCCCTCTCTCCTCGTAAGCTGCTTTGGCTGAACATTTTCTAACAAAGCTCATCTGCCTGATGAAACCCCGGTGATGTTGCTGTTTGGAAATTAAAGACAGATCTGTAGACAGCTACAGCGGGGATTTTTAACAATTAAAACCCCTTTAATTGAAGACTGAGTGAAACCACACAGAATTCCCCCCTTTGGGGTGTTCTGGTCAGGCCACTGCTGCTCCTCAGACCCCCCCAGCCACCCCATTCCCCCTCTCCTCCAGGGGCTCAGAACAGCTTTGAGCTCCTTCCCAACCCAAACTATTCTGTGATTCCAGGATTTTTCTCTGGTCACCTTTTACTGTTGTTACCAAAACTCCTGTTTTGCTGCAGTACAAACGATCACTTTCCCAAAGCACTCCCAACCCTGGAGCCCTGGGACTGCCCCGCTGCCCTGGCTCAGCTCAGAACAGCCCTTTCCTCATTATCCCTTCCAGGGACCGGCTAAGGAGCAGAAAAATCAATCCCTGCTCCACGACTGCTCCGTTTCCAGAACACACTTCAGGGGAAGAAGCACTGGCAAACACGATTTTTTGGAGGTTTAAGTGTGTTACATGAGGAGATCTTTAAAAATGTATTTAGTTGAGTCATGGAAGAAGGCCGAGGGACACAGAAACCCCAATTTCCTGCTCCCAAACTGTGATAATTCTGTCCCTGATGGCATCACATTACTGATGGATCTGGATCTGCTCATTCTGGTGGGTTTTGCTTTCAGCTACCCAATAAAAACAGTGTGAGATCCCTAAAAAGAGAGATTATTGCAGAGCACGGGGTGTCTGCCCTGGCAAATATGGGAACTGGCACCATTAAAGAGGCTGAAGAGGTGAATGTTCAACAGCATCAGGACATAAATCAGGGTGCCCAGAGCAGCTGTGGCTGCCCCTGGATCCCTGGCAGTGCCCAGGGCCAGGCTGGACGGGATTGGAGCAGTGGGAGGTGTCCCTGCCATGGCAGGGGTGGCACTGGGTGGGATTTAGGGTCCCTCCAACCCAAACCATTCCAGGATTCCATGATAACAATCCCATTTGCTGAGAACATGCCCTGCCCCTGCTGGGATCTCCTCGTGTTCAGCATTGGGAAGGCAGAGCTGGGAGCTGAGGGCATGGATTCATGGAATGGCTGGGGTTGGAAGGACCTGCAGGACCAGCCAGTCCCACTCCCAAAGCACTGGGACTTCTCTGTTCTCACTGGGAGCACAAACCCAGCACTGGGACAAGCACAAAGCACCTGCAGGTCTGAACAACCCAGCCCTGGCCCCAGTTAATGCTTGGTCCCAAATCCTTTGGCAACAAGATCAGAACAAGCAGTATAAAGGAACTATTTTATTGGAGAGCTGAGATTTTGGGGCTCCCTGGCACCTCACCCTCCAAAACCAACCCAAAACCCTCCCAAACCTTCTCTGAGATCAGAAGTTTTGACACCTCTCAGAGGAGGATTTTATTCAGAGAGAATTTAGTGGCAATGAGGGTCTAAAAAACCCAGATAAAACCATTTCACTGTCCTTATTTGAACCATTTTCCACTTTGCATTCAGGGTCTCCTGAGAAAAAAGGTCCAGCTGGCTGAAAACACGGAATTTCCCCCCAAAACACATCTGATTTAGAACTCCAAAAGCACGGGAAGGCTTTTCAGGTTCACTGGGATTCCAGGGTGCCCTGGGAATGCTTTCCCTGCTGTCAGGGAGTTCATGTGGAGGATCCCAGGGGCAGCCCCTACAGATGATAAATGGCAGCTGATCTCTGAGCCAGCGGTCCCAGGCTCATCCCGGGCTTAGGAGATGCTTCCCATCCCAAAGATTTGGGGATTTCTTTGGTTTTTCTTGTGAAAAGCTGCGAGTCCACGCTGCCAGCTTGGCAACGGGGGAAGATCCAGAGCCACCCTCCCACTCTGGACACTGACACGAAGCATTCCTCACCCCCCTAAGGAAAAACAAAGCACTGGCACGTCCTGCTCCCCTCAGGAACCCGCACAAACATCAGCCCCACAAAAAGGGTTACTCTGCCCGACCTTATTTCCAAGCAGCACAGTTTCATTTGTACAAAGAAAATGCTTAAAAGAGATGGAATTATTGTGCAGAAGGACGACTCGATTTGTTCCCACGTCGCACCAAAAATCCCCCTGGGAGTAAATCCCCCCTCTGCCCTGCAGGTGCTGCTGGAGCAGCAAAGCCCCCGGGGCATTAAAGGCTTTGCTGGATGTGCCTTTTCCAGGGTCACATCTGGGGCTTCTTTGACTTTTTTTATTTCCTTTTCACTGGGCCAACTATTTCTCTAAGATTTTAAGAGCATATAAATATGATATAATTTCTTGCCAACCATTTTCATTTCATCTGTTTTTTTTTTTAAAGCCTTGAAATTGACTTTTTTAAAGCTATTATACAAAATATAAATTTCCTGAATCACTGTACGAGTACAAGGCAAGGAAAGCCACACATCAGTGGAGTTCTTCTCTAACAGAAAAGAAAACACCCCAAAACCCCACACAAATGCCTCTTGTGCTGGCTTAAGTCATGACAAATCTCTGAATGAAATTTTGCCCAAGAAATAATTGATCAGAATATTGATATATATTGATATTCTGATCAATATCTATTGATCAGAAATTTCCAGATCCTTTGGTTATTCACAGCAAAATAATGATTTGCCTAATTTTATATTTTATCTCCCCCAGTGAGAAAATCATCAGTAAAACTGAGGTTTGAGGTGGCCTCTGTCGGGTATTTAAGGACAGAGCCCTGACCTGTATTGGTGCTAAACCCCCCTGTTAATTAAGCACCGTAAACGAACGTCAGCCAGATCAGCGGGGTGTATTTAGCCATGGAATATTTATAGCAGGAGCCTGGATGCACAGCACATCCATGGAAACCATTCCATCAGAGGGGCAGGGAATGCTTGGAAAGGACCTTAAATCCCATCCCATCCCACCCCTGCCAGGGCAGGGACACCTCCCACTGTCCCAGGCTGCTCCCAGCCCCAGTGTCCAGCCTGGCCTTGGGCACTGCCAGGGATCCAGGGGCAGCCACGGCTGCTCTGGGAATTCCAGCCCAGCCAGGAATTCCTACTTCCCAATATCCCATCTAAATCCACCCTCCTTCATCTTAAAGCCATTCCCTGTGTCCTGTCCCTCCAACCCTTGTCCCCAGTCCCTCTCCAGCTCTCCTGGAGCCCCTTTAGGCCCTGGAAAGGTCTCCCTGGATCCTTCCCTTCTCCAGGCTGAACAGCCCCTTCCCTTCGGTGAATTCCAGTGGGAACCTACCCTGCCTCGGGAGCACTGCCAGTGCCTTTCAGGGAAGGCAAGGATGACCTGAGGGAATGTTAATGGCACTGTCAGACAAGAGCTCAGTGTCAGAGCTGGCAGATCAGATCAGATCAGCACCAAGTTGCACCTTCCCTCTCTGTGGAACACTTTCGGTGCAGTTTTGGTGTCCTTGGCCTGGCACCAACTGGTTCCGTAGGAGAAAGAGCCCCAGAACCCCTGAATTCACACCCCTGGTGACAAGGACCAGCTCTCCTGGGGGTGCATTTGCTTGTGGCCTGCGGGGCAGAAACAAGGCCAGGGAAACGTTAGCTGCTGTGGGAAAAGGGAGGCACAGCATAAAACACCTCGGTGGGGTACCGGGCACAAGGACAAACATCTCCGGGCCACAGCCAACACCAAAGCAGGGAATCTGCAGCCAGGGACAAGTATCCAACGAGTGGCAGTGTTTTATATGGATAAATACCTGTTAAACAGCTGCTTTGGGACAGGGAATCATCTAAAACCAGAGAGAGGCACAGAGGTACAAACCACTGTCCCAAATAATGCCAGATCCCTCAAACAGCCACGGGCGGGAAGCGATCCCAAAGAAGCAGAGCTGGGAATGTGAATGCTTTCAGGCCAGATGTGTGAGGCTGGGAGAAGAGCACTGAAGGGGATTTGCAGGTGTGTGCAGGCAGTGCCCTGCTCCTCCCCAGCAGGCCCCAAAGGCTGAGTTCTGGGCCTTGTGGCTCCTCTCGTGCTCCCGGAGGCACCTGGGGCACAGCAGGGACACCCCGGCAGGATTCCTCCTCCCAGCGAGGAGGCTCCACAGCTCCACCTCGGCCTGGTTAGCACACTCTGGAGAAAGGTGGGAACCAACCCACCTGGAACTCACACAGGGGGAGCTGAGGGGGCCCAGCCTGGAGAAAAGGAGGCTCAGGGGGCACCTTCTGGTCCTCGAACCATTTCTCTCCTCCTCACATCCCTCCCCTGCCCATCCCTGGGTTCTCCTGAGCCCTCTCCCCCTGCAGTGTGTCCTTGACCCCAGCTGGGGACAGGCACTCTCAGAGAAGTCAGGAATGGCTCTGGAGTGATGAAGGAGCTGATCTGAGCTGGGTAAGGCTGCTCACAGCCTCCCTTTCTGGCTCTCCCAGCAAGGAGCACAGCTACAATGTCTCCATTCTCCTCCTTGATTAGTCCTGGTATTATTCAGGAAACCCTGGCAGCTTAGCAACAGATTCTGATGACCTAAAAAACTTCCACGTGCTGAAAGGGATGTGGGGAGCTGAGCTGGGGGGAAGAATCATGAACCACTGAAGCCTCCACCCACCTCTACACCCATTCCCTTGTGCCTTCCACGAGGATCTCTGCTGTCCATCCCTGCCAGGAAACAGAATTCCCATCTCCCAAACCATTTCCACCCACGTTTGTTTGGCTCAGCTCCTCTCATCCCTTAATTCTTAGGAACAATTTGCTTTTTAGTTCAGCAAAATGAACCCAAAAGGCCTCGAAAACGTAAATCCCCTGAAACATGCAACGTGTTCCTGCATGACTTTTCTGGGATGATTTTGATGTGCACACACGGTACCAAACTACTCCCAGTTCCTGGAATAGCTCTGATATCCCTCTTGGGGGCTTTGCTCCTTGGCATTTGTGGCTCTTGTATTTAAAATTGTTCTGTCACAAACTGATACTGGAATCCATAAAAAACCCACTGATTTAAGGGTGGGGTTTTTCCCTGTGTAGGGAAACACGAAGTATTTTTAAACAGTTTCTGTGGAAAAGGTTAGGAATCACAGAACAGCAGTGGGAGACGTTTTGAAACGAGGTTAAATACACACCATTCATTTCACAATCCCCTTTTTTTTTCCCCCAAATTTCATTGTTTGGAAACTTTTCTAAGTGTGCATTCAAAGGCAGCCCCTTACCTGCTGATGCCTCATCAGCTCCATCATTTCCATGGCAGCGACGAAGAGGTGACAGCGATCCGAGTGCTCCACCAGGGACGTGGGGAGGGGCTGGCTCTGCCAAATGCTCCACTCACACAGGGAGAGCTCCCGAGCTGCCCCCTCCCGGGGCTTCTGCAGCGGGAATTGGGATGGGAAAGGAGATGTTCAGCAAGGAATTGCTCAGCAAATTTCTCCGTCGGGGACAATAAATACGGAAACGCAGAGCGGGATTTAAATTTTATCACAAAGCTTTAAGTCTGGTCTAAAATAAAGGCATTGGGAGCAGCCTGGGCTAGGGGAGGGTGTCCCTGCCCGGGGCAGGGGGTGGAATGAGATGGGTTTGAGACCCCTTTAAACCCAAACCATCTTGGGACTCTGTGAATGCAGCATCCCACATGGAATTCTTAAAAACAGGAGCAGAACTCCATGGATACTGAGACATCTTCATGTATTTTTAACTTAGAGTACCAATTTAAATTTGCAGGCCTAACTTTTAACTTGCAGGCCTAACCTCAAAGACCCGTTTCAAACATCTGATTGCTAAATTCTTAACCTCAACAACCCACTGTAAATCTCCAAAAGGCATTTTTATCACAACCTGCCTCCAAATGCAGAGTTAACTCCGTTATTTCCAGCATCCCTCGGGCCCCCGTGTCACAGGAAACATTCCATGGCACTCACCGGGGTTTCTTCCATGTTTTCTATGGTTTCAAACTGAACTTGAGGCAACACTGGTTCCTTTATTCCATCACTTTCCTTAATCCTGTAGAGTCTGTCCCACATTTCCAGCTCCTGGGGTGACAAGGACCAGCTCTCGTGGGGGTGCATTTGCTTGTGGCCTGCGGGGCAGAAACAACGCCAGGGAAGCGTCAGCTGCTGTGGGAAAAGGGAGGCACAGCATAAAACACCTCGGTGGGGTACCGGGCACAAGGACAAACATCTCCGGGCCACAGCCAACACCAAAGCAGGGAATCTGCAGCCAGGGACAAGTATCCAATGAGTGGCAGTGTTTTATATGGATAAATACCTGTTAAACAGCTGCTTTGGGACAGGGAATCATCTAAAACCAGAGAGGCACAGAGGTACAAACCACTGTCCCAAATAATGCCAGATCCCTCCAACAGCCACGGGCGGGAAGCGATCCCAAAGAAGCAGAGCTGGGAATGTGAATGCTTTCAGGCCAGATGTGTGAGGCTGGGAGAAGAGCACTGAAGGGGATTTGCAGGTGTGTGCAGACAGGATTTGGGGTGAATCTGCTGCCCAGGCTCTTCTGGGAATGAATGCCACACAAGAGGAATCAGCCTGGAGCTCTCAGTGCTCCCAAGTTCCAGCTGCCAGGGGCTGGGTCTGCACAGACCAAACCCTGAGAGCCCAGAGCCCTGCTCATGCTCAGGAAAACCTGGAAAAATGAACCAACACCCAAGTTTTTAAGGCCATCATGAAAAAAATCCCAGGAGATCAACACTGCTGTGAAGTATCTGTGACTCAAGTGCAGGAGAGGGCACATCCCTGAGGAGGTAACACCCACCCCAAGGGCCTGGCAGAGGAGGAGACAAGAGAGACCAGAAAGAAAAGGAAACGAACAATTCTCAATTTGGAATCAGGGAATATCCTGAGTGGGAAAGGACCCACAGGGATCACAGGATCAGGGAATATCCTGAGCTGGGAGGGACCCACAGGGATCACAGAATCAGGGAATATCCTGAGTGGGAAGGGATCCACGGGGATCAGAGAATCAGGGAATATCCTGTGTGGGAAGGGATCCACAGGGATCAGAGAATCATGGAATATCCTGAGCTGGGAGGGACCCACAGGGATCACAGGATCAGGGAATATCCTGAGTGGGAAGGGATCCACGGGGATCAGAGAATCAGGGAATATCCTGAGCTGGGAGGGACCCACAGGGATCACCCAGCCCAGCCCCTGTCCCTGCCCAGACCCCCCAACAACCCCACCCTGGGCACCCCTGGCAGCGCTGCCCAAACGCTCCTGGAGCTCTGGCAGCCTCGGGGCCGTGCCCATTCCCAGCTCCTGAGGAACTGCTGCCACCCAGACCCTTCAGGGAAGGCTGAGAACAACAGATGACTTCAGCCCCGTGTTCCAGCCCCGCTCTGTGGCACAGAGACGAGACGATCCCGTGGTACCAGACCAGGTGATCCGTGGTGCAACCCTGCCAGGCAAGGAGCCCTGGAGCAGCTGGCAGAACTTGGGAACAGAGGCTTCCCAGAGCTCTGGGCTTCCAGCTGGGGAGCAGAGGGAGGATTGTGGCTCCCAAACCTAAGGAGAGAGGGACCTGGACAAACACGACTGCTGCCATCAGAGAGTGATGAGAACATTCCCATCCTCAGCGAGGCTGATAAGGATCCAGGGCTGGGAATCACCCCTGGCACAGCCTCTCCCCTCCATGGGAAGCAGCTCGTGCTGTCTCATGGCTAATTATCCTCCAGAACGTTCTGAGTTAGGGATGCCGTGTCCTGCCAGACACCAACACATCATCCACGTTGTTTTCCTTGTTCTTCTCCAGCACCAACATGTTGTCATTGTTGTCCAAGTGGGAAGAGAGCAGGAGTTAGCCACGGGCAACTGGAAAGGCATGAAAACCCCACAGAGCACTGAACACTAAAGCAGGTGCTGGGAGATTTTAAGAAGCGAGTCCAAACCATTGATCACTGGGATAAAATCAGCAATGGTAGAAACAACGTGGAATTGTAAAATCAAGCAAAGCCCATGGGTTACTGACAACTCCAAACTGATCCATCTGGAAAGGAGGGAGCAGAGGAGTAGTGGAGAACCAGCCGAAGAATTAAGGAAACGAGATTTCATCTGGGCAAAAGCAAGAAGAAAAAGGAATTACTGGGAGCTTGAAATGAGATTCGGCTCCCAGGAACAACAGTACCAACATGCTCCTCACTTCAGCAAACTCTTAAAAAAAACCCCCAAACCAAACAAAACCCAAAAATCAGAGAGGAAAAAGAATCTTAAAATACAAGAGATTGTGTAAGAGGCTTATGGAGGAAAGGGATTTTTGGCTGCACTTTTTGAAGGAGAGCTCTGAAAACTGAAGGGCACATTTGGTTTGTGATGGGGCAGCAGCACAAGATATTGGATCTTTCTGGGACTGACAGGCAAAATGTATGGAAGAGGTTTTGAAGTGAAAGGGGGGTGTAAAATTAATAGAAATGGGATCAAGTTAAGAACAGGAAATACATATTTTCTTCCAGGTAATGAGCGACAGGACCAGAGGAAACGGCCTCAAGTGGTGCCAGGTTGGTTCAGGTTGGACATGGGAAGGAATTCCTTCATGGAAAGGGTGCTGGGTGGAACTGCCCAGGGCAGGGGTGGAGTCCCCATCCCTAGAGGGATTTAAATCCCTGTGGATGTGGCACTTGGGGACATGGTCAGCGTGGCCCTGGCAGTGCTGGGGAAGGGTTGGACCCGATGGGCTCAGGGGGTTTTCCAACCTGAATGGTTCCATGACTGTATTTATTTTGAATAAAAACAAGGAGAATGCCTGAAATCCCTACGGTGATGCAGCCACGACAGCTCCGTTTCTGCCATGGAGAAACCTGAGGATGAACTGGACCTCCACAGCAAAGGGAGAGTGAGAGCAGGGTAAGAACACACCCAGCTCACTCACTGCTGCCAGCTTTGCCCACTTTGCACCACAGAAACGGGCACTAAAATGAAGAGAATGCAAAAAAGTTAACTCCTTTCTTTGTCTTCTTTTGGAGCTTCATCCTGAGTGCCACTAAAATCAGGAGCAGCCCCTGGTTCACCCAGCAACGAAGGGGATTCAGCACAAGGCTGGTGCTCAGTGACCTGCACTGGGCAGCCCTGGCTGGTGGGAGGGGCACTGAGCCCCGGCCACCTTCAGTAAACCAGCCCTGGCCACATTTGGGGACTGAACCCTGGCCACCCTGGGGACTCAGCCCTGGCCACCCTGGGGACTGAACCCTGGCCACCCTGGGGACT
>VZRQ01011011.1:71805-87938 GCA_013397975.1 Machaerirhynchus nigripectus
CACCCTGGGGGACTGAACCCTGGCCACCCTGGGGGACTGAACCCTGGCCACCCTGGGGGACTCAGCCCTGGCCACCTTTAGTAACTAAATCCTGGACACCTTGGGGACTGAACCCTGACCACCTTGGGGACTCAACCTTGGCCACCTTGGGGACTCAACCCTGGCCACCTTCAGTCAATCAACCCTGGCCACGTTTGGCTACTCAACTCTGGTCACATTTGGGGACTCAAGCCTGGCCACCTTCAGTAAATCAATCCTGGCCACCTTGGGGGACTCAGCCCTGGCCACCTTCAGTCAATCAATCCTGGCCACCTTCAGCACATCAATCCTGGCCACCTTCAGCAACCCAACCCTGGCCACCTCTGGCAACCCTCCCAGGCCCCTGTGGTGAGCCAGAGCCCCCCAGCCCCGGGCAGCTGCACACGTGGCTCACACGGAAGGCACCCGCTGGCCCCAGCCCTGCAGTGCTGCTCCCTCAGCAGGAACGTTCCCAGCATCATCCTTTTCTTTATGCCCTCACTGCTCAATTCTCTTTTCTAGGACAGACCAACCAACGCTGCAGAATGGTTGTTCTCACTCCATGGAGTGCTCTGATTGTTTTCCAGCAGCTGTGTCTGTGTCTGTTTAATCAGCCCCAGAAATGGGAAGTTTTCCAAGGCTCTGAGGTTCTTCTTTCAAGAAGCTGCTGGTGGTCATTACAGAAAGCACTGACAAGTAGATAGAGCATCCCAATTCCCAAGTATTTATAAAACTTAGCTCTTTTTTCCTGCCCTAGGATTGTGTTCAGTTTCCCAAGCGTTCCAGTGCCATTGAACTGCACCAGCTAAAAAGCCTCCAAGAGAATTTTCCTGGTTTTCCTCCAAGAGAGTCTGCACAGTTCATAAACATCCCACCCTCGCTTTCTCCTCTTCCTGACATCAAAACCCTTCTGTTTCCAAGCATTTCTGTTTCATTGTCATTCAGGAAGCCACAATGCCCAGAGCAGCTGTGGCTGCCCCATCCCTGGCAGTGCCCAGGGCCAGGCTGGACAGGGCTTGGAGCAGCCTGGGACAGGGGAAGGTGTCCCTGCCCATGGGAACTTCAAGGTCCCTTTCTACCCAGTCCAGTCCAGGATTCTGGGATTCTGGGATGAACATTTGCCTGCTCTGCCCGCAGCTGGAGTTCCTGACCTTCAGTGAGTGACTCCATGGAGAAAAGGAAGAAATGCCTGACTGAGGATGTGGAGATGCAAGGGCAGAGCTGTGAGGAGGCCCAGGAAAAGGCTGAGGGCTGAAGCAGCCCTGAGCAGTGCCCGAGCCGCCAGAGTGACCCTGCAGAGCCCCAGGCCCCCGTGAGAGGGGGCTGGACGTGCTGGAAACATCATAATCCTCTTACCAGTGACAGAGGGAAAGAGAGCAGATTTGTGCTGCAGGGAGCTGGATCTCCTCTCTTTGGGAAGCATCCTTGAGGTGCTCGGCTCGTGGTTTTCAGCGGTGATAAACATTTTATGCACTTTGGGATTGATGCCTTCTGGAACCATCCGTGGGCTGTGCTGGTAGAAACGAAGGGTTTTGCTCCCTGAAATGGCTTTGTGGATGCTCCTTTTGTTACACTGGCTTTGGTTGTAAGTCTGGAAGAGAGGGTGAACAGATAAATCACCTGCTGATCGATTGTTTTTTCACAGCCTTTGATCAGAACTGGAAGAACACCTCAGTGTCTGTGGGGTCTCTCATTATTTTCTGTTCCCTCAGCTCGGTGGCGTTTGGTTTGGGGTTTTTTAATGGGCCAGAAGCAGGCACAGCACAGGAGAGGGAGAGAGAGGAGCACAGCCCTTGCCTGGGGGAAGTTACAATCTGCCACTGATACAGGGATGATGTAAATTAGATTACATCGGAAACAGGGAAAGGAGGTCAAGCAAAAAAAAAAAAAGGCCTAAGATGATTTGTTGATGTCAGGAGTGCTCTGAGTCCTTTTAATTACACCCCATTTCATTGTGCAACAGAGAAACCAAGGCTGGGGGAAGTGAGGAGGGAACCTGGGGCCTCACTCTGGAGTTGGGTCCCCCGAGGAGGTTTCGTGCTGTGCTCCCCTCCAGCCCCTGCGAGCCCAGCGTGGGGCAGGGAGGATTTCAGGGAGCAAAACAGATGCTCCCTGAATAAAACTGGAAGAGGCCCACAGCCAGCTCTGAAAAACCCCTCAGGCATTCCAAGAAGTAACTTTTTAATCCCAGAACAGTCAAACACAGTGTTTTTATGGCAAAAAAAACGTGCTATTACCAAATCAGCAGCGTCACAGAGTTGTGACTTCGCTGGCTTTTCCCTCCCCCGTGTCCCCCTGGGCTGAGCAGCTCCACGGGACATCCCCAACCCAGTCCCAGCAGCTCCAGGGGCCTGGGACATGCAGGAGCTGCCACGAGGGACTGAGCTGGGAACACGTGGGAGCCGAGGAACAAACACCGAGGTCACGGAAATCCCTGCCAGCCTCACACCTCCAGACCTGCACTGGCCCCCTTCTCCCAGGGGAACACCTGCAGAAGCTTCGTGACTAACTTGAAGTGGTTTGGTTGAAAACAACCCCTAAACTAAACCAAAAAACAAAAAACAAAATCCCAAAATCAAAACAAAGAAAAAACAACCAAACACACAAAACCCTCACGAAACCCAGACAAATTCCCATCAATTAATACATGGACATTAATTATTTAGCAGCAAATTAAGTGATGGGGAAGAATCTCCACACTGAGTCTCCTTCTGGTTCCGTGAAACTTAAAAAACCCAACAGCAACCCCAAAAAACACCCTCATGGAAAAGCAAACCAACCGACCAGGACAGTAATGGTTTGCAATTAAACTTATTTCCCGATCTCAAAATAAAAAAAACATTATATACAACAACTGTTCTACCTGGGGGGAGGTTCTGCTTCAAAGATATCTGAGAAAATCTGGACAACACAGTAATCCAACTACTTAAGTGAAGCTCCAAGGAATTTAAGGGACTATTCTATATCCCATTACAGAGCAGAGCTTTCAATAGTAACCAGCCTGGTAAGCAGCATGAGAAAATATCTATTTACAAGCTCTCCTCAGGTTTATCATTTTTACCTCTCATCCCTTCAAAGCAACTTTTTCCCCCCCTCAGGGAGGATTCTTTGCAGTCTCGTTCAGAATTAAATCCCTGCCACCTACAAATCCCAACCAGAGCTACAGCACTGACTGGAATAAATGAAATAATACCAAGAGTCCGAAATTTTGGGTTTACAATTGGGCTTACACGGACCTTGGATTTATTGGTTTGCACCTCCTTTCAGCAGTGATGGCAGCAGGGACCGCCCAGCCTGTGCTGCCCTGTCCCACTGCACGGCTGAGCCCGGGCCCTGCAGGGCCGGGGGATGGAGCTGGCACGGCTGTGGTGGGATCCCCCGGCTCCCAGCACACATTCCCAGGGGGACACGGATGTCCCAAGGGACACTCTGTACTCGGGGATGATTAATTCTGCTCTGCCTGAGCGCTGGGCTCCAGGAACTCAGCCAAAGTGGATTTGCACCTAAGCCGATCTCCTGGGCCTCACACGCAAGAGCGCGGCCACTAAAGCCAGCTCCGAGCGCCGGTGTCGTCACCGGCCCAGTAAGCACCAGTGTGAACAGCCAGTGCCACCAGCAGCACTCCCAGCGTCCCCTCCCAGCTCCAGCCCCCGCCCCACACCTTCCTCTGCACCCTTGGAAAAGCCCTGGATTCTCCAAGTTTCATTTGGTGGCATGGCAGGCTGGGAGAGCTGGGAATGTTCCCCTGGAGAGGAGAAGGCTCCAGGGAGGTCTCAGAGCCCCTTGCAGGGCCTCAAGGGGCTCCAGGAGAGCTGGAGAGGGACTGGGGACAAGGCATGGAGGGACAGGACACAGGGAATGGCTTCCCACTGCCAGAGGGCAGGGATGGGTGGGATATTGGGAATTAGGAATTCCTGGCNCCCAACCACTCCAGGATTCTGTGCTCGAGTTTCCTGTGACAGAGTGAAGGAGGAGGCTGGGAGGAGACTCACTGGAGGCTGCAGCTTTGTCCCAAGGGACAGCTCCGATCTCTGCTCCCTGGGCCAGGGACAGCACCCAGGGAACAGCTGAAGCTGTGTCAGGGAGGTTTGAGGACGGAGACCAGGGAAAGGCTCTTCCCCCAGAGGGTGCTGGGCACTGCCCAGCCTCCCCAGGGAATCAGCACAGCCCCGAGGCCAGCAGGGATGCCCAGGGTGGGGTTGCTGGGAGCTGGGATGCCCCCTGAGGCTCGGGCTCCCCACGCTCACCCTCTCCTCGCGGCCCTGGGCCAGGATGACCACGATGCGGCCGTGGCGCCGGCGGCCGGTGCGGCCCATGCGCTGCACCAGGCGCACGGGGCTGCGCTGCGCGTCGAAGCACACGATGAGATCCACCTCGCCGATGTCCAGCCCCTCCTCGCCCACGCAGGTGGACACCAGGGTGTTGTAGCCCCCCTCCCGGAAGCGCCTCACCACCTGCGGGGACAACGCACGCGGAATTCAGCGGCTCGGCCGGCAAAACCCGCGGGTGTTTTAAGGGAACAAAGCCAGCTCCTTTTCCGCTTCCCAGCTGCTACCCTGTGGTCCAACACCACGCCCCAGCGTGACCAACGTCAGCATTTCAGCTCTTTGATTCGAAAATAAAAGGGAAAAAAAGCACACCTTATTCTGACTCCAACCATGGCATTCTTCTAAAAACTTATTTCCCAAATTTGCATTGGGGTTATCTTTTTTTTTTTTAAACTTTTCTAGATCAGAATTTAATGCTAGATCTTACCTTTCCTACCTCCAAGAAAAACAAAATTCCCATAGCAGGTATTTGCATATTTCCCCAGATCTTTGATATCTAAATTTAGCAGCTGTTAATATAATGCAAATATATAAATTATTTATGTTTCTTTTTCAGTGAGTGTAATTTTGGATACTCTGGAAGCCCCTGGACTCCACAGGGATTTCCTAACGACACCTAAAGCTCAGCCACCGCCACACAGACGATACTCCTGGAGTTATTTACACAGCTAATGCTCTTTATCACTAATTCCTAGCCCGAGCCTCCTCTCTCCTCACCTCCAGCTGCTCCTTCTGGGTGAAGCCCTTGGTGCTCTTCCCCGAGGAGTGTCCCACGAAGGTCATGGCCCGCACAGCCGGGCTCAGCCGGGCCAGCATCTCGGCGATCTCCTGCACGCTGTCCCGGAACGAGGAGAAGATCATCACCCTCGTGTCCCCAGCTGAGCTTTCACTCCTGCCTTCACCTGCTGCATCTGGAAATGTTGGGTTTCAGTAGAATTATAGATAAAAAGGGACGGGGCACCCCACAAGTTACATGTTCACAGCTCTCGTCTCACTCAGTGGGAAGAGAAAACAGGCAGAAAATGCTCCAAGATCCATCTCCTTGAAAAAATTCCTCTTTGGAATCAAAGCACCTCTAATTTTGGAGAACTTACACAAACCATGGTGAGAATGTCTTGTATCTGAGGCGCCCTTAGTAAGGTCACTTGGAAAAGCTGGGGTTGGATGGGAAGCGTTTTGGAATGAGGTTCAGGGAGCTGTTGTCTCCAGGGCTCCAGTTTGGGCCCCTCAGGACAGCAGAACCATAATCACACAATCCTGGAATGGTTTGGGTGGGAAGGGACCTCAAATCCCACCCAGTGCCACCCCTGCCATGGCAGGGACACCTCCCACTGCCCCAGGCTGCTCCCAGCCCCAGTGTCCAGCCTGGCCTTGGGCACTGCCAGGGATCCAGGGGCAGCCACAGCTGCTCTGGGCAATGAATGGAGGAGAAAGGGCTGGTGGGATTTCTGATATGGCTGAGGGCTTCGGGCATGAATTCCCTCTTCCCATCTCAAATGTAGGGTTTTTTAAATGGAGGCAAAAGGAGGGAGGGAGGCTGGGAGGACAGAGAGAACTCTGAATGGGAAGGGGGGAAAAAAACGGAGTTAACTGCATTAAATGCATTGGGACCCATCCTAAAGTAACAAACACAGAACTGGGAAACCTTAAAGTCGCCTACTAGAAAGCAGCAATCATTTCAAGGGTTTGCTGAGAACAATGAATTCAAGAGAGAAAAAAAAATACAAAAAAAGAGGGAAGGGCAGGTCAGAAATTATCAGAACTTCACAGAGCACAAAGATCCAAACAGGCAAGAAAAAAAAAATGAACAAGTTGCAAAACAAATGTTATTACTACCCCTGTAATCATTCCCAGAGCTGGAATCAGGAAGCTGAAACATCCCAAACCCAAAGAGGTCTGAATGATGTCTTCACCAAGATGAAAAACCAGGAGAGACAGGTGAACGTAACTAAAAGGTCTGAACTTCACATTGATGCCTCAGAGTTTTTAATTCTTGGCCTCGGGCTGGATACCAGAACTTTTATCCTTAAGGTCCTTAAATAACTTCATGTAACTCGGCAGGAGGGACTGGCAGCAGGGTCCTGAGGGGAGGCTGCCAGGACAAACTGGGACAGGACCAGCAGGAAACGTGGCAGCCCCAGGAATGAGCTCCCTATCCCTGTTTTGCTCAGCTGTTAGAGCAGTTTGTATCAAATTCATCATGAGAATGTACAGAAATATTTTATGGAAATATTTATTTTATAGAAATATTATATTTTAAATATATATTATAAATAAATATTATAATATATTTATTTTATAGAAATATTAAGTTCTGCTAGAGGGGAAGATACACAAACAATCAAAGCAGTGAAGCAGCACAAAGCAGGAAATCAGGCAGGAGGATATTCCC
Source organism: Machaerirhynchus nigripectus (assembly GCA_013397975.1). NCBI lineage: Eukaryota > Metazoa > Chordata > Aves > Passeriformes > Dicruridae > Machaerirhynchus > Machaerirhynchus nigripectus. The sequence continues at coordinate 78,544 of VZRQ01011011.1, forward strand.
TGTTTCCATCCTTGGGTTTTCCTCTGAGCTGTTGGTACTCACCAGAACATCCCTTTTTCCAGGATTTGAAGTGTTCTATTACAATTTCCTCCAATTTCTTTAATTTTGGATGGCTGTAGACGAATTCCTTTTTCTTTTCCAACGCTGGAAAGGAAATAAAGCAATGAAAGATGCAAATAAACCTGCAGCAAGCAGGAAGGTTTAGTGAATTTCATTCCCTCCCACTGCAATTATCCGAGTCAGACCCAAATCCTGATACTGGCTCTAAACAAAACAATAAACTGCTGACAGAAACTCACTTGTTAAACCCAGTTTTTGAGTGGGTTTTGTTAGAGTCACACTGAAAAAGACTTAACAGTGAAACAGTTGTATTTTAAACTTCAATTTAAAGCAAATTACAAACTTCAAACATAGAAAACTTGATTGAAAGTAGCTAAAACCAGCAAGGGAAGAGAGAGAGGGAGGGAGAGACAGAGTATTGGGAAGCCAGTCTGGAACAAAGAGCAGCAGCACGACTTTGACCAGGAATATTCTGTCCCTAGGAGGGGAATCCTGACCTGTCACGCTCTTGCCAACAGTTCCATTGTCAGGAGCCACAGCCGTGGGTGAGAACATGGCCTGAAGCTGCTGGTAGAGCTCCATGAAGTCCTCGTTGCGCCCCAGCTCCGTCTTGGTGCGGGACAAGCCTTTGGAGAGAGTTGGAACACCTCAGGATTCCATCTGCTTTCCCAGACAGACTGGGAAAACACCGATCCCATCTGCAATCCCTCCTTCCCTCAGTGCTTTTGTGCCAAACCAGCCCTACAGAGGGGTAAATGGAAGGAGAAGAGTGCAGCTGGAAGGAAGGACGTTCCCGAGGACGCTTCACCTTTGGATCCATCCATGATTCCCCACAGGTAGATGAATAAGGAGCGGATTCCCATCTGCAGCAGCAGCTCGTACCCGTGGTACAGGCTGATACAGAGGGCAAAGTCTCCCTCAATGATGCCTTGGTGGATTCCCTGTGGGAGAAAAGCAGACCCAGACTGAATTAGGAAGCGGCTGAGGAGCAGGAATCCCACTGCAGTTCCCGACCAGAACCACAGTGACACCTGAGGAGCAGAGCAAACCCCAGAGCGATGCCCAGGGAGCAGCTGGTCCATCAGAGCCCTCAGGGGACAGACTCCATGATGCTCAATCAAGGCAGTCCTCTCCCAGCTCCAAAACACTCTCCAAAATACCTCTGTTATCTCCCAAAATTAGCTCATCAACCCCCAGACTCCGGCAGCTGAACCATCAGCATTTGGGAAAACCAGGGATTCCAGGCACGTCCACCCAGGCTACGAAATTCAGTCAGGAAGGTTGCCTTGCTCACAGGGAAGGAGATTTCCCACTGCTCTGTTTGAGGCACACAGTCTTTTTGAGGCAATTTTCTTTAAGTTTACAAAATCTGACCATTCCATGAGGATTTACCAAAAAATGGGAGCAGGAATACAGCTTTGAGGGGAAAATGAAAACTTGGCTGTCAGTAATTACAGTGTAAGTTCTCAAAACAACTTCACTTTGGAAATGGAGTTCTCAGTCTTTTCCTTGACTTTCCTGTATTGTCATCCAGAAACATGGAACAATTAAGAATATTTTAGAGATTCCATAGATGATCTTTAAGATCCCTTCCATGCCAAACCGTGCTGTGATTCTACAATATTTTATTCCATGGCTAAAAACAGAAATCTGCTTAAAATGCCTCAGGAAACGTTGTAACTATGGATTATTTCTATTTATTCCCCACTTTAATAGCATGAAATAAATAAAGAACTTACTGCATGTTGTGCAGAGGGATTCTTCCTGTACTGATCCCTCGCCAGGATGATCTGGTACTTGGTCAGGCTGGGAATATCCCTCCTGGATAAAACTCCCACCTTAATCAGGCGCCCAGCGAACGCTTCCAGCACCTGCAACCAAAGCCCAGCACAGGTGAAGGGGGGGTTGAGCCCGTTGAAATGATTTTGTTTTTACAGACCCTACACAACAGAACAGGAGCAGCTCACTGATTTTATTTGAAATTTAAGAGTTTTTCGAAGTGAGCTGTGCTGAATTCTGAGTGCTTTGTTACTGCAGGCTCTGCCTCAGCGGAAGCTTCTCCACAATCAGGATGTTTTTAGGTTAATTCCCAAAATTCCTGCCAGAGAACTTGGACCAGGCTCTCAGGCACAGGGTGGGATCATTGTGATGCCCAGTGCAAGGTCAGGAGTTGGACTCACGATCCTTGGGAGTCCCTTCCCACTCAGGAGCTTCCATGAACTTGGTTCCCTAAGGATTTGTGCCCTCTTTTCTACAGACCAACGCCCTCCTGGCCCCAGGATAGCCCTGCATCCATGCAGGAACTGGAAGGGGAAACGCCCTGGGACCTGGAAGGGAACAGGGTCTCACTGAGCAGAGAGGGAGCGGAACGGGGGCGACGCCCAGGTCCGGAACTGGGGCTGCAGCTCCTCTCTCACTGCTTACACTCCAAGGGCATTTTGATCCCAGGAACACCTGGATTCACCCCTGAGAAGACTGAATTGGGTGAAGGACTGCCCAACACGTCCAAAACCTGCGTGTGGAAGGGATGGGAGCTGGGACACACGGGCACAGGCACAGCAGCGTGTCCCGTTTCCTTCAGAACCCACCCCAAAACACAGCCTGTTTGCAAACATCACATGTACCTGCTTTCCACCTCGGTGCAGCAAGGACAATAACCTGCACTAATGCATCTTAATCCTGTTTTTCCTCTTTGTTTCCCAGCCTTAGGTGGTCAGGATTTTTCCACAGACTTAGTTTGGCCTGAGCGCTAACTCTGCCATAATTGCAGTAATCAGATTTGTCCTACAAACACTGTTTACAACCTGTTGGCCCCCTTGGCCGAGGGCCCCAAAAACATCCCAGTGCCCAGGAACAGGCTGCTCCCAAGGCTGAGACAATTCCCCATTGCTACTTCCATGCACACCGTGTTTCCCAAGTTCTCCAGGCGCTCCAGCAGCGGCACAGCTGCCCTGCCCTAAGAGGGCTAGAGTGTAACAAAGCTTAATCCCTTTAGTGTCCCTCCGGCCCACTGAAAAGCATCCAACTAAACCAATAAAGCCAGGCCTAAGTCAGGCTTCAAACACTGATCCCAGCAGGCCTGGAGCTGCTGGGGAGAAAATGCCCTGGCAGGTAAGGAAAGGCACGTGTGAAATGCAAGCTGTGTTTGTCCCTGAGTATCCACACTCCACTCGTGCTCTCCAGGCACTGCTCCTGTGCTGGGCTCCCAGGTCCTGCCAGGATGTACCAATATCCTGAACAAGCACGTGCTGCTCGTGCTCTGGCACTGCAGGGGCAGCTTAGTTTGACTTCTCTCTGCTTGTTTTGATCATTGCTATAGTTTAGTTTATAATTGAGTTTATAATATAGTTTATTTATAGGTCTTCCTTTAACCTTGTTACTCTGTGTGCAGAACCAGCATGGCATTAGAATGGAAACAGAATCACAGAATGGAATGGTTTGGGTTGGGAGGGATCTTAAATCCCACCCAGTGCCACCCCTGCCATGGCAGGGACACCTCCCACTGTCCCAGGCTGCTCCCAGCCTCAGTGTCCAGCCTGGCCTTGGGCACTGCCAGGGATCCAGGGGCAGCCACAGCTGCTCTGGGCAAGAAAAGGAGTGGGAGTAATTGCCATCCTCGATGGCAGCAGCATTAATCCCCCAAAGAATCAAAAATGCAAGGAGAAATTCGGAAGGGCAAAGGAAAACTCGTGCCAGCCCCAGCTGAACTGGGGGAGCCGAGCTGGGGAATTTCCACCCTGCCCATCCGTGCCCACAGCTCACTCCAAACCAGCAGACTGCAGCCAGCAGGATAAGCAGCTTACAGCAGATAAAGGGAAATCACAGACATGGAGCCAGAATTCCGAGTGCTTTGGTGCATTTTGGTTGGTCCTCTGCCCTGGCAGGGTGGGCAGACCCTGGCACAGGGTGCCCAGAGCAGCTGTGGCTGCCCCTGGATCCCTGGCAGTGCCCAAGGCCAGGCTGGACACTGGGGCTGGGAGCAGCCTGGGACAGTGGGAGGTGTCCCTGCCATGGCAGGGGTGGCACTGGGTGGGATTTAGGGTCTCTTCCAACCCAAACCATTCCATGCCTTTGCTCTGGGGCAGCCCCTCCCTGCCCGCTGGGGCACCTGGAGCCAGCCCAGCTGCAGGCACTGAACACCCAAAGGGCTCCGAGGCCTTTCCCAGCCCTGCCCAGGTCTCCTTTATCCCCAGGGAAGCTGGGTCATGGCCTCACACAGCTCCCAGGGAAAGCAAGGCAGGACACTGCAGCCCCAGGCATTCCTTCTAATTAAGGCTCATGGATTAATGAAGCCAAATAAACCACTAACACCTCTAACACCACCACCAAGCAAGCACCAACTGGAGGCCACAATAGCGCCAGGAATTTCTGGAGGAAGGGGGGGGGAAATGAAGAAATCAAATGTTGTTTTCTTAAAATACAGTCAAAACCATCCACTAAGCCACTGGGAAGGCTGAATGCACAAGGAATTCATTTCTCATATTAGTGAGAACGAAATTCAAGGTGTAGTTTTGTTCTAAGGATTTAAAATTCAGAACTTTGTGTTCTATCACAGAGTTTGTTACTGTTTACTTTGTTTTTCAATCCGGGCTGTACCTGACAAGTCTCTGTAAAAGGACAGAGACAGAGATGTCTGTGCCAGCTACAGGAAAAAGTATTTACAAAATAAACCAAAATGCTGACCATGAAGGAAGAACTCAGTGCTTTTTATGTGGATGGATACCACTGGAATAGCTCATTACCCTCCGATCAAACCCCAAGGAGTTGGACATGAGGACGCTTGAAGTGCTGAAGATGAAGCTTAAACTACGTCTCAAGTAGTGGAAATGGAGTCAGTCTTTTCATAAATGTCCCCCTTGAAAAGAAATTAATGTTTTCATTAAAAAGTACTGGCCACAAAATCTGATATTCCAGCCCTGGTTTATTATTTCCTATACTTGTTGCAGAGCTTTTATTTAAAAAAAAAATAAAAGAAATCTCCATTACATGTACTTTTCTGTTTCATCCCTTGACCCAGTTTCTAACATGTAAGAAACTGATCTTGTCCCTGTTTGCTCAATGTACACCCCTGTCTGATTTAATCACCTCCTGCCAAACAAAGCCAGCGCTGTTATGAAAGACAGCAGGACCCAGTCACCTGGAGCTTCAGAACCAACAGGGAACAGTAAACACAACCTACTTAGGAGGGACCCAGATCAGGCCCTGCTCCCTGATTGCCTTTATCTTGCCTCCATACTTTCATTTTTAATTAAAAAGATAACACTTCTGGGAAAACTCCCCTCAGCCTTTCCAAAACATTGCAGTGTGGTGTTACCCAAACACAGCTATAGAATTAATTCCAATTAATTGCTTAGGAGTGCTCGTGGCTTTCTCCAGCTCAACTAGCTGGAGCTGAGGGCTGACAGATTTACAGGCAGAAGATAAAGGAGGACTGGCAGAGCTATCCCATCCTGCACTGACCCTGCCAAGAACACAAAGGCTTTCTGTGTTCCCAGCTATCTCCCACAGCAAACCACAGTGAGTTCTTGGAGCTTGTACCCACGGTGAGCTTAGAACCTGCTTTTGGAGCTCTGACAGGAGTGCAGGGCAAAGAGCTGTTCCTGTGCCAGCTACACCTCACTAAAAACTGCTCCTAATCTGTTTTCTGTTGGCACAATAAAAAACAAAGGCTCTAAACGAACGCCCTGACCTAATTACTTTAGTGCAGACTTGCAGGGGGTCTTTAGCAAAGAAAAACACCCATAAATAACTGTTAGTGTGGCTTTTCTTTGCCAGAGGAGTCGGAGGGGTCGGGAGAAACCAGCTGCCGGGCAGACAGGACCTCCACAAGCAAGGACTGCAAGGTGCATCCCCTCCACAGGAGCCCCCCAGTGCTCCCAGCCTCTCCTGCCAGCCCTGACTGGGTTTCACAGGGTCACACTGGGCTGAAGGAGCTGCACCTTTCTCCACCCTTCCTTCCCCTGCTCTCCCAAACCCCCTGGCTCCATATTTTCAATGCCCAGTAGAGAATCCCAGACCGGTTTGGGTTGGAAAAGACCTTAAATGCCACCCATCCCACCCCTGCCATGGGCTGGGACATCACCCATTGTCCCAGGGTGCTCCAAGCCCCAGTGTCCAACCTGGCCTTGGGCACTGCCAGGGATCCCTTCCCAGCGTGCTGGGGCTGAGCTGGTGAGAAGGAAACGAGCCCAGGTAGTGCCAGTGAGGTGCCACCACACCCCAACACGCTGGCCTGTCCTAAGGGGATCCCCCAAAGCAGGAGCAGGGAATGAGCAGCAGCTCCAGGACAAACCCAGCTCCGTGCTGTGGCCACGCAGCTCACGGACACCGCGCTGCTCCCACCCCCTGCTCCACATCCTGAAATTCTCAGGGAAGAGAGCAAAGGAGGGCAGGGCAGAGCACAAGGAGACTCTGCCCACCAGGCCCTGCTGGAGATCGGGCTCAGGAGGGGTTTCCATGCCAAGGATCCACAGCAGGGGTGCGGCCAGGCTGTCCTGGGGCAGAGGTCCTGCGGGGAGGTGTGAACGCAGCCAGAGCCTTCCCTGCTCCAGGGAAGGTCAGGGGATGATCCAGAGCATTCCCTGCTCTGTTCCAGCACTGAAACCAGGAAGGTTTGGGTTCCCCAGGTGTGATACCTTGAGCAGAGCCCCTGCAGTAACCAATACTCCCAAAAGTAACTCCCAGAAGCAGGTCCCAGGAGCAAACCACGTCTAGTGTCTGCCAGCTGGGGGAGGCTTCGGAGCTCTGACTGGCACCGAGTTTGAGTTTTTCTCTTGTAAAGAACGAGAGTCGTGACAAACAAGCTCTAAACCAGGGAGAAAAGTGCATTTTGTGCAAGTTTCCTCCTGCCATTTTCTCACCTGGCCAACGAAGGAAGGAAAGCAGCAGGAACACAGCAGGGTAGGGTGGATTTTTAGCTGATACTGGCACTCTCCAAACCCAATACTGATCAGCCCAGTAATGATCTTGGCACCAAAAAGGTTTGTTGTAAGTTTGTATTAACTCATTCAGACTCTTCCCAGTCTTCCAGGGATGTGAGACACACTGAAAATCCACTGTTCTTCCCTGGAAGCTGGGATCCATCCAAAAACTCCAACACTCTGTCCTTTCCTAACAGCTGAGTTTTCTCCTGTTACAGAATTTTTCACTTCCTAAAGCTTGTAAAACAAGACCTACGGATTTTACTTTTAAACTAATTTCACCAAGAACAATTTTACTTTTTACTTGAGAAACGTTAAAAAAGAAGTGGCTTTCCCACATCAGCCTGCCAGTCAGTAAGTGACTGTCAGACAAAAAGGAGCATCCCACTGAGAACGTTTTGGATCCTAAATTTTTAAGGCTGAGCATTAGTTTTTCTGTCATATTCAGAGATAGAACCTGCCAGGAAAGCACCAAGAACACAGCACTACCAAAACTGTGTTATCTCAAGAGTGGCTGTTTATTAGGCAGCAGTCATACACAGAATTAGCATGTTTGGGGGAAAAAACCCCAACAAATACAACAAAAATCAGCTCTTTTACCTGCAGTAACAAGTTTCTCTGTTACCTATCCAGACCATCACATCTTCAGTACTCTATCAAATGCAGTAAATACCAAGCTCATCAGGAACCAAAGACAAATTAAATACACACGGAGTAATTTGTACAGATGGATTTTTAAAATGGGATTTTTAACTCCTCACAGCCTCTTTCTCACAGTCAATATTCTGTGGCATTTCTCACAAACAGAGAAATTTAGCTGTGATTTTAAACTATTTTTTCTGCTGGTTGGTTTTTCTTTGTCTTCTCTCTCATCTCCAGCAAAGATGCTTAATACTTAAAACAGAAATAATTTCATTTAAGCAACTATTAGTTCACATAATTAATGCTTGAACAAAAGAGATGGGACTGTTTTCCATGAATTATTTATGCAGGATGGGCAGAAAAACAACTTCCACACACTGATTTAAACAGGAATGCCAGTTCAGGAAGAAATCTCCAAGAGCCTGGATGCCCTCTCTTGGTACTGATAACCCAAGTGGCAAAACCCAGTGGAAAATTCCTTCCCCCCCCCACTGGAGTGTGTGAGAGGGATTTACTCGGGGCACGGATGGGTTCCCATTGTGCCTCCCCTCAGGTGCCCAGGGTTCAGCCGGGTCTGAGAGGGAGATGTGGCCGCTGCCAGAGAATTCCCGGCTGTGCTGCGAGGGAGCCCTCGGTGCTGCTCCGGGGGCAGCTGCCCGTGAAATCGGATCTGCACCCACCCAGACACCTAAACAAGCATCGGGGCTCTGCCCTGGAGCAGCAGGATTTCGGTGTGCCCGAAATCGGGGCACGCCCCGACAGGAGCACAGGCGGGACTGGCACATCTCGGCTGCTGAGGTGGTTCAGGGCTCATTTCCACAGCTCAGCCCCGGCGCTGGGGAGCCAAAGCTGAGCCTGGAGAAATCTGGCCAAAGCTGAGCCAGATTAAGCATCACAACAATCGCATCCCCAACCTCCAGCTTTCCCTGTAAGCATCAACAGGGCACAGAAAAGGAGTCTTTTCCTATTATTCTAAGCCCTAAATGCCCCGAGATTCCCCTTTCCTGCCGGCACAAAAAGAGCCACAACAGTCATTTCATGTTAAATTTGGAATGAAAGACAACTACACAGAGACAACACAGACTCCTGATGGAAATCCGGATCCTGCTTTAATGACCATATCCACCCCATAACGGGGCTGCTCATCTCCCTCGCTCACACAAAGCCTTGTCTCAACGGCAAAATGACACAGCTGAAAACTTCTAAAGCTGCACTTCAGTAACAAAATATCCCAGAGTTTTTGCACTCGTAATATTTTGGAAAGACCTCAGAGACTTACGAATAAAATGCAAAACGTGTCTTCAAAGTGTGGTTTGAAAGCAGCAAAATAAAATCACAGTGAAGAAGGACTAACGGGACATGAAGAGCGGCAGGGAAAACACGATGAAGAGAAAGAACAGCTGGCAAAGAGGGACTGAGCGGGAAAACGCAACACGAACTTGTGTAAGTCCTGCACTGCTCGGTCCCTGCAGCACGGGGTGAAGGCACGGAGCACCGGGACCGGGCATCCATCCCTGTGCCCAGCCATCCCCGGGCTCCCGGGTGCCCTGCCCCGGCGCCGGGCGGGCAGAGGCGGGTCCCCCCAGCCCCCGCAGCGGGCACCCATCGCTCCAGTCCCGGCTCTCCCCATCCCTGCCCCGGCGCCGGGCGGGCAGAGGCGGGTCCCCCCCAGCCCCCGCAGCGGGCATGCATCGCTCCATCCCCGGCTCTCCCCATCCCTGCCCCGGCGCTGGGCGGGCAGAGGCGGGTCCCCCCCAGCCCCCGCAGCGGGCA
>VZRQ01011011.1:88176-123510 GCA_013397975.1 Machaerirhynchus nigripectus
GGGGCCCGGCGGCCCCGCCGCGATCACGCTGGAGGAGCTGGACGGGCTGGCCGAGGAGAGCCCCGACTCCGCGTACCACAGCCACGGCAGCAGCCTGGAGGAGGAGGCGGCCGAGCGCGTGGACGACGAGGAGCAGGAGCGGCTGCTGAGCTACTGGCAGAGCGTGGGCCGGGGGCACCAGGTGGACGTGCCCCGCGGTAAGGCCGGGATAAGCCGCTCGCCGGGATGCGGGATTAGGGACGGGCACGCGGGACGGCCCCGGGATCGGGCTGGGGCTGCGGGACACGGGGGCACGGCAATAGACAGCCGGCAATAAACACCCGGCCGAGTCCGGTGTGAGTCTGAGACGCCAAAGTCTGGCTCTGAAGCGGCTAAAGCTTCACCCGGGGCGATGCAAAGCTTGCCATAATGTAGAGCAGCACTGGGGTGACCTAATCATACTAAAAGAAACCAGTGCGAGTTTTCAGACTTAATTAAAAATTAAACTGACTACCTGCAAAAGCATTCTTCCTAAGAATATCCCCTATAGCCATCCAAAAAGTCAGTTCTGTAAGGGAAGAGGGCTGCATTTAAAAAGGGCACGGAGTAAACAAGTAAAGGACTGATTTGCTTTTGACAGCGAGGCTCCCAGGCTCATCTTAGTCAGAAATTGGTTGTTTTCGATTTTAAGTCAGACTGGAGACTCTGAAAGACCGATGAGTCAGAGAACTCCTAACAAGCAGCAGAGAGGCACTACAAGCTCAGCTCGGTCCCAGACTTTAACTCTGCCCCGTCCTGCCCCGAGGAGCTGCAGCATCTCTGCCTGCGCGGAACTCGCCTTCCCCGAACTGGGGAGAGCCAAACTTTGCCCAGACTGCACATTGCCAATATTAAATTACTGTTCTTTAAAAACTTTCTATACTCCAACACAGCCAATTGAGTCCATCCTCCTATTCCAGCCACAGCTTGAAGTCCCACCTTAACTCTGTAATGCTTTAACAATGAAAATTAACGTGCTAAAAGAAAGGTCAGATCGGTCTGAACAGTGCTCCCTGCCTTGCCTTGTTCTCACTGCCCCTGGAGGGGTCTTTGGATGCCCGGTGCCACGCCAGAGTTCCCACACTCACTCCAGCAGCCACGGGGTTGTGTCTGGAATGCTGGAATCTGACAGCTGCGGGATGCCCAGGGCAGGGAGGGAGGGGAGAGCAGCGGGTCCCTATTTACCACACCGAGTGCAGTGGGAATGCCGGCATGCACAGCGCTCCTTAAGGGAGCTCTGTGCAGCAGAAATCCAGAGCCCTTCCCACAGAATTATCCGGTGTTCCGATGCAGAGTGAAACCCGGCATTGGAATTCCAAAATTCCATTGGGAGGGATGCAAAGCCTAAGGAATATGTCAAAAGCAGCTCTTGACCGCGGTTTAGCTACACAGTTACACAGCATTACAGAAGGTTTGCTCTGTGGCACTCAGCACAGGTTACAGAAACCAAGAGAGGATAATACAAGATTTTTCTTCAGCTCCTGTCCAGGGCTGAGGGAGGAGGCGAGGAAACAGAGGGGGATTTTCCAGAAGGAGGAATCCCCCTGTGACAAGGAGCAGACCATGCCCCTTGCCTCTCTGCTCCCTGGGAGCAGGCACAGCGCCCCAGGGAGCAGCTGGAGCTGTGTCAGGGGGATTGGGATGGATTTTAGGGAAAGGCTCTTCCCCCAGAGGGTGCTGGGCACTGCCCAGGCTCCCCAGGGAATGGGCACGGCCCCGAGGCTGCCAGAGCTCCAGGAGCGTTTGGGCAGCGCTGCCAGGGATGCCCAGGGTGGGGGTGTTGGGGGGTCTGGGCAGGGCCAGGGGCTGGGCTGGGTGATCCCTGTGGATCACTGAGACCATGATTTAAGAAAACACAACTGTCCCTGTCCCCCTGCTGCCTCCAGCCTGGCCCTGGGCAGGTGCAGCTCTCCAGGCTGGGACAACGCAAAGCACGGATTCACAAACTGGAGGATAAAACTCCCCAAAGGACTTTAATCAGTTGTAATCCCTGTCCTCTGCATTAATATGGAATAAAAAAAACCTAACCCCCCCCCCCCACTTATTGATAAAGTAATCTAAAAATAGAGTTAACTCTTCCAGAGTCCTGAAAGCTTTCCTAATTGTTGGAAAATTCAGTGCTGAACTCTAATCTACGTTTATTTTCCCCTCAGCCTCCAAAGAGATCAGTTTTACGTGTCAGTTATTAGTTACATTCTAAATATTTCCCAGTGACATACTGCAAAGAAAAAAATGTTTACACTTGAATACCTTGTGTAGCTTTCTCCCATTTATTTTTTTCCTCCCCTTTGTTTAAAAATCTTTACTATTCCAAACAGTCTTAAGGCTAAAGCCCTGGACTGGATGCCAGGAGATGGAGGTTTGATTCCCAGCTCAGCTACAGATTTACTAAGTGACCTCGGCCAAGTTAATTCTCCTGCATCTTAATTCTCCTCTTCTCTCAAACATGGGTAATACTCTCTTCTCCCATCATCCTGCCTCTTCCACCGAGATCCTGAGGCACTTCAAACTCCCACAAAAAAGGGCTCTGGGAGCTGAAACTCCTCCTTTTCTGAAACTCCTGCATGTCCAGTACACACCGTGAGGCAGCAGGGCAGGAATTCACATCCAGCCTGTCAAACACTGCACATCAAAATTGAGTTTCTAATCTTCCAAGTACACAAATGCCTTCATCACTTCAGCTCTGGAAGGCAAGGGACCAACTCTTCTGGAAAAGAGACTTTCCACTCCTAAGTGTGACCTTGTATCCATGGTTTCCAAGGCTGTCTGTCAGGGATCAACTCCTAAGCAGAATTTATTTATGACCTTCAGCTAGAACTGATGTCAGGGCAACCACACTTATAAACACACCTTTAGACATGAAACATCCTTTGGAAATCAATTCCCACAGCAGGATTTCCTGGAGCCTGTGAACAAGAGCAGCCAACCTAATTTACTTCACGTGGATACACCTGAACCCAGCAGCAAGAGCTGCTGGAGTTGGCAATGTCCCCTGCACAGAGGCAGGGAATGGGGCACGGCCACAGCTTTCCCTGGACATCTGGGGAGCTGCAAGTACAGGGAATGGGAGAGGGAAACCTGTTCCTAACAGCAGAACCCAGGTAAGGTCTCCTGGGGAAAGCTCTGTCCTTCCCTGGCAGAGAGCAAACCAAACCAGAGGAATGAAGCACACTTCAGTGGTGTTTGTGCAGCCCCAAATCTCACCTGGGAACTGTGTGGTTCTGTTGCAGACATGGCAGAGCCCATCCAGCAGCTGACCAGGAATAACAACCCCCAGGAGAGACAGACCATCCCCTTCACCCTGATCCAGCGCAAGGAGAAGGTACTGCTGCCCTTCCCAGCCCTGGCTCCCAGCCCTGGTGTCACTGAGAAAGTTCTTTTAACTGTTCAGGACTGAGAACACCCAAGTGCAAAGCATTCTAACTGTGCCACTCCCCCTCACCTGGCACATCTCATCCCCCGTACACCTGGCATTTTCTTTTTTGCAAGCTAGAAACTATCAGGAAAGCCAGAAGATGGCCAGGAATCACAGCCCTTGTGACATAAATAATTTAATAAAACCCCCTCTTACTTTGCCATTTGAAATAAAATTCCCATTTTCTTCATTTAAATCAGTGCATTTGCTCCTTTGCAGTCATGCTGATAAAAACTTAGCAAGGAGTACTTGAAAGAGATGAATATCTGAATTTAAACCCAAAAAAGTACTTCTGTATCATGGATCATTATCAAACAAAGCAGCAGTTTGTAAACCCATCTCATCCTCTAAAAAAAACCTGAAATTAATGTACAGCAAATCCCTTCCAGCTCAGGAAATGTGCAAACAAATGTCTAACCTCCAATCAACAAACCATGAAAACCTTTACTGACCATCTATGAGGACATTTTGCTCACATTTCTTTTAAATAGATGTATATAATTCTCATTTATAAATACCATCATTTGAGTGTGTTTCACCTAAACAGTTTGGGACCCCTGACTGTTTATGTCGTAATGAAAAGCTTGAAAGCAATTTCTCAGTATTACTGTAACAACTGCAGCTAAAAAATAAGGTAATTCAGTGTTAAGTGCAACTAAATGTCTAATAGTGCCAGCCCAAAAGATGACAGACCCTCATTTTAAAGAACTACCTAGAAATTTGCTGAAGTCAGTTTTGATCCAAAATCAGCAGCGCATTCCTCGGTTTATAGGAGGAAGGATTAAAATTCATGTTTCTTTCAAGACCGTGTCACTGAGAGCTGAAAAATGATGCAGTTCTTGCGCTCACCTTGTATTTGTTTCCTCGATGTTTTGAGCTGATTAAAGTAAACCCCCGAATTCTCCTCTGTGTGCTTGCAGCTGGGAGATGTGCTCTATGAGAAAAGGCAGTACGGGAAAGCCAAGTGGGCTTGTATAAAAATGAAAGAGAAGCAGTACGAACAGAGCATCTGCCTCGGGTTCATGAAGCTCATGAGGTACATCTGCGAGCAGAACTCCTCAGGTAATGGGCACCTCTCTCCTACAGCAGAGTTAGAAAACGATTTCTGCACTAGCTCCTCCTAATTAGGGAGGTGCTTTGATTAGCTTTTCCCAAATACACCACCCTACAGGGACATTCCTCCATACTTTCCAGAAAAAACATAGAAATCCCAGGGTGGTTTGGGTTCAAAAGGACCTTAAATCCCACCCAGTGCCACCCCTGCCATGGGCAGGGACGCCTCCCACTGTCCCAGGCTGCTCCACTGTAAATCTGGTCTCCGCTGAAAATCTGGCATTTGCTACAGGATTTTAGGGGTTTAATTTTCACAGCAGCACCGAAATCAGAGCGTGACACCAAAAGGGGCCTGAGCTTTCTGCCTCCTTCCCTTTCATTCAAGATATTAAATTGTCCCTGCCCCAACGGACACGGACAATTTGTGGCTGAAGCATGTTTTCCACAAAGATAATCCACTTTTAACTCAACGGCAAATCCACCATGTCCTCGAGAGCTCGAGGCTGCCTGCAAAATGTGCACCTGGTGTCCAATCCAATTTAATCTGGGTTTCACTTCCAGACATCAGCTCTCCTATTTTTCATCCTCCAGTTATTACAGAGTTTTGCCATGCCCAGTGCTCTGTGCTGTGATTGAGTCAGCCCTTAAGTGTCTGTCCAAGAAACTACAAACATTCCTCAGGTACCTTCCCCACTCTCCCCATTCTTCTAACACTCTAACACGGTTTAAAGGTAATTTTAGCTCCAGGACTGAAGGGATTTTTGCAAACTGTACAGGAGTGAAGCTCCCTCTGTCAGCCATCTCTGCCTCCCACAGTCCAAACACACAACAGCGCAAAAAATACTGCAGCGTTTTTAACAACAGCAAACCCTCCATGAATTCACAAAGCAGCCCCTTCTCTTGCCTGCAGCTCTGTTCCCAAATATTTAAGCCATGACCCAAGGTCAGTTTGAAGATAAACACAACTCTTTTAGGAGGGGGAGAGGACTTAAGGCAAACTCCCTGCCCTACATGAGGAGGGGAGAGCTCACCAAATACTCTGGTTTGGACACACACGCACAGACATTTACACACACACACACAAAATACAGAGCACAGTGAAACCATGGAATCACAGATGGTTTGGAAGGGACCTTTAAGCCCATCTTGCTCCAGCCACCCCTGCCATGACAGGGACACCTCCCACTGCCCCAGGCTGCTCCCAGCCCCAGTGTCCAGCCTGGCCTTGGGCACTGCCAGGGATCCAGGGGCAGCCACAGCTGCTCTGGGCACCTCCCCAGGGAATGGCACTGGCACTTCCAACTCGGAAGTTGCCCAAACCATCGCTGCCTAAACCATCCCAAGGAAACCCTTTCACGAACCCCGTGGCACTTGTTTAAACAACCCAGCACGAACTCAGCAGGCGAGCAGAGCGTGCAAACCTCCTGTGCCTCCTAAACCCTCTCAAACCCCACCGTGTGTGCCCAGGGCTGTACCTGGGGATCACGGTCCCCATCGTGACCGTCGTGCACACCAACGAGGCGCAGTCGGCGATGACGCAGGCGGTGACAGTGGCCTATTACCTGCCCGAGGTGCTGCAGGACGAGCCCCCGCACCCCTTCGACTCCGACATCGTCATCGAGGAGTGGCCTGCCACCATTGTCTACAGCAGGTGAGAAATGCCTTCACTCTGCTCTGCTAAACTCAGGGGAAAGGTGCAGGTCTCCATCTGGGCACTTTAAGATTTTTAAACCTTGTAAAAAGGTAACAAACGGTGAAACAGAATTTTCAGGAGTTGCAAAAGCTGCCTGTTTTATGAATGGGATGGGCAGGAAATAATGGTTAACAATTTCTATCAGGGGATAGAACTTCCCCCACAGGATGCTGGGCACTGCCCAGGCTCCCCAGGGAATGGGCACGGCCCCGAGGCTGCCAGAGCTCCAGGAGCGTTTGGGCAGCGCTGCCAGGGATGCCCAGGGTGGGGTTGCTGGTGTGTCTGGGCAGGGCCAGGGGCTGGGTGATCCCTGTAGGTCCCTCCCAGCTCAGGATATTCTACATTTATATCAATTACTTGCTAAAATGATGCATCTGTAAATGATAAAACACTCTCAGATTATGCTGAGTAGTCAGGAGCAAAGCTTCCAACATGGTACAGGAAATGTTAAGAAAAAGCTGTTTGGGATCAATCACAGTCAGTACCACTGGTGAAACACAACCAAATAATTCAGAAGGCATTTCTAGTCTCTGGAAAAAACAGTGGGTTTAAAAAGAATCGCAGAATTCTTTTTAAAGAAAAGACCTTTGAGATCATCACGTCCAATCTACGACCTAACACCACCTTGCCAACTAAACTGTGGCACTGAGTGCCACATCCAGGCTTTCCTTAAACAGCTCCAGGGACAGTGATCCCACCACCTGCCTGGGCAGCCCTTTCCAATGCCCAATCACTCTTTCTGTGAGGAGCTTTCTCCTAATGTCCAGCCCAAACCTCCCCTGGCGCAGCTCAGGGCTGTCCCCGCTGCCTGGGAGCAGAGCCACCCCCGCCGGGCTGCACCTCCTGTCAGGGAGCTGCTGCAGCCGATGGGAACTCGCTATCAAGGTGACCATTGCAGGAGCTTCCGAGGGATCACCAACGAAGACTCGATCATGAGAGAGATCAGCCTGCTGGCAGCCATCCTGGAGAGCCCCGAGCTGTGCCTGCAGGACACCTTCATCATCGCCGGCTACACCAACCCGGCCGCCGCCGACCGCCACAACGAGATCTGGTTCCTGCAGCGGCCCTGAGCTCCTGCCAGGGCCCTGAGCTCCTGCTGCCCCGAGATCTGGTTCCTGCCAGGGCCCTGAGCTCCTGCTGCCCCGAGATCCGGTTCCTGCCAGGGCCCTGAGCTCCTGCTGCCCCGAGATCTGGTTCCTGCAGCGGCCCTGAGCTCCTGCCAGGGCCCTGAGCTCCTGCCGCCCCGAGATCTGGTTCCTGCAGGGGCCCTGAGCTCCTGCCGCCCCGAGATCTGGTTCCTGCAGGGGCCCTGAGCTCCTGCAGCCCCAAGATCTGGTTCCTGCAGGGGCCCTGAGCTCCTGCAGCCCCAAGATCTGGTTCCTGCAGGGGCCCTGAGCTCCTGCCGGGGCCCTGAGCTCCTGCTGCCCCGAGATCTGGTTCCTGCAGCGGCCCTGAGCTCCTGCCAGGGCCCTGAGCTCCTGCTGCCCCGAGATCTGGTTCCTGCCGGGGCCCTGAGCTCCTGCAGCCCCGAGATCTGGTTCCTGCAGTGGCCCTGAGCTCCTGCAGGGGCCCTGAGCTCCTGCTGCCCCACCGAGCCTCTCCTCCCCGCTGCCTGCGCCTCCCAGGTGAGCCGGGGCAGCCCAGCGTCCCCTCGCAGCTCAGCAAGGGGCTCTCAGCTGGGTTAGGAAGCATCAGCCCAGCTCGGCCCCATGCCGAGGTCACGCCCCACACACAGATCCCTGTGGCAACTCTGACAGCTCTTATACAAATTTAATGGAGGCTTTTAGCACTTTAAAAGTTAGATCACCTTATCTATTTTTTTTTTTCCACAAGGTAAGCGAGGCAGAGACCTCTCCCTTCATCCATTTTTTGGCATCCCTAGCCCACTTTTGGCTCGGGACGGTCCCTGGGGGCATCCTGGAGCCCTGGCCTGCTCTGGTGCTGCACAAAGACCCCGCTGGGGCTCTCAGTGGGACGCACACCAAACCCACCTCCCACAGGCAGAGAAAGAATGTCCAGGTCTTAGTTCCTGAGGGGAACTACCAGATTTAGCCCACTGGGATTAAAGCACGGAGTAAGAACAGGCCAGTGCTGACAGCTGTGACGCAGATTCCCAATGCTTACCTCAGAAAGCTCCCAACCAAAGCACCCCGAGTCTGGAGAAGAGACCAAAAAGGCACCCCCAGCCCTGCTGCTCATTCAAGTGTTGACAGCAAAATTACGGGTTACCTTCATCACACCCCCCGGGAATCCCACGACTGGCTCTGGCATTCCTAAGGAGACACTGGGTATTTTTAACTCCACTTTCCTGACCACTTTATCCTCACGGCTTTGCTGGATGTTGAAACACTGCAGCAGCTGGAGTAAATTGTTCAGAACTTCCGACAGCGCTCCGGCAGCCCCACGCTGTTAGTGGGATAAATGGCACAAATATTCCCAGAGAAAATCCCAGCCAGGAGCGACCTGGGGCAGCCAGCTCTGCTGAGAGCAGGGCCAGGCAGGGCTGGCTGCTCCAGGCACCCCGGCTGGCTTTGAGCATCCCCAGGGATGGGGAGCCCACAGCCCCTCTGGGCCCTGTCCCAGTGTCTGACCACCCTCACTGTGAGAGTTTCTTCTTCCTGATATCAATTTGTTGTTTGTTTTGCCCTTCACCCCCATGATAACCCTTTGGCTGCCAGCCTGGCTGGCTGCAGAGGCCGAGCTCCCACATTCCAGAGCCCCCAGGAGGTCTGGAAGCAGCATTCCCACTGTTCCACACAGCCCAAAAGCAACTACTGCACTTTAGAATCAGGGTAGCAAATAATTTTGCTCTCCAAAATCCCTCCCTAATGTCTCCCCTTACTGATATGATGGTAGAGTTTATTCTTAATAGAAGCAAATGTCTTTTTATATAAAATTCACTGAGTATATCACCAGCATTATTTATTGATTACAGGATTTAGGGTTTCAACAGAGCTTCTGTGCTCTTGAAGTACAACACACAGACCAGCAAGCAGAGCCCGTGGCTGCTAGCTCACAGCAGGGTGAAAAAATAACTCCAAAATTGGATTTGTGGAGGATTTCTGAAAGAACCTGAAGCCTCCTGGTCCCACAGGGCTCTGTGCTCAACCCAAAACCTCTCCCTGAGCAGCAGGATCAGAGCGACCCTGGCTTAAGTGGGACCAGCGTGCCCTCTGGTGCCTGCTGGGCACGGAGGTTCCTTGGGAAGCAGCAAGGAGAGGGGAAAATGGAAACAGAAAATTTAAAAAGAGACACAAAAGCCTTAGTTTTAACACAAACAAGCCAAGAGTCTTTATGAAGAGGGAAAAAAAAACAAACCCAACCAAATCAACTGAAATGCAATACAGCGTCATAGCCTGGGAAAAGGAAAATTTAAAATGCCAGCCAGTATTGAACTAAAAGCTCTTAAAGAAAAACAGTAAAAAATATTTTTAAAACTGAGTTGAATAGAGGGCCCAGGGAGGCATTAAATAAAAGGTTTTGTTCTCATATCCTCCCCCAGATTTTTATAAGAGCAATTAAAAGTAATTTGCACCTTTGACAAGATTTTACGGCAAATTAAAGAAGTTCCTGCCATCTGATTGCTTTTGCCAGTTAGAGAAATCCTCGTGATGCTTTGGCCCAACAGCTGTTGGATAGCTCCTGGAAGCAACGAAATCCTCTCACCACAGAGCACTGGTTTTTGTACATAATCTCCATTTCAAACCTCTCCTGCAAAAGCATCTGCTGTGTCTGACGCCCCTGTCCGTAGGCAGCCCCCACAGGCCCCTCCTGTGACTCAGCTGCCCGTGGGAGATGTTCCAGAAACATCCCTGACCCGTGAGCAGGTGTCTCTGAGCGTGCTGACACCCTGCTGCATATGGCAAACTGTGAATTCCAAGGTAGTATTTATTTATTTTGACTTCTGTTAGATGGCTTCTGCTGCTGAGACAAAAACTCCTTCAGCTCCAGTTTGAAGATACACTTTATGGCTCGGTACCAACAGCTGCCACTGGCCCTCAGGAGCACAGGGACCAACAGCTCCAGCGTTTAGCTGACACTCAGTACAGTTTATTTAGCTGTTCCACCAGGGAATGCCAAGCAAACATCACTGTTACTCAGCCCTGAAAACACCACGTCAAGCAGGATTACCTAGAACAGGTGTTCTGTTATCCACCCGTGGCTCTACTTTGGGAGCCACTCGTGGATTTTCAGTTTGAATGGGAAGTTATTGGGTTTGCACTCACGGAAGGAGGTAATAAATCAGCATTCACCCCTATTTCCAGAAGATTAAATGATGTAGCCTTAACAGATAAGTGTTACCCTGCATACTGTGTATTTTCCAAACAAGAGTTAGTGCCTAAGAAGTTTATTCCAGCTATTGTGATACTCAGGGCCTCGCTCACTGTATGTAAAGGCATCTCAAGAGAGCTGCTCTGGCACTGTCGCGCCGTGCTGTTTGACTCTGTCCTTCGTTCACACTGAAATGCTGTCTTGTTTACTGTTTGTCACAATTAAAGAGAATGGTTTTACTGTGCACAGGACACCTGACTCTCCTCCTTAGAGCACGCACACGTGCTTTTGCTCGCCTGCCTTGGGATGCTGCTCTGATTTTACAAAAGCCATTTAAGCCCCAGCTTTGAAATGGTCACCTCAAGAGCAGAAGCTGAGGTGCAGGAGCCACTTCCCCAAGTGCTGAGGCCTCCAGAACTGAGGCTTGGCCTCAGCACACCCTGCAAACCATCCCTTCAGCCCTGTGTGTTTCTAGAAGTCCTGTGTTCTCCAGTAAAGCAGCAGCAATTCAAATGCAAATACCAGACCAGAGAAAGGAAACAGAAACACTGCAGCCACAGGGCCGGCTCAGGCAAGGCTGGTGTAGCCAAACAAACGTGCTTACTGCAGGGTAAATCCCAAGTGAAACCCCCCAAAATAAACCCCTGCACTCGACAGAGTGTTCAGAGGCACCTGCACTGATGCAAAACTACTTCAAAGTTTCCCTTTTTCAGCGGAAGTTCCTCATTTAAACACTCAGAGGTCACTGGGTTGAAAACAGCTGATGCTGTCACAAGTTTGCCTTCCAGTGCTTCCCACAAAACTACACCAAAATCAATCACCTTTAACCAAAACCATGCTCTGAGGCCAGCAGTCTGAGATAGAACTTAATCCTAATTTTTTATGCCTCTCACTAAACAAAGAGCAGATACTCTGAACTTTTCAAAGTGGTATCTTATATAACATCATTTGCCTACCAGTGCCTTACTGGGAAGGCACAGATCACTAATTTACAACTGGCTGACCAACAGCTCTGGCCCTCAAAAAATCTCTCTTATATTTGGGCATTACACATTGGTAAAAAGAAAAAAGATACCATCATCATCGTCATCAAAATAGGCCCAAAATAAACCAATTTAAAAAAAAGAACCTCCAGGAGAACTCATTACACTCACAGACAATTTAAAGCTCTAAAGAAGATTCTTAATCAGAGAAAATGTCCCAGTCCCCACACAGATTCCTTAAGGCATTCTCACCATCTTAACACTACTGAATTCAGCCAAATGCAGAAACCTCCGTTTAGGTCTGGTGACAATTCTGCAAAGACTCCTAAAGGGGGTGAGGAGACAAATTAAACTGCAAGTTTTCCACCTGAGCTCTTCCAAGTCACTGCAAGGTAAAAGGTGTCATTGGTGCAAAGTGAGACTGCAGCTGCTGGAGCTGGGACCATGTTGCCTAATTTAGCTTATAATTAAGTTAATTACATAGGAAAGTGTTGCCTTTATAAACAACTGCAAGTCTAGACAGAGATGATAAAACATTTACTGTCACTGGCCACTGACCAGAAAGGAAACGCAGCACTCACCTTGATGTAAGTGTTCTGAATTTCCACCAGTTCTTCCCCAAGTGGAACTACAATTTTTTCCACTTGTCTCTCGTGAGAATAAGGCTGAATTTCCGGAGAATCTTCGGCACACACCTCTATCTGAGCAATCAGCAAGTTGGAGATAACTTGTTGCACAGCCTGGTAGGGAAACCACAAAAATTAAGTAACTATTTCCATGTTTTAGCAGGGCTTAAACAAAATTGTAAGGAAAAGGCACCCACTACCTAGGATGAAAGAGGAAAGGAAGGTCAGGAAATAGAATCCCAGGCTGGCTGGGGTTGGATGGAACCTTAAATCCCACCCAGTGCCACCCCTGCCATGGCAGGGACACCTCCCACTGTCCCAGGCTGCTCCCAGCCCCAGTGTCCAGCCTGGCCTTGGGCACTGCCAGGGATCCAGGGGCAGCCCCAGCTGCTCTGGGCACCCTGTGCCAGGGCCTGCCCACCCTCACAAATAAATAATGTTGGGTTTATAGCATGAAAAGCACCAGGCCTTAACAAGCAATGGATTGTAAAGAGATTCGGTCTTGATGTGGAATTCTAAGGGACTTCAGGACCCTGCAGAGGCTTCAGGCAAAAGAACAGAGCTCCCACTCCACCTGGGTTATTTAAGTCTCCCCAGCAGCTTTGGCTCACCTTGGTGTCGCTGCCTGGGGTGGCACTCAGGGCCAGGACCCGGAACTGACTTGTGTATTTGCTCAGCTCCCTCACAACCTGAGAACAGCAAAGTTTCATTAACACCCTTAAAGGAGATTATTTGCTTGTACAAACTACACCAGGGAAAATACCCACTAAGTAGGAAAGGCTTAACAAAACACTCTTAAAAGTATTGAATCACAGAAGGGTTTGGGTGGGAAGGGAACCTCAAATCCCACCCAGTGCCACCCCTGCCATGGCAGGGACACCTCCCACTGTCCCAGGCTGCTCCCAGCCCCAGTGTCCAGCCTGGCCTTGGGCACTGCCAGGGATCCAGGGGCATCCTGGAAATGTACCAAGAACAACCCTGGCATATGATGAAATGATTTCTCACTCGAATTAACAAAAGTATTGACAGCCCACTAACTCAGGTGAGCTGCCAAAAAGCGAGGCTGAAGAAAAACTCCAACAAATGTAAATCACAGATGATTAATCCCATGAAATCTGAACTCCACAAATATCCAGTAAACTCCTCCAGTGTATCAAAGTAACTTCTTAGGTCACCTATTGCTCTGAGGAGATTAACCCATGATAATGCAACAAACTCTTGGCTAATCAATACAAACCCCAAATATAAAAAGAAATCTTACACTGATATTTCTCTGTTAAAGAACCTTACCAAAAAAAAAACCTTACAGTTTTTTTCTTTTAAACTGCCCAGCCAAAAGTATTTTTAAACCAAAATTTCAATTTAATGTGGGCATTAAAAAAATACCTTACAGGTATTACTAATAAACAAGGCAATGACAACACACAGGAGTGTTGGATCTCTTCCAAACAAAGTTCAGGCACTCAAGGACGATGTCCCACAGCTGTGACAGGGGCACTTTATGGAGATCCCGTAAGTAATTCTGGGGAAGGTTTTTGTAACTGGGAGAGAAGAGAGGTGTGGCTCTGGCCCTACCTGGCAGTAGGCATGATTGCCAAGGGCTTTGTGGGCTTCATCAATAACCAAACATTTGATCTCCACAGCGGGACAGGTCCCACGGGAAAGGTCATTGACCATTATCTGGGGTGTGAGGAAGAAGACTCTCTTGGTGTTCCACAGCTCCCGCCGGCCCAGAGCCTGGGTTCCTCCTGCAAACACAAGAAAGAACATCAGGGAACTGTTTCACTGGGAATAAGGTATGGCCCATGATCTGAGAGTGACAGGGCTGGCCAACACATAAAATCATGGAATGGTTTGGGTGGGAAGGGACCTCAAATCCCACTCAGAGCCATCCCTGCCAGGGCAGGGACACCTCCCACTGTCCCAGGCTGCTCCCAGCCCCAGTGTCCAGCCTGGCCTTGGGCACTTCCAGGGATCCAGGGGCAGCCACAGCTGCTCTGGGCACCCTGTGCCAGGGTCTGCCCACCCTCACTGAATACAATGAGTGGGAAGAGCTTTTTGCATTAAAAAATTAAATCCAGAACCACGGTAATCAAGGCTGGGAAGCTCAAGATGCCTCGTAGCTGCCCACTGCCCTGTACATGATTTAAAACACCTCTGGGAAAGGTCTGGGCCTAAAAACAGGTTATGGGGTGAACAACAAACTGCAGCTCAGGGGGTCTGAAAAAACTTTACAAAAAGGGGCAAGAGAAGGGACATGGAAAGCGGCAAGGAGGGGGGGAAAGCGTAAAAAGAGCCGTTATTCTTTGGTTTCACCGTCACGCAGAGCCCTCAGCGTGGGCAGACACCCTCAGCGTGGGCAGACACCCGCAGGCTGCGCCGCCCCGAGCTGCGCCCCAGCGCCTCACCCTTTACACAGGTGACCTGCGGTGGTAACCCCTGCGAAACCGGCAGCCAACCCTCCAAACACCTCTCAGGCCGTGTTTCTCTCTCCCTGCGCTGTGGCTGTTCGCACCCTGCAGCATCCCGGCCGCGGCAGCAGCCCGTACCTGTCATCTCCGCCATGTCCCGCGCCGGGATGCCCATGACGCGGCCGCACGCCTCCATCTGCTGGGCCACCAGCGGCTTGGTGGGGGCGAGGAACAGCACCTTCCCCGAGGGGAACCAGCGGTAGAAGTTGTACATGACCACGGCGGCCACGAAGGTCTTGCCGAGCCCCGTGGGCAGGCACACGAGGGTGTTGGCCAGCAGCGCGGCGCCGGCCATGCGCTCCTGGTACGGGCGCACGGGCAGGTTGGTGGGGTAGATCCAGACGGACCCCGCCGCCTCGCTGAACCCCTCCACCGGGCCGGGGTCGGCCGCGGCCGCGGCTGCCAGCAGCAGGTCGTCATCGCTGTCGGCGCCCGCGTCCCTCTGCTCGGTTTTGCTCCCGGGCGCCCGCCAGACCTGCGGCANCCGCGCCCCTCGGCTGGGTTTTGCCCCCGGGCCCCCGCCAGACCTGCGGCAAAGTGCGCTGCCGGCCGCCGCTCATCCTGCCCCGCGCCGCTTCCCGCACGCCGCCATTTTAGCCCTGCCCCGCCGCCCTCGCTTGAAATCGCCGCCGAGACGGACGGGGAGCCGCCTCCCGGCCCTCCCCTTCTCCCCCGGCCGCGTCCTGGCCCTCCCCTTGCCCTGAGGCGCCCGCCGAGCCCGAGGCGGATCCCGCTCCCCTCGCTCAGGGCGCTCCCCGGCCGCCACGAGGCGGCGCCATTTTGTCCCCCCCTCGGCGCCGCCGCCCAGAAAGCGCCGCGGAGGCTCCCCGGGGGTGAGGGGGAGGGTCCGAGGGCGGCTTCCCGGCCCTCCCCTTCTGCCCCGGCCTTCTCCCGGCCCGCCCCTTCTGCCCCGGCCTTCTCCCGGCCCGCCCCTTCTCCCTCCCGGGCGGCTCCCGACCCTCCTCTCCGGAGGAGGAGCGGGAGGTGGGTGGGAAAATGGCGGCGGCCGCGGGCCCGGCGCAGCCCTGGAGCGCCGAGGAGCTGCGGAGCGAGGCGCTGGCCAAGAAGGAGATCATCAAATTCCTGCAGGAGCACGCGGCGCAGGCGGTAATTGCGTGGGATAATAAATGATTCGGAGTTGCGCACGGGAGGTTTGGGTCGGTTTTTCCCCCGCCCCGCCGTCTCACGCGCGTGTCCCGCAGTTCCTGGCGGAGCACAAGCTGCTGGGGCAGGTGAAGAACGTGGCGAAGACGGCGAACAAGGAGCAGCTGATCGCGGCTTACACGCAGCTCTTCCACACGCAGGTGAGGGCGGGGGGCGGCGGGGACGGGGCCGCGGATGGAGCCGGGGCTCCGGCAGGGCTGGGGGGATGGATGCGGCTCCTCACCGCTCCCCTCGCAGCGCTTCAAGGGCACGGACGGCGCCGAGAAGGCGGCGGAGAAGGCGAAGCCGGCCAAGGCGGAGGAGGCCAAGGGGAAGGCGGTGAAGGCTGAGGAGGCTGTGGAGGAGGTTTGTGCGATGCCCTCACCTCGCGTTTTTCGCGTGGAAAGCCGAATTATCCTGGTCACTTGTCTCGGGGTGAGGGTTGGGGGGATCTCAGGGAAAGGCTCTTCCCGCAGAGGGTGCTGGGCACTGCCCAGGCTCCCCAGGGAATGGGCACGGCCCCGAGGCTGCCAGAGCTCCAGGAGCGTTTGGGCAGCGCTGCCAGGGGTGCCCAGGGTGGGGGTGTTGGGGGGTCTGGGCAGGGACAGGAGCTGGGCTGGGTGATCCTTGGGAGTCTTTTCCAGTTCAGGAGGCTGTGTGATCCTAAGTCTTCAAAAACCTGGTTACAGCAAAAAGTGTGGTGTTTGTACCCCACCTTAACCTGAATCTGCTGCATTTTCCCCAAATGTTGCAGCCCTGCGGTAACATGAACACATAATTCACTAGCAGTGTCTTCTTTTATGCCTTAAACTCAGTGGTTGTTCAATCTCGAATGCATCTGGGACTATTTAACCCACCGGTCATAACTCTCTTTTTATAACCTCAGGGGCCACCAAAGTACACGAAATCCATTTTAAAGAAGGGCGATAAAACCAACTTCCCGAAGAAAGGAGACACTGTCCACTGCTGGTACACGGGCAAGCTGCAGGATGGGACAGTCTTCGACACCAATATTCAGTCAAGTAAGCTCACGGATCCGTAGGTGCGCAGATAAACTGTTGGGGTTGGTTGCAAATGCTCCTGGAGGGAATTACCTGGGCTCCTGCAGCAGATGCGGGCAGGGGTTTGCCTCTGGGAGGCGTGTCTGGGGCCGATCCTGACAAACAGCCTCATCACGGTGCTGCCGAGCTGCCGGGTGTCCTGCGGCTCCCGGATCCCCATTTTCCAGGAGGTAGCGCAGGGCAGTATTTTAGGACCGGCTGGTGTCAAGTGACGCGGCTGCATCCTGCCAGCCCTGGCGTCTGGCATTCCAGGCCCGGGGAATGTGGAATGCAGGGAGTCAATCCTGGCTGGAGCTGCTTGGGGGGGGAGATGGTTCCTGCAGAGCTCTGGCAGCAGCAGTGTCCTGAATCTCTCTAAACAAACACATCTCGGGGCCCCTCTGTGGTAAATCTCTCTGGAGGCACTGGAATGAGAGGGATTTGAGTGCTCCCGTGTGCAATATTCCCTGCTGGTGGTTTTGTGACAGATCAGAGGATTTGGGGGTATGGAACTGTGCAGTACTGGAAAGGCTTTCCCAGCAGTGATGTCCCACACTCAGGAACAGTATTCCAGAGTCACTGGAGTACTGTCTGTAATTCCTCATGCTGCTGTGTTCCCTGTTGACTTTTTTTGGTTCCTTAGTACGTCCATGACTTGTACAGCCAGCTCGAGTTATTCAGGAGTGAGTCTGTGGGGTTTGAAAGATGCTTTGGTGCAGCTGGAATGTTTAATGAAGGTTTTAGTGCACAGCTTTAATATTTCCCCTGAAAATCGGATACTGGGCTGAAAATAATATTACAAGGACAGATATTTGAATAAAGCATGATTGTAATGTCAGTTTTACCCAGAAGTGTGGAGTGTGCTGGTGTGATGTTGAAGCAAGTGAACACGAAACTGTTTTCCAGGTTCAAAGAAGAAAAAAGCAGCCAAGCCCTTGAGTTTCAAAGTTGGCGTAGGAAAGGTGATCCGAGGTGTAAGTAAAGCATTGAGGGCTCCCTCAGAGTCCCCGGGCAGTTCCATTCCGTGCTTGGGGACTGGGGTGCAGTTTTTGGGCTCTTCTGTCTCTCGAGGAGGTAGATTGCAAGGGATGACCCTGGGAGGGTGGAACATTAATCCCCAGAGTGATTCCCTCCCTCGGCAGTGCGTGGAACACAGGCCCCGTCCCCTGGGACCAGCCCGGCCTCGGGCTCCTGTCGGTCTCTCACAGCAGCCGAGGCCGTTGGGATCCCGGCGCTGCTTCCATCCCTGTGTGCATTCCCTGGGCTTTGCTCTGTGCCGGGGTTGGGCAGCCCTTTCCATGGGGAAATTCCTGCTGGTGTCCAACCTGAGCCTCCCCTGGCCCAGCCTGAGGCCGTTCCCTCTCCTCCTGTCCCTGTTCCCTGCGAGCAGAGCCCGACCCCCCTGGCTGCCCCCTCCTGTCAGGGACTTGTGCAGAGCCACAAGGGCCCCCCCGAGCCCCCTTTTCTCCAGGCTGAGCAGGAGAAAATCCTGATGTGGGATGGGATTGGAGCTGGGATGGGATTGCAGCTGGGAGGGAATTGGAGCTGGGAAGGGGCTGTGTCGTGGCCCGTGGCCAGCGCTGCAGGAGCAGCAGTGGCCCGGGTTTATCCCTGTGTTTATCCCGGGTTTGTCCCCTCAGCAAGGACACAGCACCAACCCCTGGGCACTCCTGGCAGGCTGCTGGGAAGGGAATACTGAACCTGGGAATGCTGATGGAAACAGGCGTGTTCCCATTGCTCCCCGGTGTCATCCCAGCACGGAGCCCAGATCTGCTCTGTGGGACTGGTGTGGGAGCAGTCTGCTCCCCCAGAGTGTTCCACAGGGCTGGGGAGGATCCCAGGGCTGTGTGGGGGTTCCCAGGAGCCACGGGAAAAGCTGGGAAGTGCAGCTGTTGCTGTCCCATGGCTGGCTGGAGCTGCTGTCTGTCGTTGCAGTGGGATGAGGCCCTGCTGACCATGAGCAAAGGAGAGAAGGCCCAGCTGGAGATCGAGCCCGAGTGGGCCTACGGCAAGAAGGGGCAGCCCGACGCCAAGTATCCTTCCGTGACCTGTGATCCTTAGGGACCCTGGGAATCCTTAGGGACCTGTGATCCTTAGGGACCCTGGGAATGCTGGGGGCAGTGAGGTGCTTTATGGACAGGGAACAGAGGGGTTCCCTTGTCACTCACAGCAGGCTCGGGATCTTCCCTCTCGAGGAGTTCAGGGCACTTCCTGCAGGGTGGAACTGCCCTTTTATTTTGAAGGAAAGCTCTTGCAGGGGCAACCTGCTGCTGCTCTCCACCTGCATTTTCATTCCAGCTGCTTCCAAATGCTTGTGCCTGACGGGGATCCTAAGGAGTGCAGGGAGACAGGAGGGGAGTCACCTGCTGCAGCTGCAGGGACAGGTACATTTGGTTCTGGGATACAGCTGCAGTAGGGAGTGGAGGAGTGATCCTGCAGTGTTTGGTGCAGCCCTGTTTCTTTTTTCCAACACTTCCGGAGGAGGGGAAGGGATTGTTCTGTGCTGGAATCCTGTAATCTGAGGGGCTGCCTGGACACTTCTCCCCTGTGTCCTGTGACAGTGGGACAGTGTAACCTCCCCAGCCCCTGCCCCAAAGCTGCAGACAAGGCTGGGGCAGCTCAGGTAGGACTGGGCTGCTGTTCCCCGGAATGGGAATGAGGAGCAGGGAGTGTTCCTGAAGGTGTATCCATGGAGCTGGCCCCGGCTCCTGACAGCTCCCGCTGGGCAGCAGCTGTGGCTCCCTGCTGGATCCGGGGTGCCCGGCCGGGTCAGGGCCAGCCCAGGGACACAGGAGAGGCCGGGGAGCAGCTGGGGACCCCCTGCCCAGCGAGGGGTCACCGCAGGGGCTGCTTCAGCTTCCTTAACATTTGCCAACAGGATCCCACCAAACGCAAAACTGTTCTTTGAGGTGGAGCTGGTGGATATTGAATGAAGAATTCCCTGTGCTGCTGGGAATCTGTTTGTGCCAGAGAGCTCCCTGCTGGCGTTGTTGTAACTCCTGGCTCCGGTTACAGCGGTGCCTTGCTGGAGATGAGTGCTGAGTGTTGTCCCTGCCCCGCTGCTGTACAGTGACAGCCCCCCACTAAACCGAGTTTGTACCTGCCAGTGCCTCCCTTCTTTGTGTCTGTGCTCCCCCGCAGCAGCAGGGCCCCACACCGGCCCCGGCTCCTTCCCTCCTGTCAGCCCGACCCCACAGCGTTCCCGCTCCGTGGCTCATCTGACAGCAGCTCTGCTCGCAGGGGCCTGGGTGTCCCACGGGTGCTCCCGAGGTGTCCCTGTGCCACAGCCCCTCCTGTGAACGCCACCAGGGCTCAACTCGGGCATTCTCTTCCCCCTCCTGGCTCGAATGAGGCAGTCCAAGAAAGCTCAGAGCACTACTGAATTCCTCGCTTTTATTACAAAAATGGGAATGATCACTTTGATCAAAATGAAAAAAGTTTTGCTCACACCGTGTACATGAAAAACTCTAAATACAAAACTCATCCCAAACACAGTTTGTGCTTTCAAAAAAGAACGAAGGTGGTTTTAATCCCTGCCCCCTCCCACACTACAGAACCCGTGTGGCAGCTCTGCCAAGGCCCCCGATCCCAGGGCCCGGAGCAGCTCCCTGGCAGTTGGGCTGCGAGCAGGACAAGCCTGGGCTCCAGCCCCAGGGCCAGGGCCGGGCAGCAGAGCAGCTCTGGGGCAAAACCAACCCAAACCCCCACAGCTTCACCCACTCAATTATGGAATCATGAGGCTGACGAGAATTCTTCTGATACTCCATAAATTAGTGCAGGGAATTAAAAAAATTCAGTTATGGTAAATGAGAATTGTACAGAGACCATTTATCAGTTACCAGCACACGAATCTTGCTTCACACATATCCCGTGAGCAGCAGCTCGGTTCACATGCAGAGGACCAAAAGCAGGTGGCACAACAGTTCTTTCACAGCCCAAAATTAGAAAAATATAATTTTTTTTATTCCATCTTTGTTGAAACTGCAGCACAGTGAGCTCCACTCCCTCCGGGGATCAAGTTGTGTGGTAATACTGTCCGTAATTCCAGGCGTTCTGGTAGTTGTACTGGAACCAAACACAGCAGCAGCGTCAGGCAGGATGTCCCTGCTCCTGAGGCAGCACAGCCCACCCCACACAGCTCCCCCAGCCCCACTGTGCCCAGCACAGCACCCCGGGGAATGCAGGACAACGGTGCCACTCCCTCTGGAACAGCCTGGGGAAGGCAGGGCAGGGGGGGAGGTACCGGGCAGCCACACGACAGATCCTCAGCACGAAGCCACAGAATTGAAATACCCCGAGCTGGAGGGACCCACAGGGATCACCCAGCCCAGCCCCTGTCCCTGCCCAGACCCCCCAACAACCCCACCCTGGGCATCCCTGGCAGCGCTGCCCAAACGCTCCTGGAGCTCTGGCAGCCTCGGGGCCGTGCCCATTCCCTGGGGAGCCTGGGCAGTGCCCAGCACCCTCTGGGGGAAGAGCCTTTCCCTTATCTCCAGCCTGAGCCTCCCTGGCACAGCTTCAAGGCTGCCATTCCTGCAGTGCCGTGTGTGGAACTCAGGGCATTTTTCCTGGCCTAGCACTGGACAGTCTCTGTGCTGGATGAGACTTCTCCCATTGCCTGACTTGGGAAAGAATTCCTGACCTGGCTGCAGGCAATCCCAAACCACGGCTACCCAGGGGCTGTGCCCCACTGCTCTCCCAGCTCTGGGGGCTCTGCACAGCCTAAACAACACTTTTTCTTAAACCACTTCAAAACTTCCACGGATTTAAAAAACACATGGATGTGGCAGTAGGGACATGGGTCAGTGGTGGCCTTGGCAGTGCTGGGGGAACAGCTGGACTGGATGGTCTTAGAGGGCTTTTCCAACCTCCACAATTCCATTCCAAGCTGAAAAGCCCTGCAGGAAGAGCCCCAGAGGACACACCGATTTTGCTGACTGTGCTGTGTACCAGCAGAATACAGTCCCAGGCATTACTGCCTGGAGACAGGCGCTATCCAGGCACACAGGAAAGGGGCACCCCAAGGCCAGTCTGGGCAAAACATTTCCACGCACAACAGCCCTGCTGCCCTCCCCGTGTGACAGGACAGCCACCAAACTGCTCCTCGCTCCACACAGGAACATTTTACACTCGTGGAGCAGGCTCAGGAGGCATCAACAACCCACAGGAGCCGAGTTTTCCTTTCCTGGACGCTCCCAGGCCGCCCCTGGCCAGCCCCGTACCTGGTACCAGGCGTTGTAGTTGTAGGCGGCCTGGTTGACCTGCATGTCCCCGTCCATGAGCTGCGCCGACGCCAGGCTCGGGTCCTCCGTCAGCAGCTTCTTCTCGTCCGGCTCCTCCGAGCTGCAAGGGAACAGAGGCTCGCACCGCAGCCCGGGGAAGCGCCGGGCCCGGCCTCGCGTGGGCAGTGCTGCAGCGGGCCCGGCCCTGTGCAGCCGGGGGGGCCCTGGCCCAGCGGGGTGAGGGAGTTGGGGCACGGCCTCGGCAGTGCTGCAGCGGGCCCGGCCCTGTGCAGCCGGGGCCCTGGCCCAGCGGGGGGAGGGAGTTTGGGCACGGCCTCGGCAGTGCTGCAGCGGGCCCGGCCCTGTGCAGCCGGGGCACTGGCCCAGCGGGGTGAGGGAGTTTGGGTAAGGGAAGGACAGTTTGTGCTGTGCTGCACAACAGGCTGGGCTTAAAGCTGCTGCCCAAACTGAGACAGCAAAGGCACGTTCCTGCTTAGAGACTGAGGTATTTTACCAGCACTGTTTGGTTCAACTCAACAACTCAAAAAGTTATTTTCCAAAAATGTTTCCATCCCTGGAAGTGTCCAAGGCCAGGCAGGATGGAGCTCTGAGCAGCCTGGTCTATGGAAGGTGTCCCTGGTCTGTGGAGAGTGTCCCTGCCCGTGGCAGGGGTGACACTGGATGGGCTTTAAGGTCCCTACCCATGTGAACCACTCCACGGCTACGTAAGGCAGCAGCACAGCTCTATCTGGTGCACACTTTAAAGGACTAAAACACAGTGGCTGTATTCTCACACCAGCAGGTTCAAAGCTGACAAACACCTGCACACACATTCACAGGCTAAGGAGCCCCCCCGAGCACGGCTGCTCCTGCCCAAGCACGGCTGCTCCCGCCCTGCCCCCGATCTGTCCCAGCCCTGCCCAGGAGCTGGGCCCCGTCCGTACCCGTTCTCCGCCCGCCGCTTCAGCGTCTCCTGCTCCTTCAGCAGCGCCTGGTGCTCGTCGTAGGCATCCAGGAGCCTGGGGAGAGCACAGCCAGTCAGGCCTGGCAAACACCCGAGCCGTGCCTGCTCCAAACTGTAACCACACAGCAAACTGCAACCGAGTGAATTCTAACCAGTGACCCACCAGGAACAGCGGAAGGCCAACTCAGTTCTAGTCACAGCAGCTCCAGTTCCCAACCTGCTGAACTTCCCTCACGCTTGAGGCAATTTTTATCAAGTTTCTTTGTAAAGAAGTTTTCTAGAAGTGGTTTGTGATTCAGCTGCTCCTTCAGTGCCTGCTGGTGATGCCACCCACGGCAGCACAGAGTTGTAGGAATCAGTATTTAAACACTGGAAATTATTCCAATCCCAAAGCAGCACCTGCAGCCTTTGCCCATCCAGCAGGGAAGAACAAGTATGGTTAATGCAGCACAGGAGAGTCCTGGCTGAAATTCCCACAAATATTGAAATACTCCTTCATCTGCAGCATCTCACAAAACCTGCGGCTTCTGGCAGTGTGCTCTGGGTGAAAAGAATTCCTTCTACTCATTCTGTGCCCTGGGATTATTTGGGAACTGCAGAATTCCTTGTGTTTGATCTGTCTCAGATCCCAAACTTGCACTGACTGGCTGCCATGCAGAGGCAGCAGAATTTAAGAACAGCTATTGTTAAAAACATACAAAGCAGAAAAACTGACTTGTCATTAATCCTTTCAGGTTATTTAGCTGCAAAATGTAAATAAAAGCAACAGACAATTAAGAGGCAAAAAGTATTGTAGTACTGAATTTAAAACTTGCATTTCTGGTGTGTTCTCCCACATAAGTGCACAGTTGTTAATAGTGCTGAACACTGAAAAATCCAACCAGTGCAGTTTTGGAAACACACAGCAGCTGCAGGGAACAGAGCCTCAAAGGACACACGTGTCACAGGCCTGGCCCATTCCCTTGGGGAGCACCTGCCTCCCCAGGGCTCAGCAAGGGGACACCACAGGAAAACCTGGCAGGCAGCAAAGCTCTGCTCAGTGAGCTGTTGGGCACTTCAGATAAAAAGAGGTGATTATCTGAAAAGAGACTGCAATTTAAAAATCTATTGCTGTGTAAAAACCTATTCCTGTTTAACACCAGGAGGTCGGTCTGGAAGAGCAGCTGTTCCTTAGCAAAGAGCTGATGGCACAAACGAAACAACTTCACACATGCCACTGACCCCACCCCTTCCCAACTGCTGCCGGCGCTCTCCCAGTGACCCCAGCTTGGCCACTGCCCACGGGACATCTTACTTGTTCACATCAGACCCGAAATCTTCCAGGAATTCCACTTTTCTCTGTGAGAACGTGATCCTCATTTTGATGGACAAGGCCCCATGGACGGCCTTGTCAAAGCAGCTCAGGATGTTCTCCTCGTTCTGCTTGAGGTCACCACTGTACTCCATCTCCAGCAGGTTCAGGTACAGTTTGGTGTTTTCCTGTGCAAAACAGGCATTAGGAGGTGCCCCTGACCCTCACAGCAGGTATTTAACTGTGACACACCACAATTCGCCCCACAAATACACACAACGACAGGCAGTGAGGGGATTTTCCTTTCTCCCTGGGCTGGTTTGTTGCACAAACAGACCAGCAGTGACCAACACCACAAACCCAGGTGCTGCACTTTGCTGCCAGCATCTGAGTGCCTGACATTTCTGTGCTGACACCAAACCACCAGGTACTGCCCACACCAGTAACACCAAACACACTGAGAACATTTGAGATTCTAAAAATTAAAATAAAGCTGCAAAGCACGTTGTGCTTCTGATGGGAAAAGAGTGCAAACTTCCAGATTTCCAAGCTGGGGCCCTGGCAACGTCAGTTTAGAGGGACTGTTGTCTCCATGCAGTAATGGGACATTACATCCAGTTACAACTCCTGTCATCACCGTTGCCATGTTTTACAAAATGCTTCAGAAAGAGAGAAAGACACCGGGGTGGTTTGAGTTTTGGGTAAGACAGCCAAGAGGGAACACATACTTTGTCCAGTTCTATGGCTTCTGACAGCACTTTTCTTGCCTTTGGCAGGTTTTTCTGCACTTTGAAGAGGTGCCGGGCGAGTTTGATGGCATAGAAGGAGGCTTCACTGATGGACTTGGCGTTCCTGACAGCATCTTCCAGCAGCTGCTCCGCCTCCTCCATGTTGCCGTGCCGGCGCTCCAGGCTCACCCTGCGCAGGCGGATCATGGCCAGCCCCAGGATGCACTCCTCAAACGTCTTCAGGATCCTTCTGGCTTCATCAATGTTGCCTGCAACAGCAGGGAGGTGCTTTAGGACAGGGCAGATCCCAGAGCCCCCCCAGCAGAGCCCCCCCAGGCAGGGCTGCCCTTACCCTGCTGCTCCTCGAAGGCTGCCCACAGCATGTGCACCATGGGCTTCTTGGGCAGGTGGATGGTGCAGGCCCTGCTGTACACGTGCCTCACGCCCTCGATGCTGTGGTTCTCCATGTATTTGGCATACTAGGGTTGGAAACAGAGCAGAGACCAGCCAGGTTAAAGCTTGTATTTGCCTCTAAGAACATGCCAGAACGATAAAATTCTTTTGTTTAAACCCATTCAGCACCTTTATGGAACCACTAGACTAGTTTCTGTAAGGAAGGACGTAGAGAGGCAACGCAGTTGGCAAATGCAGCAGTCAAATCTGGTTGCAAGCAGACCATCTCCTAATGCAACAGATATAGTTATAGATGAACAACGTTCCACAGGGTACAAGGGTTAGTCACCAGGTCAAGGTGTGCACCAGCAGAGCCTGAGCTGCCTCCCTTACCTTGATCCAGAAGTCCTCATAGAGGGCACATGAAATGACACATCTCTCAAAGAGGACCACGACTCGCTCGTGAGTGCCATTCTCTATCTCAAACTCTAAGTACTCTTTCCAGTTTTTCAGCTGAATTTTCTCCAGAGGTTTTACGTGAAAGTAAGGCCTCTTGATCTGCAAGAGTCACAGGATGCAACTGGTGATTACAAACACACCACCCAGGGGGTTCAAACAATCAACAGCCACACAGCCAATATTCAGTTACTGCCGTTTCAGTGATCAGGGCTCCAGGGACACCTCCTCGTCCCCTCAAACCGGGGTTACCCAGCTATGGATCAAGGGATTTACTGCAGTGACATCCCAGGCTACAAACTTCCTTTCCTAGAAAGCTTCTGGAGTGCAGAGATGCTGGGGAAGGACCCGAGGCAGCCCTGTGCCACTGACATTAGGGACACACTGGACACTGCCCACATCCCTCCACACAAGTGAAGTGCTCACTGTGGTACACTCAGCCCGCAAATTAAACTCAGAATTTGGTTGAGAACCATGACAAGGAGAGACAGAGCACTGAGCTGGACTTCCTATTAAATATTTACATCAAGCTGGTTCTAGCAAAACCATGAATTTAGCACCATCATATTGTTGTTGATGGCTGCAAGAGGGGCTGGGTGGGACAGAGCTCAGCACAGAAAATTAAACACTGCTCTGTTTAAATTTAGATTGCTTTGTCTGGCATCCTGCCAGAGGTCCTTTGCTTTTCCTCACTGCCTTTAATTGCAGTGATTATGTCTCTCCTGTGCTGCAATTCCCCCTCAGATCCAAACCCACACAAATGGATGAAGAACTTACAGTAATTAAGGAGCATCCAATTCTTCAAAGCCACCTGAAATTCAAAGCCAATCCCCCCCTTCATGCTCCTCACTGACCTCTGGTGTGGAACCCAGCACTCTGTGGCCATTTTGACCAGCTCACAGTCCCATTCCTGCTAAAAGCAGCTCTAAGCAATCCCTAAAGGCTGGGTGGGATCTGTGCCCACCCACCTCTCTGCTGTCCTTTGCTGAACTTCCCATCTGCAGCTCCTCCCAGCCCCGGCCCCTTGGTGCTCCAGACACTCTCTCCTGGTAAGCAGAGTGCATTGTGGCCAGGAGCAAGGGGACACTCAGCTTCCCACCCCTTTCCTGCCCAGTGCCCACAGTTCCAGTGCTCTCCCAAGTCCCACAGGTTTGCAGCTTAAGGCTTCCCAGGGCATCAATCTGGGACACTCTGCCTGCTCTGCTCCCTCCTGCCACGGGTCACTGGTACACAGCTCACTGACAGTGGCTCCCCACTGTTTGTGAGCTCCTGGGCTGTGGAGGCACCTGGCCCAGTCCAACCCAGTGCAATAAATCACCCACGAGTTCTGACATCACCCACCCCAGTAAAGAGTCTCTGAAAATCTGTCCCAGCTGGCTAACAAAATAGACTATTTAAAATAAGAAGTAAATTTAAAACAAGGACCATGTTTGCCAGGAAGAAAATTATAAAGACTGAGAATGAAAACCTCAGGTTGTTTTTTTTCAAATGTAATCCAACTTAAATCTACAGCAAAAGGTGTGTATTTGCAGTGATCAAATTATTAGTTTAATTAATTACTTTTAATACGTTATACACAGGAGGTCCAAAACAAAAATTACATGATTAAATGTGTAAGGTTAAAATGCAAAACCACAGGAAATTCATTCTCCTTTGAGCACGGGCTTACCTTTCAAAGGGAATCCCCTCCATCCCCTCATGCCTTTGCACCACCCCAGATGCACGAGGCAGCACTAACTCTCTGGACTCACTGGCTTAGCAAACATTACAGCACCTTGCCTCTCTCCAAACACTGCTCAGAGATCTTTACATCATCAGGTGCCTCTTCACAAGAAAAAGGGCAAAGAAGTGAAACTGTTCCAACTTGGAGTCTCTGTTCAACCCCCCCCCAACAGTTTAAGTTCAGGCTGTTTCACAGAATTCCCAGCTCCCAGTCCTGTTTCCAAACCACCTGCTCGTGTTGCCTCACACAAACCCCACTTACCGCTTCCTCAAACGTCCACCTCTTACTGACTTCATGCTCGTTGTGGTTAAATATCTCCTGATGGATCTCAATGATTCTGTGCCTCATGTTCTCTATCTCAGTGATTAGCTAGAACAGAATTTTAAAAGATGTAACACAGGCAGACATGGTACCACCTTTGTAACTGCTTCCTGTGCCAGGATGTGCATGGATTCTCCCTGAGCAGCCAGGGAAGGGCTGGGACACTGCCTGATGGAGCCTTGGCCCTTGGCACGCCCAGCTGAACTGGTTTTTATCCTATGCTAAAGCTGATTTGAGATTAAGGATGGATTTGGATCCAAGTCAGCCCCAGTTTCAGTGTGTCTGTGCTTTCACCATCAGCAATTCCTTTGGACAGCTCCAGGCTTTCCTAGGCCTGTAGGAGTCTGGACC
Organism: Machaerirhynchus nigripectus; assembly: GCA_013397975.1. Taxonomy (NCBI): domain Eukaryota; kingdom Metazoa; phylum Chordata; class Aves; order Passeriformes; family Dicruridae; genus Machaerirhynchus; species Machaerirhynchus nigripectus. The sequence continues at coordinate 116,340 of VZRQ01011011.1, forward strand.
TGCCCAGGCCACTGCTGATGAGGAGCTTTCTTGGACCACAGTTCCCAATCTGGAATAATTACTGTTTGTTCCTAAGGTTTTGTACAGTGCTTCTTTCATTTTCTCTCTCATTTCTTTAACACCTCTGCCAGCACTGGAAGGGGCTGCCCTGTTAGCACATGAGCCACAGGGCAGTGATGTGCAGGAGCCCTCTGGGTACAGCTGAAATGGCTGCAGTGGAAGCCCTGCCCCAGACCCAGGGAAGGGCAGGGGTGCCCATGCCCACCCCGTGCAGGTGCCTCGGCGGGGTCAGTGATGTCCTCAGTGCTGCAGGGCACTGATGTGCAGGAGACCTCTGGGCACAGCCCAGCTACAGCAGGCTGAGCTGGCAGCAGTGGAAGCCCTGCCCCAGCCCAGGGAAGGGCAAGGGCAGCCATGCCCACCCTGTGCAGGTGCCTCGGCGGGGTCAGTGATGTCCTCAGTGCTGCAGGGCACTGATGTGCAGGAGACCTCTGGGCACAGCCCAGCTACAGCAGGCTGAGCTGGCAGCAGTGGAAGCCCTGCCCCAGCCCAGGGAAGGGCAGGGTGCCCGCACCCACCCCTGCAGGTACCTTGGCGGGGTCGGTGATGTCCTCGGTGCCGCAGGGCAGCTCGTCCCCGTCCTCGCCGCTGTGGCCGCTGGCGGCCGCCAGCTCCCGGCGCAGCTGCACAAACTGCTCGGTGGTCAGGAAGTCTCGGGGCAGGTTGTTCTGGATGTGCTCTTTAAACCTAACAAGAGGCACAAAGCAGGTGCTGCAAAGGGGTTGTTTCGTGCTGCGCTGCTGCCCGACAGGGCACAGCCATAAATCCCAGCGGGTTCTGCTTTACTGCATGGCTCCTGAGTGACACCGAGAGCGCTGCCAGCTCACACCCAAAATGTGACTGCCAGCACCCATCACCCTCACAAGTGCTGTGTGTCAAAGGGAAAGGGCAGCACGGCAGGCTGACAGAACCCTTGCCATGTCAAAGAGATGGCAAAGGACAAAATCAGGAAATGCTGATTATAAGGGAAAGGCTTTATTTTCCACACCAGGAGATCTGTACAAGTTACGGGGAAGACTGTGTGTAATTTAACTGAGGTTGCAGCTCACCTCTCCCTACCAACACAGAATTCCAGTGTCTAAAACTTAACCAGGGTTCCTCTTTAGTCAGTTAAATGAGTGCTTCACCACACGTGGGCACTGCACCAGAATTAACATTGAAAACTGCTCATTCTGATTTCTCAAAGACCTTGTCTCTTCTTCCCCACACTTCCAAGGCCTGTCTTTATTCCACAACAAAACCTCTGAATTTACCTAAAACCAAATTCCTCAAATGTGCATCAGTACTTTAAAACAATCAGTCCAATTTCCTGAGTATGTAAGTAAATAGCTTCCTAACACTGTTTCAAGTTCTTGTGCTGAGTATTTGCACCTTCCACACGGCTTTAAGTCCCTGTTTTCCCTTTACCTCTGGAAGTGATGGCTGTAGAGCTGCGTTGGGATTCCCAGGATGCGGTCATAGATGGATGTAACTTCCCTTAGGTTTCCCTGGTCATTTTCCCAGTTTATATACATTTCCCAGAGTCTGTCAGAACGGAAATCTGTCCCAGCAGCCAGCACTGCATGTTCATAGGCTCTGGAAAAGGAAATTGTTTTACACTGGTTTCTGGATGCCGGGACGGAACAAGGAAGGGAAGTCCTGGCTCTTATTAAAGGTTATGAGCATCCTCATTCATTTGAAACTACACTTATATGAATTATTTACATTCTTTAGAGTGCTTTCTAGATATCTGCAGCAAGGTGTCTAGAGATTCAGAAAGCTCACACTCAGTTTTTTCCTCCAGCACTTTCACAACAGAACAAATAAAGGCAACAGCAAAAGCCACTTGCAGAACACAAGATATTAGGAAACTACACAACCTTTACCACTTTTGTCTTGTAGGTTAGGACTAGGGGCCGGGGGAGAGCCATGTGGAAAGGGCAGGCAATTTAGTAAGAACAGGAGTGGGGAGATACAACACCACCGTCTTGTACAGACTCCAAACCCACCAGTGCAGCAGTGTAACCCCCAAAAGCTGTGCAGCAATTCTGCAGCTTGATTCAGTTCCAGTGCAGTTAAGCTCTCTGATCAAACTCCAGTCCAACCCTTGAACCAGGCCCACTTCCAGCCACAGCGAGCAGACACATCCTAGCCATACCCTGGAAACCCCAAGGAATTAAATTCCAAGATTCCCAGTGCTGCACTAAGTATTTCTTAACATCCACTCTGAAGCTCTCAAGCCACAACTTTTGCCCCTGGTACCACACCGTACTGTCTCCCCTTTCTTAGGGAATTTGGCTCCATCATCTCTTAAAAGTCCTCAAAGCGACACCAGGCTGCTATTAACTTGCCCCTTATGTTCAAAACACAATAGCCTGACCCCACTGGTGTGCACGGATCAGGCTGCTCCCAACTCACCCCCGGATGGTACTGTTAGTTTCGGGATCAGTAGGGTCCAAGGTCTCCTTTAGGAAGTTTATATAATGTATCCAAAGATCAACACTAAGAGGAATTGCCTGAAGCCCTCGGCGATAGACCTATGAAGAGAACATGAACTGTACTTCAAATCCTTAATGGGGTCCTAAGAGAGAGGCAACACTGTGTTATCCGGTGAACCTTAGAAATACTAATTACTGGAATTTTGTTTAAATAATCTACCATTACCATTCGGGTGGAGGTTGGATAGAACATGGCAATGTTCTGATCTCCACGTGCAGAGTCTTGATCTTCAAAGCGCAGCGGTCCCTGCATTCTGACCAGGTTGTGTGGGCAGGCTTTGGGGTACAGACCATAGGGCACAGACCCATTAGAGCATCATTGACAGCGTCTGACCAAAAATGCAATAAGATGGAGCAATTGTGACCAGCAAACCAACTATTATTGTTTTGAAAATGAGTAATAAATGGAAGTGACAGAAAAGCCCTGCCCTACTTGTTAAGCTGCAGTGTAATACAGAGGCTTGCACTGCAAAGCTTGACAAACTGTAGAGGTTTAACGCACCTGCCAACAAAGAGAGAGAACATTAGCTCCAAATGCCACAGCTGGGACACGTGCAAACACGTCCCTCGAGCCCTGGCCGTGCAGGGCAGGCACTGGCAGCCCAATGACTCGCAGTGGGACAGTCATTGTTGGCTTTGGGACTGGTGGCAGCGCTGGCCCCGGGCCCTACGTACCTCGTCTGACTGCTTGACGTTGTCGTGGCGCTTCTCCAGGTCCGCGTACTTCTTCCAGTACCCATAGCAGTAGGGGTAGTGTGAGAAAAACCTGTCAAAGGCTTTCCTGGCTGCTGGCAAGTGGTTCTGTGGGAACACAGAGCGAGCACAATCAGTTCTGGCCTTAGGAGCAACTTCAGGTTATTTTACAGACAATTAGAAGCAGCGTGTTAGAAATGCCTAGGGTTATTTTGACATTGAGCAACCTGGGCTCACGGACAGCGTCCCTGCACATGGCAGGGGGCTGGAACTGGATGAGCTTTTAGGTCACTTCCAACCCAAACCATCCTGGCATTTTATGATTAATTAACAACAGTGGCAAGGACAACTGCCTTAAATCAGCATCTGTGACAGCCTGATGTCCATTCTACATTTGCCACTGGAATCCCATGTCTTGTTTTAGTTGTTTATTTATTCCTGGGAGACTGAGGAGAAAGGGGCAGGTACTAACCTCCTGCTCTACATACTGCAGTAGATAAACCCATCCTGTGAAATCCTGCGGATTGTCCTCTACTACTTTCCAAAACTTGTCAAAATCCGGAGGGAAGCCAGCCTCGATATCTGTGGTCTGTAAACTCTCAATGTTTGGAATTTCGCTCTCCTGCGTGTTGTCCTCATTGAGGTCCGGGGAGCTGTCCGGGGACTGCTCCATCTCGGTGACACTCATGATCTCGGTGCTGAAGTCCATGTGCTGCTCCTCGGCCGCGCTCTCGGCGCTGGGCTCCGCGCTCTCATTGCCCACAGTCGGCTGCTCCTCCTCCGTGCTCTCCGAGTTCTCCATGGCACCGCTGTGGGACTGGATCCTGTGGGAACACAAGGACTCAGTGCTCCTGTGGTAAGACTCAAGCAGAGCTTGGGTGTGCATCGGCAGCTCAGTGTCCCAGGTGCTTCGGGCATCCCTGCATTTCGCCACAACCCTGATTACATCTGCCTCATGCATCACCCTTGTTCAACAATAAAAAGTATCAACAGCAGTCACAGATTTTCACATCTACACACAGAAGTCATTGTGGGTTGCTAAAAAACTATCACAGGCAGTTATCGAGGTATAAAAGTGAATCATTACAGTTTTCCTGTAGGAGTCCAGTGGAAGTTTATTTTAAATAAAGAATTACGCTTAAAGTCTAAAGAAACATTCAGGCTGGAAAAGCTGTCTGAGACCATCAGGTCCAAGTTACTCCAGCAGTGCCAAGGCCACCACTGACCCATGTCCCTAAATTCCTTCAATTCTCCTACTTAGTACAAGTCAGTAACTTCTTTGTGAAATGAACAGCTGTTAAAAGGTGCCCTCAACGCCAAGCTAAATCAAAGACAAGAATTACTGTCAGCACCAACTCAGTCCCCATTAGTGATATCCAAATAAAGCAAGCAGCACCAGAGGGCCACAGAAATGCTCTGGCTGCCCCTAACCCACAGCCCCTCACTCCCACCCACACCCAGTGCCAGGCGCTTCCTCCTGCCCCTCAGGACAGACTCCTGCTTCCTCCCACTCTTCCTTTGATGTCCCTGCCAAGAGCCACTGCCTGGCCCTGCCCTGCTGTGCCAGCACCAGGCCAGCCTGACCTGGCTGCATGCCACCCTGCCTTGGCTGATCCCAGCCTCCCCTCCTGGGTCCCAAGCAGGGGCACTGAGCCGAGCCTTCTCCATGCCCCTCACAGCTCAGGGACCCTAGGGAATACCACCCTGCAGGGTACAACAGCTCCCAGCTGAGAGTCCAGCTGGGATGAAGGACAGTGTTGGGCTGTCATCCTCACACACTGCACTGCCACTCCTGGTTCCTTCCGTTCTCCTTGGAGCAGGTGGCAAACGCATTTGGGATTTAAAAAAGAGAGCAGAAATCCCCACCCCAGAACTCTCCAGAGTTCTTTCACACTGAAAGCCTGAAGAGACAGCACCCAGACCACTGCTTTCACTTTGACAAGGATATGGGTAAGACACCACTACATACTGGGGGGAAGTTCTTGCCAGAGAGGAAAAATCTCTCTCCCTTATCTTCAGCAGCTTCATCTCCTGGGATAACAGTTCACATTTTCCCAGGAGTTCACCAAGCCAAGGAACTCCGGCACAACGCTAAAGAGCCCATGTGGTCCACCCTGCAAGTCTTCTAATAACTGCTTTTTAAAAATATTTCTGTTCTCCGTCATCTGGCAGCCATGGGCTGGGAGTAGCCTGGGATACTGGAAGGAGTCCCTGCCCAAGGCAGGAGGTGGAACTGGAGGGGCTTTAAATTCTCTTCCAACCCAAAGCATTCTGTGATTCTACGATTTTGAGAAAAAACATCATTTGTAACATTAAGTTATACATTAAGTATCAAAGAGTATAACTGTGTCTCTACCAGTGCAACAGGCAGAGATCTGGATCATTCAAAGGATGCTGCACTTCAGAGGGTACCTCGTGCAGGTTCTAAAATCGAGGGGCATGATGAGGGAGTGACACAAACAGCAGCCCCAGCACCATTTACACCTCTAAAATTTGAGGTAACCAGTGACAGAGCTAACTAGTGATGGGACAAGAGGAAACGGTCTCAAGTTGCACCAGAGGAGGTACACAATGGATATTGGGGAATTTTTTTTCCTGAGGGTTTTCCACCCTTGGAACAGCTGTCCAGGGCAGTGGTGGAGTCCCCATCCCTAGAGGGATTTAAAGCCGTGTGGATGTGGCACTTGGGGACAGGGGGCAGTGGTGGCCTTGGCTGTGCAGGAGAATGGTTGGACTTAGTGATCAGCCTTAATGATTCCATGGATTCTATCATTTTTAGAAATGCAGTAATTTACGACCTAAACTTATTCTGATGTCTAGCAGATGGTTTCTCGCTCTAGCTGATTCAGAAGGCATTTTCCATCTTAAAAATACAGCCCTGCAGCTGTCTTCAGATTAGGAGGGAAAAAAGAACGAGGGAGAAGCAGCAAGGATCAGCACACAAGGTCTGAGCTGCACACGAGGCTTCAAACTGAAACCAAGTCTGACTGCTGTTCCAACCAAAGGCCTTCCAATCTTGTCCCTGACATATCCCCAAATCTGACAGCAATCCATGGTTTAAACCAGCCAATGCAACAGGCCATGCCTATGCCACCAACTCTCCAGGGGTGGGCATGAGGCTGGGGCACACCAAGGAAACTTAACTCCGGGGTTTTCACCTTAATTCTGGGGGTTTTCACCTTAATTCCGGGGGTTGTCACCTTAATTCCGGGGGTTGTCACCTTAATTCCGGGGGTTTTTATATCACATGGGCTAAATAACAGAATCAGAGTATCAGGCAGCTACGTACATTGGTATTAAATAATTGATGCCAACATGTATTATTCAGCCTGTTACCAGCAAAAGACTGCTGTACACAAAACTGCCGCTCATAAAGGTGAATGAACTAATGGAAAACAAACAGGGAAACTGCAGAGGGGCAGGAATGTGGAGCCTTATCTGAGCCCTGCCCAGAACGCTCCATTCCCACCCCCGATAAGGCGCTGCTGGAACCACCCGGGGCAGGGCCAGCCCTGGCCGGGCCCAGCGCGGCTGTGCCGGGATTAGGTTTGAATCACAGAATCATTTACTTCAGAAACGCCCTTCAAGGCCACCGAGTCCCAGCTGTGCCCGATGCCCACCTTGTCCCCAGCCCAGAGCCCTGAGTGCCACGTCCAGGCCTTCCCTGCACACCTCCAGGGGCGGGGACTCCAAACCTCCCTGGGCAGCCCCTGCCAAGGCCTGAGCACCCTTTCCATGGAGAAACTGCTCCTGATGTCCCACCTGAGCCTCCCCTGGCGCAGCTCGAGGCCGTTTCCTCTCGATCAGGGCCTCTCTGGGGCCCGACCTGAGCAATAACGTCACAAACCGCGAGGCGCGGAGCGGCTCCGCGCGGGCCCGTTACTCGCTCAGCTGCCGTTCAACGCACAAAACGGGGATAAAAGGGCACAACGGGGACACCG
>VZRQ01011012.1:0-12885 GCA_013397975.1 Machaerirhynchus nigripectus
CACAGGACTCAAGATGAGGCTGCAGCAGCTCACAGCAGAGTGGGATGATCACCTCCCTCGACTGCTTGGCGATGCTGTGCCTGATGCATCCCAGGACATGGTTGGCTCTTCAGGCTGCCAGGGCACATTGTTGACTCATATTCAACATGCTGTTGACCAGGACTTTTCCATGTCCCTTTCCACAGTGCTGTTCTCTAGCCTCTCCTTCCGCAGTCTGTCCATACATCCAAGCTTGCCCCCATCCCAGGTGCAGAAAACGGCATTTTCCCTTGTTAAACTTCATGCAGTTGGTGATTGCTGATCTCTGTAATTTGCTGAAGTCTCTTCAGGGCTTCTCTACCTTCAAGGAAGTCAACAGCTCCTCCCAACCTAGTATCATTGGCAAACTTACTTACTATCCGTTCAATTCCTGCACCCAAGTCCTTTACCAAGATGTTGAAGATCACAGGGCCAAAGATGGAGTCCTGTGGAACCCCACTACTGACCACTCACCAGTCTGATGTCAACCTATTCAGTATAGCTCAGTGTGCCCAACCTGTGAGCCAGTGCTCACCCATTGCATGATGAGTTTATCCAGCTGTGGAATGGGCATTTTGTCCAGAAGGATACTGTGAGAGAGAGTATCAAAAGCTTTACTGAAATAAAAAAAGATTACATCAACCGGCTTCACTTGATCAACCATGTGGGTTACTTTGTCATAAAAGGAAATTAAGTGTGGCAAGCAGGACTTTCCCCTCTTGGGAAGCCATGCTGGCTGTGACTGATGACTGCATTGTCCTTCAGGTGCTTTTCAATACCTCCCAGAATAGTCTTCTCCATAATTTTACCAGTGACTGATTTGAGACTAACAGGTCTGTAATTTCCAGGATCCCCCTTCTTGCCCTTGAAAACTAGGACAACATTTCAGTCAGCTGGGACCTCTCTGGATTCCCAAGACTGCTCAGAAATCATTGAGAGAGGCCTCACAATGACATCAGCTGGTCCTGAATATCCTCACATGAATCCCATTAGGCCCCATACACATATAGGGATCCAGCTGGAGCAGCAGATCCTGTACAAGTTCAGAGTCAGCTGGGAAGTTACAATTCTCACAGCCGTGGTCCTCTAGCTCAGGGGCACCAGGGGCCCCTTAGCACATCATTGGTGTCAAAGACAGAAGCAAAGAAAGATTAAACATCTTTGCCTTGTCTGTGTCAATGAGAACGTGTATACTTGTGGGAAACCGAGAGGTTAAAACTTTTGAAGACAATAATGGATCTAATTTACAGCCTTGGAAAGAGCTGGGGTTAATGTGATGACAAGACATATGGATCTTAAGCAAGAGAATTATAAACCTGTGTTCCTATAGTTATAAGTAAAAATATGTGTTGGGTGATTTGGTGAAGGGTTTTAAGTATAGTAATGTGATTTTATAGTTTAAGCTAAGAATATAGATGTTATAATAGATGTTATAATAGATGTTATAATAGAAGTATATGTGCGTATGTGACCTCGCGCATAATTGGTAGAAGAACAGACGCATTGCAGTAAAAAGCACCAAAGGTGATAGGTTATCGAATCAAAACAAAATTTCATGTTAATTGCTTATTGGACCAAAAAGTTATAAATTGCCATGTAACCCTGAAATTCGTGACTATCTTCCATTATGGTGACTTTTTCTTAGCCTCACGACCGCTGAGACTGATGCCTTGTTTGTTATGTTAACATGTGTTATGTTAAATCTTGTATAACTGCGATAGTCCCATCTCTTTAATGAAAACTCCGACAGAGAGCATCGGGCTAGTGATGCATATGTGACATATACTTTTAAATTTTATCTCTCTCATCCTGTCAGTTAATTATGTAATTTCTGTCAGGGTAAAGGTTTTTAAATTAATAGACTTTACTTCAGTTTTTCTTCTGAATTATCCTGATAGACACCATGTGGGAGCAAGGCCAGCCTCATGCTATATTTAGAAGGAGAGTTTTGGGCAGCTTTTAATTCCGGCAGTTGAATTTCCTGCTGCTTCCGCAAGGAATTAGGTCTTTGCTTCACTGGCTTGAGTGTGAGAGGTAATTAAAGGAAGAAATGTAATTTCTCATTCTCCATGAAAGCGCTGTAATAGGTCTGTGCTTGGGGGTTTTCTTGTTTGTTTGTTGCTTACTCCTCATTTGTTGTAGCTGTGACAAAAATAAGACCATGGCTGTTGGAAAAAAGTTTGCAATCCAAGTTGCAGAACAAGAGAATTCTGTTTGTAAACATAACATAAAGGGGAGGAATGTCTTCTGCATTCTTTAAATCCTTAGATTTTGTTGCACTATTGGTTTGTTTCCCCTGGTGCAGCTGAAATGCATAGGTGAAGATGATGTCTCTAGAGGGTATTAAATAGAGTTCCAAATTAATGGGGATATCAAATGTGAACCCAAACACAAATATGAAACTCAGAAACGTAAAACCAGGAAAACATTTATTCCTTAGTTTTCTTTTCCAGTAGAGTTCTCTAGGAATCACTTTTAACTATAGCTGGTATTTTTAGTAATGACCTGGAAGTCATGTCCAGAAGTCATCTCACTAAATGGAGAGCTGGCCAACAATAAGCATTTCAGAACAGACGTTGGAGTCTTTTCCTGGGAAACAGCATCTTGGGGATTTTTATTTTTGCAAGGACAACTGTTTATAAATAAAAATTATTGTCCATGAAAGGCCTATAGCCAAAATGGCTAATGGACTTGTAAACTTTTGTCTTTGTGGCTGTTACCCTGCTATTGGAAAGTTGAATGCTGCTCTATTGTCAAGTAAAAGAAAAAATGCTGAAATGTTGATAGAGTTCCATTAAGCCTTCCTTAAAGTGCTATAATGAAGTTCTTTCTAAATAGCTCATCAGAAAAATAAGTTTAAAAAAGGTGATTGGTATAAAAATCTGTGGACTATCAAAGTAATCTTTCTTTTAATCTAATGGATAAGGTATTGTCAAAAACTAGAAACTGAAGCACAAAATGTTGATCCTGTTTATATGATCTATGGGGAAAAATTCACCATCTCTGAAAACTGTTATACCAGGTTTCAGAGTTTTAAATCATTAATTGAACTTCTATTTTTATAAGTCCTGTCATGCGTGTGTGTCTTCATGGAGAACTTTCAGATAATTTCATCAGTTCCTTTGTCTTTCCTCAGCTCTGCTTCTGGATTGAAGGTTGTTTCTCACATCTTATCTTGAGAGAAAAAAAACCTAGCAGAAGTATAGGCATTTACAATTAATTGTATATGTTCACCTTTTCACTATACTTAAACCTGAAAAAGGTTAAAGTAAAATTATGGTATTTAATAGAAGCAATCTTCAAAGGCATGTTTAGTTTATAAAGATGAGGCTCAATGTTACTATCAATGTTATTTATGCAGGGGGATGACACTGAAAAATACTATCACAATGACTTACTATCATTCAGGGTGTAATTACTGGCCAGCCGTGACGTTACACTCATCCAAGTGGCTGCATTTAAAACTTTTAATAGGAGTAATATTGAACTTGAGAATCTAAGGCTGCATTTGATCATCTTAAATGTCTTTTCCAAATTAATTGATTGTATGATTCTGTGTTGACCTGTTTACTTCATAATGTAAAAGGCCGTTAAGATGATCTGAAAAATATACTTAAAAATTTGGATTCTAAAACTCTCATGACATTCTGATAGTGTTGAAGAGAGACAGGTTTCATCCATGTAGGCTATTTTCAGCCATGTTTAGTATGTCTCATGTTTTCTTCTCATGAAATAGATTGATTAATTTTTTCCAGCCATGATAAGACTTTTTAGGAGTGCTAATATAATAACAATACTTGATGCTGTGGTATTTTTTCTTCTCTGTAGGAATAAAAAATGAAGATAAAGGATATCTAGTTTAAGTCTACCTTTTATATAAAAAAAGGAAAGTATGGATGATTTATTCAAATACAGGTCTGATATATGAAACTGAATACCCTTTGTATGTGTGGTGGTCTTATAAATAGATAAGAAAACTTCTGCTGTTACTGAAATAAGTTGTTATTCCTTTTTAAGTATCTCTTGGTTACAGTTTTTCAGAATTTATTAGACTAATTATCCTACATTAAGGTTTTGTTTGTAGAATGCAGCTGGCAATCAGAGTAAGCTTATTCTTTAACAGTAAGTACCTGTTACATTCACTGAGTATTGAAAACTACATGATCTTAAAAACTGATGTTTCACATTTTACACTAAAAATGCTTTCGCATTTAAATGTAATGAAAAACGCTGCAATCTTTTCTTCATAATTTATGTGATTAAAGATTCTAATTGTAATGATGGGATTGACAGAAACATTTGAGATTTATCAGGTTCTCAGTCTGGTTAATGTGTTACATGAACGACATTTAATTTTACTCAGTGATGTACAGGATGTACAGGCAAAGGCTTTACACAAGTTTTTTACAATTAGGAAGGTATTTTTTTCAATCAGACTTGTGATTACATGAATGTAGAAGCCCAGAAGAAAAGGGGCTAATGTGTATGTCTCAAATATCAATAGCCAGATGATTGTGGAGCCAATGAAGGATTGTTGGTAAGAACAAGCTGTGAAAAGAACAGGATGTGGCAGCTGAAGGGGCCCATACAGAAGTAGGATATCTCTGGGACAAATGTCCTTATTCTAAGTTGTGGAGTAAGCGCAACACAGTACAGCACAAGAATGAGGTTGAGAAGGGGGTATGGTCTGTTGACCAAAGGTTGACTCAGTAGGAGAGGATTGAGACCAAAGACCCTTGACCCTCTGAGCCCTTTCCAAAAAAGTCTAGAATAACAAACTGCACTTGATAACTAATTTGCATAGAAAGTGAGGAACTGAGCTTCAGGGCAGGGAAAACTTGTCTATCAAATGGGACCCCTGCAAAGCCAAAGCACTTTCTGTGAGCTCGATGGCAGTTTTTAAAGGAAAGGCTCTTTTAAACCTTAGCCATTATAGTTAAATATGAGGGTATCCTGCTAATCAGAAGACCTTCTTTGTAGACTCTGATGTTGTGGAACACATTTAGTGCAGGCAGCTCGGTGTGCAGCTGCAGGACAGCTGCAGATTGAGCTCTGGGTGTCAGGAGCCCGAGACAAGAGGCCATTAATTGCTGATCCTTTGCATAACAACGGGCCCAGGGACTAGTGGCTCCGGGCAGGTGAGAGGATAGTCAGAGATAAGGCAGGAGCCGATGGCTCTGGTGGCAGACTTAGACAGACTTAGACTGCGCTTAGACAGTGAGGGTATGAAACCTCAGGGTTTCCTTTTCTCCTCCTCCTCGGCACCCAGCTTGATACGTAACTTGTTGCAACATGGTTGAATTACTTAAAGGATCCAGACGTCTGAGACTCTGCTGTGGAAAACCTGGTGTTGAGCTGGTAGGGAAACCTTGTTCTGACTGTGAGTGTGGGATATGCAGGCAGTCAAGAGGGGCACCCATCGGCTCACTGGAGCCCCCTGGGAATGGGCTTCAATCCCAGCTCAGGTGGTGCAGGTCTGACTGCAGCAGTGGCTCTTGGATGGTCAGACAGGAAACTTTAACACTTGTGTTGAGTTTAGATTAGAAAGAGACTTGCTGGGTGTGACGTCCTTCTTCGAGTGGCACAGATTTTGATGGGGAAAGTTCCTTGGAAGTTCGTGACACTTCTCAAGAAGGAGAAATGTTTAGATTACTTACTTAATTCTAGCACAGCCAAGAGAGGTAAAATATATCACTAAGAAACTAAGATTTATAAAAATATGCTCTAAAGTAAATTGTACTGTCAAGCAGAGAAGTAGTGTAGTGAAAGAGACTAACTACAATAGTGGACTTGGATTTTGCTCAGTGTTGATTTAATTTTTACAAGGATTGTGTATGTCGATGCTCTATATTAAATAATGAGTTGTATAATAATGAGTTTTTCTTCCACGTAAACTTAGGAAAGCTACTTAATTTCTGTGTCTCTCAGAAACAACTCTTAAGAGACAAATCATTGTCACAACTGCTTTGTTCTAAATGGCCCTGGAATGTTTGGGGACTTTTTTGCCGCGTTAGTTTGTTGTTCTACAATGTTTTTTTCACAAAGGTTACCCAATAGGTAAAAGGATTAAGAGCATTAATATATTTCCATAATGATGAAGGGAAAATTTTTGTAGCTTTGAAAGGAAAATTTAAATATTTTACAGAATGGAATACTATTAGCATCTGTATTTTAGTTCATTAGGTTATTTTTTAATAACTTCAAACCTTATAGTGTGACATTTTTGTTTACTTGAGGAGTTGCTTATTAAGTGATTTCATAATAAGCTGTTTTTCTTTGTCATGGCCTAATATGGTAGAGCTTATTATGTTATTTTTCTTTTGGCTTTTTCAGGTATGAATACAAACAAGAGCGAGACAGTGAAAGAGCACCCATTAAAACCTTCTAGAAGATCTATGCCATGCCTTGCCCAGAGCCAAACACATCCTCAGAGCCTGAGCAAGCATTCATCATTTTTGCAACCAAATCGTGTGCAGCCACAGCTCCAGCCCCAGCCTTTAAGTGCAGGGACATCGACAGCTACAGTGGATGTAGTGTCAGAACGAGGTAGGAGGTTCTTCTCTTTCAGGAGTTCATTCCAGCACTGATAAACTCTGATTTATTTAGATATCTGCAGTTTGTTGAAGAAATGTTTTTGCACAAAACACTTACACATACAATATTACCAGGTTCTTGAGGGAATCTTTATAATGTTTGAAGTGAGGTTTAAACTAGTTTTTATTTTTCTCAATAATGACATTATTTCCTTCTCACTGGGAACAAGACAAGAAAGTCTTGATCATTTATGCTGGAGAAGAGTATTAAGGTTTCTGTAGTCTGTCCTAGGTAAAAAAGAAAGAATAAGTATTAGGCTTTTGGCAAAAAAAGGCTTTATATAGGATCATTTAGGAGGAGATGCATTCATTCACAACAGTAGAATCAGGGAAGAGTGGTATGGAGAGAATGAGAGTGAATGGAGAAGATCCCTCCAAATTTTAGCTTGTGCTGGAATAAGGAACTACTTTATTTTAGGATTTCTAATTTTACAGATACACATGCCTTATTAGAGAAACTAGTCTAGTTGGAATCCAATCACTGTGTCACCTGTTGCCAACTATTGCCATCCTCTATTGCCAGCTGTGTGTGAACCTTTGTAGAATAAATTAACTTACCTGACTTCTGCTACTAGAATTTGATAAGTCTTTCCTTAATGTTGACAGACACTAGGCATTAATTACTGTTCTAGTGAGTTGTTTTAGTGAGTTAAACTTCTCTCAGGAATAGACTGAAAGTGTTCATTGAAGTGATCTTGCTGTTTTTTCTATTGATAGAAAGTGCTCTTCAAAATTTCAGTCCAAAGTTTTTTATTTGAGTTACTGACAATTTTAAAAAGTTTTTTTTAAAGTAAAGATTCTTTTACTTACAAAATACATATGAATGCTGATACAGATACTGCATTTATTCCAGCTAAAGTGATGGAGACTTTGGAAAACAATTTGCTTAAGCTGTCTAATACAGAATACGGTGATCCATTTTTAGGTAAGTTGTTGTCTGAACTGAAATAATGACAAATTAATGATTCTTTGATTACACTTGCAGTATTTAAGTGTGGAAAGGCCATACTTACCCTGAACTTGCATTTTTTTTGAAAGAGGAGACTAAATGTGACTAAAGAAATGTGTGCTGTCATAAATTTCCTGATACTGTCTCACCTTTTAGACTAAAAGTAAATAGCGACTAGAGACAGAGAAGTGTCAAACATTCAGTGTGTCCTTTTCTCGTAACAATCCTTCATAATACAATCATTTGGAAGCATGTACTTGAAATTCCTTTGAAGTTGTTGTTATTCACTTATTTTTCCTGTATAGTCGTGTCATTCACTATTGTGGCTGCAGTTCTCTTGTTTTTGTTTTTAGATATTTTATATATTTGCTTTAGATATTTGTATATAAAAAGCGTTAAAATTTGGCAAACAAACAGAAAAAAAAGAAATAAAGCAGAAAATAGCTATATTTCTACTGCATTACTATCACTTCGATATTGTAATTAAGTCAGAGTAAGTAGAATAATCCCATCCTTGTAACTGCAAATTGAATCTGTAAATACACACATGGGTAGTAATTTACAACTTCCAAAATTAAGTAGTTTTGAGATTCCCTAGCCATCTATTTTACCCATGCAGACACAAAAATGTTGCTGCACCTTGCACAACTACTATGAAAGATATTTTTGCTCACAGTTGATGAAGCATCAAACTAGAAATCATAAAAAAAATGCTTTTGTAGGTACTCCAGTAGTTTGCTGGAGTTTGAAAAATAGACTGATTAGTGGGTATCATCATCTTAGTGAACATTTTCAAACTGCTCTCCTGAGAACATGAAAGAAAGCTGAATTAAGTGAATGTGGTGAATTTTTAATTAGGCAGCATTGTAGAAATATAGGCCAAATGGCTTTCTCCTCTTCCTGAATTGTCTGTAGACAAACTTGTCTTGTGTGAAGGAGATTAACAGGCATCAGATAAAGGACTTCAGTGGAAAGCTTCTCTTTTATTTCAGTTGGCTATAGATGAGGCCATAAATCTGTTGGACAAGTTTAGTTAATGGATTTATGAAGTAAAAAGTTAATATATAATAACCTTTGTTACTTACACAGGTAAATGGGATTAAGGACATTATGGATTTGTGTTACTTTTCCTCTGTCAGTTTTAGGTGTTAAGTAGTGTTTTTAGTTTGAGGAATTGGTAAATTCAATCAAAGTGATAGGCATTGACCTTCTATAACATAAAACGTGAACTTTGAGGTTTCAGTCATACTGGAATGCCTCTCTTCCTGACTCACTCACTCCCCTCCTACCTCTGGTGGGAGACACAAAAGGTGGAGATTAGTGGGTTGAGATAAGAACAGAAGCAACACTCAATAGCAAGTAAAACATCACAAACTAATTTATTCTTTTTTCAATTCTGCTTTTTTCTCCCTAACTTGGATTAATTATGAGGATTTGTGCATAATAACTCATCTTTCTTAGCAGGACATGAAATCCTTCCTAGATAATTAACAGTTTTGCTGTGACAGATACCTTGTATTCTGAATGTGTCCTGAATCTAGTTACTACAAAGTTTATCTATAAAAAGCTCTGTGTTTATGTGCCATGCTGCAATACAGTGAAGTGACAAATGAAGAGCAGAACCCAAACTAACAATCCAACAAAGAATCATAATAACTGCATGATAAAAGCCTTTTTTTCAGTGCTCAGTTACAGAAGTGTAAGTCAATTTTGTGATGTTATGCTAAATTGAAATGGACATATATATATGTATATATGTGTATAACCTGTGCAATACATACAGTGATTACATGAAAAGAGGGACTGAAAGATCACAGAAGATATGATTCAAGAAAATCAGGTTCAGTTTAAGCTTCAAAAGAAATGTGATGTTTCCATCATGCCTTCTAGAATAATTTTTTCACAAGTTTGTGGTCAGTGTCTGCATAAATAAGGCCTGTCATTTCTGCTCTGACTGTGTGGCTGAAAAGCTGGATTAGAACAGCTTTTCCTATACTGAGAGTTGTTGAGCTCCCATATTAGAGCTGGTTCATGCCTGGAGAGCTGGCGGTATGGATGAAGAAGCTATGTAAGCTATCCAGTGCTCATTGAACATAGTAAGGATTAGTCTCTGGACTTAATATTGCAGTTCAAAATATTGACATGCCTTAGACATTTAATCTGCCTCTACCAGTTCTGTACACCATCTTAACTCCTCTAAAGAGCAATAATATATGCCTGACTCCCTTTTTAAAAAATGAGAAATATTCTGTGTAATGGTTACCACTGTCTGAAAGTTCCTAAGAAATTGTATAATAAGAAAAGTCTGTGTTTGTCTGTTATGATAGCTTTTCATATGTATACATACACTGGTAGATGAAAACCTTTCTATGTTATATGTATAATATAGTATTCCAGGTGCACAGCAAAATAAAATAACACCTAAATCCATGACAATGTCATTTATATAGGTGTCTAGTGATATTCTTCTCCAAGTTATTTGCTTTTTCTAGGAATAAAACTGGGGCAAAAGGGGATTATTTTCTTGACCAAGAATCTCTTTCTTACTAAAGCTTTGCAAAGCTTGTCCTTATATGTGTAAAGGCTCAAAGGATTGAGTAAAGAGTTGTCATATCAAAGTCTGTGAAACAGAAACTATTTGGGAATATTATTGATAATAATTTTCCTTTCTATAATTATGCCACATTTCAATTGAAAAACTTTTTCTACCATACACTACTGTGTATATATAAAATATATGGGTGGATTGCATGTTACAGGGAAATCAGGACAAGTGCTTTTTATCCCCTGTCATAAAATTGAAATGCACTCTTGGCCCTTCAGAAAAGTATGATAGTGAGAAAGATAGCCAAGCAGTTAAGAAAGATAGCCAAGCAGTTAAGAAGACCCAAAAAGAAAGATTGAAAATGTGGACTTAGGTATGTTTCTAAACTATATACTTCTGCATTTTTGTGTAAAGGATTTCCAGAAATGAAATTGTCTCCAGTGTTTTATCATGTAAATAACCTTACAGCGCAAATCTTATTGTCATGCATTAAGTGTTGCCAAATTATATGTCAGTAAGTGTTGATAGGTTTTTGTGATGTATGAAGACTGAAGTTAGTCATCCTGCCTCTATATAACGAGATAGCAAAACAAAGCAACTGCTAGGATGAAGAGATCCGTTATCTGCTCAATTAATGCTTGAATCTTTTTAAAATCACTTTATACTTGACTGTGGATCCACGGTGACATTATTCAGTTACATGTTCTGTTGTTTGAACAATTACATGGGTGTATCTGCTTTAAGTTTGTACTTAATTAAAGTGAAGTCCTTACATACCCAATTGAATACTGAAATTCCCACAGACTTTATTGAGATAAGATTTGGACTCTACATATAGAATTAGAAGCTTAGAACCCTTTTCTCTGATTTAATATGCTTCTCCTTTTTTGCAATTCAGCCTTTTTTTCTGCCTTATTTTTATAGTATTGGTGAAAGCTAACCCATTTAATACAGAAGTTTTTCTGACTCAGAGTCATGATAGCATATTAATTTTCCTTCCTGTAACAGGTCACTTGGGAATTACAAATTGTATACATAATTTTAATAACTTTTTTCATAAAACTTTTTATGTGACAACAGTTCCAAAAGCTCTCAACCACCACATAAGTTTTAATTAACATAACTGAATAAGTCAAATACATCAGCAAGATGCCGTTAATCTGTTACACTAATTTTAAAATGCACTATAGTTGCTTTATATTGTAATACTGCAAGCACATAGTCTTTTAAATGTAAGATTTTGTTAAAAGATTGATATTTAAATCTTTCTTCTGTTAGTAGATACTCTGAAAACTCACATAAAGAGGTCATGTAAAGGGTCATGCATGTTCTCTTTGCATTAGTGAGAATATTTTACCTGAACAGCTGTATTGGGTTTGTGTGGTAAGTATTAGGTAGCTGGGCGGGGCTACAAGGGTGGCTTCTATGAGAAGCTGCTAGAAGCTTCCCCCATGTCTGATAGAGCCAATGGCAGCTGGCTCCAAGACAGACCTACTGCTTGGCAAGGCTGAACTCATCAGTGACAGTGGAAGCACCTCTGGGATAATAGATTTAAGAAGAGAGAAAAAAAATACACAAGGGCAACTTCAACTGGAACAGAGATTCTCTTGCAGCCTGTGATAAAGACCATGGTGAGGCACACTGTACCCCTGCAGCCCATGGAGGTCCATGGTGGAGCAGAGATGCACCGGCAGCTCATGGAGGACCCCATGCTGGAGCAGGTTACAGGCTCAAGGGGCTGTAACCCTGTGGGAAACCCATGCTAGAGCAGGGTCATGACAGGACATGTGTAGAGAGGACCCCATACTGGAGTAGGTTTGCTGGCAGGACTTGTGAGCCCATGCTAGGGTAGTCCTTTCCTGAGGGACTGCACCCTGGCTAAGGAACCCATGCTGAAGCAGTTCATGAAGGACTGCAGCCTGTGCAAAGAACTTATGCTGGAGCAGTTTATGGAGGACTGTTCTTGATGGAGGAACCTCATGCTGGAGCAGGTGAAGACTATGAGGAGTTCCCCCTTGAGGAGGAAGGAGAAGCACAGTGTGTGATGACCTGACCGCAACTCCCATTTCTCATCCCCCTGTGCTGCTCCTGAAAGAGGGATCAAGAACTCAGGAGTAAATTTAAGTCCAGGAAGGGAGGGCTAGTGGGAAGGTTTAGCTTTATTTGTCATTATTCTCCTCTGAACTTACTGGTAATAAATTAACTTTATTTTCCTCAAGGTATGTCTTTTGACCATGACTGTAATTGGTGAGTGATCTCTCCCTATCCTCATCTCTACTCAGGAGCCTTTCATTATATTTTTCCCTTCCCAGTTCTGCTGAGGTGTGGAGTGTGACAGTGTCTTTGGTAGGTACCTGGCATCCAGCTAGGGTTAACCCACCACAGCAGACATGAAAAAAAATCTGCAAGGTGCTCAAAACTAAATATGAGAGTGATTAAGAATGAAAGCAAATGTCCTTTGGATGTCCTTGTTGGTTTGAGGACACGGGCATGAAGATACATGAGTTCCATCCTCCATTTGTAGGTCCCTACTGCGGCAGACCTTTTTCTTTTTTCCACCAGTTATGCTTCCCCATTTCCCTATACCTTTTCCTTTATATTTCTTGAGGTTTTGCACAATCTCAAAATTTTTCAGGTAACTCAAGATCTTCCATTTATTTGAGCATTAATGTAGGGTGGTGTCGCAGTGACCGCTACCAGAACCGCCCAGGCTAGCGCCTGCGGTGTGCGGCAGGTGTGGGGAGCGGTTACGGCTCGTAAGCCTTGTCCCGCTCCTTTGG
>VZRQ01011012.1:13043-50428 GCA_013397975.1 Machaerirhynchus nigripectus
AAGGGGGGGGGAAAGGGGATATACCAACCGGGGTACATTGAAATTACAAAATTGGTAAAACTATCATAAAACGATACAGAAAATGACAACTGAAAAACCTCATCACCACAGGGTGGTTTTTAGCCAGGTATCTCCCCAACAGGTCAAGATTTTTTAAAATTTTTGTTTTTTGGCCTGCAGTAGAGGAGAAATGGAAAATGCTCTGTAAACAATTGTAACTTTTTTCTGATTTTAGCATGTTTTTACATTGGCTAAAGGTTTTTTACCTTACTGAATTAATAATTGCAGTGTAGATTAACTAAAAGATAAATAACAGCACATCTGCTCAGCGGACATATTTCAACATACAAATATTGATCATTGGACATTTTGATAGCATACTATTTTCATGATTAGATGTACACAGTTTGAATCAGATGAACTTTTTTTTAGGACTGTAAGGAATAAAGTTAATAAAATCCAAGTAAACATGTTCAATAAAAAATTGTAATGGCTTGCAAGTCCACTGGTATATACACAAATGGGACACTCCTAGCTCATGTCTTTCAGCTGAGCCCAGCAAAGCACAAATGGGATGGGATTTATTAATAGCAGCAAAGATAACTTAGAATCATATAATGGTTAGGGTTGGGAGGGACCTCACTCATGATCTAGTTCTAACTCCCCTGCCATGGGCAGGGACACCTTGCACTAGACCAGGTTGCTAAGAGCCCCATCCAACCTGGCCTTGTTTTGCCACTTTTGAATATACTTCTGAGATACGAATTGTGTGGTATGTGTCTCAGTCTTACATTTTTCAGACAGATGTAACAAATGGTTATTCAAGTGGCATGTTTAAATGCTAAATATTCTTCCCGTTTTTTGTATATTAGTATCATTACATAGTGGGAGAGTGCTTTATGTGCATAAAATAAGTGATCAACTGCTGAAAGATACAATAGCTAGTATCTTTAAATTTTATATGAAGTTTCTTTATAATTATAAATGTCTTTAATTTTAAGGGTTGTTTTGGGTTTTTGTTTTCCTAAAACAAATTTTGACTACATTTCAGGCAAGATAGAAGGTATTTCTAGGTGAAAGATAATTTTTTTACAAAAGAGAGATGCTGCGATTTAAAATGTGGCTGTGAAAGCATAAAAATGTTTAGCAGGTAAAGTATGTTGACCGCAGAGGGAAAACTTATTCATAACTTCAAATGATTTAAATAAAAAAAGTTGCCAAAGTTTTGCAAAAGTTTTTTTTTTTTTTTAGTACTAAGTGTACTTATAATGTCTAATCCTCTAAAACTTCCCTCATAAAAATAGACTTCTTAATGTAAGTGTAATCTTTGTTTCAGCTTAAATGACTGAGTTTAGGTTTCATAGGCCTGTCTCTTCATTTCATCGGCTCCTATTACAAGCTCTTGCTCTTTAGTAAAACTAAGAGCTCATCAAACCTGGGCATAAGTCAAATCTGCAGAATTGCTAAGTGCCATTTCCTGCTTTATATACCTACCACCTGAAACCTTAACTACTTAAATTTTTGTTGAGCAGAGAGTAAGTGGTATATTAAGTAAAAACATTGCTTAAAATAAATAAAATCCCTGAGTTAGGCACTTCGACAATTAAAATGAGCTATTTTGTATGTTAAGAAATCCCATCACAGATTTACCACGGTTAATATCAATATTAGAAGTTATCAAGGGAACCTTTTGTATGATCATTATGTAGTAACTAAATTGAAGAAAATATAGTGCTCGGTAAATGTTCTGGTTTTTCATATTCCACCTTAGAAATGCAAAATGTTTAGGGTATGTGAGATAACTGTAGTTATTTAAAAAAAAATTCTGTGGTACTTAGTTTGGAGAATTTAACTGAACAACTTAATGAAAAATACTTAAATGTTGCGGGTGAACTTTTATGAATTTAAAATCCCTGAAATTCAAGATTGTGGTTCCCACAGCAACCACAACTTGTTTCTTGGTTTCTATTTAGTGTTTTGAATTACTGGGCTAAATACTGTTCCTAGTCCACGTGACTTTTCCCATGATGATGTGAAAGCTGAGATGGGAACTTTACTCAGGATTTGTGGGTAAATTTTTTGTCTGAATATGTTTCTTTTTCCAATTTGTGCAAGATAATACTGTGTGGCAATTATTATTCCATCTTTTTAATCTTTAACATATTTTTTCAAGACTAGCCATTTTCCAATATTCAGTAAAACTTTACAGCCCAATAGTGTGCAGACATTGCCCTTCATTTTACTCCTGCTGGGTGTATAGGGCAAGTATTGGCATGATTCTTTGATGGACAATATGGCTCTGAGGGAGGTCCTCAGTTTTCTGCAGCTCTCTTAGGGTACTCGACTAAGTTTTCATAAAAACTTTAGCTGAGCAATTCATACTAAATCCAATGACAAGGAGAACACTTCCCTCATGATGTCCTTCTACCTTCTACCAGCATCAGGTACACCTCTTAAAATGTGTTCTGAAGCACTTACTGCAATATCTTAATGTGCAAATTTTCAAATGCTATATCTGCATGTGTGTAAGGGAATCAGGCATTTCAATTGCTTGTTTAAATTTAAAACATGAGATGTTACTCTGGTCTCCAGGGTGTGCCTGCCTATTTGGTGAAACATCTTGAGCCTCAGCAGTTGTGAGTCAAGCAATTGAATATTCATGTCACTTTGTGTGTTTTTTAAACTACTGTAAAGAAGGTTATGGACTTAGTTTGAATGCCCATAAAAAAACCATTTCTATAGGCCTTCTACTAAAAATAGCAGTCACTTCTAGTTTAACGGAAGCATGATAACATTTCAAGTATAAAGCTTTTACAGGAATGGAAATATGTTATTAAAAAGTGTATACATAAAATGAATACTCAACTGTGGCTGTAAATATGCTGTTCATTTCTGTCCACCATCTAAAACGAGCCCATTGTTTTCTTCTGGTTTTCCTTCAGATGTAGGAAAGGACAAAGATACATATACAGATGATTCAGAACATGGGAATTATGATGCTCGTACAGATCAGTCATTCCTTATTCAAAATAAGCTCACCAGGCAGAAAACAGAACCTCGAACTAAATCGTCTTTAAAGGTAATGGACACAGAATTCTATTAAATTGTATCAACTGTCAGAATGTGCTTAAATATTTTTAAAATGCAATTTTTAAAGCACTACATATGCTGCAGCCTAAGTAAATGGGCATCTCATGGTAAGAAATCTAGGTGGCTCCCAAATTGTTGGAAATGATAAAATTTCTAATTTCTAAACTTTCTAATTTAACTTTTAATTAATTGTTTTAATTAATCGTAAGCAGTATGTTAAGTCTTAAATCACTTTTAGGTAGCATTTAGCAAAGTAGTCATAGGCTGCTATTGTGGGAACACAACTTGGTAAAATTATTGGAACTTCTGCGTTTTGTTAAAGTAAACTTGATGTGCTGCAGTGAAGAAAGCCTTGGAGAAGAGAGATGTATTGTTGAAACTGGATGCAAGGAGTGCAGAATTTATGGATTACAAGGTCATTTTGCAGAAAACAGAAGATAAAGAAGAGACTAAGTATGTGTGCTGGAAAGTCCCTACTGGAGGAAGAAGATACAAAAAAGTTTAAAAATATGGACTAACTAGGATGTGCAGAGAGAAATAAAAAACCAGTAGAGGATAGAATATTAGTTAATGAAAGAGAATTATGTAATTTAGATCTAACGAACATCAGTTTCTTAGTTTGCTGAAAGTGTATATACAGGTTAAAAAGTTTTTATCGATGTCTCTTAGGAGGCTGGAATTTTGTCGGCTACACACACAACCTCCTGGCCAAGAATAAAGTAATGCCTTACTTGCTAACACTGAGAAGACAGTGTTAGAGGATTTTATTTATCCTGATGATTTTGGAGGGTGTTAGTAACATTATTATAGTTTGACCGACAGAATCAGTGAAGTGAGTTCTCTGTACCAAAATCAAGCAAAATTATATAAGATCAATCATTCTCATTTTTTTTAATTGCCTCATCTAAGGGGCAGTAGCCTTCTTTCAATAAATTTATATTGCACAGAATTTAGGTTATAGGATTCTGAACATGGAGTGGAACTCGTTATCTGGAAGGCCTCAAGAAATCCTCAGAGTTTGAAAGAACTACATTCATGTAGCAAATGGTCAATCGAGAGTGATCTAGATAGAGTATAAGACCCTTCTTCTAAGCAGCATCAGAATGGTATCTAGACACATTGAATGAAAGATAAAATTCACTTATGTGTAGGCAAGTCTAGGAGTATTTTCAGGAACCTCAGCTAAAGCACTGGAAAAGCTGTCTCTTCTCACCAGATAAATCTGGTATGCTATCTTGCCTAGTAATTACTTAATCATATTATTCATCACAATGCATTTTCTCCAGCAGTTCATCCACTATAATGTCGAAGAATTATGATGGATTTTCTGTTCAAAATATGTACCTCTTTTTAGTCATACTTTCAATAGGAGACCCTAATTCTCCTTTTCTCCTTTCCATTAAGCATAGTTGCTTGAAAACATATGAAAAATGACTTAACCTCAAGAAGTTCTGAATAATTTTCTTCATCAAGCACTTGAAATAATGAATTCTGCAGCATAGGGTGTTTTTACGAGTGATTCTGTAATTTTTGGTACATGCCTATAGGCATCAGTAATCCTGTACTACAAGTCTAGTAATGCTTGAATTTCTGTAAGCTTCTGTGCTGTATGCACACCACATACAGTATGCTCTTCAGGAGACCACTATAGAGTTCTCTCATGGATTATACCTGTGGAACTTTGTGATTTTAGCATTGAATTCAGTACAGCTTTATAGCTGGTAAGTACTCTCACATATTTGAAATGTTAACTCATCTGTCACAGTTAAAAGTCTTCTCAGTCTGACCAGATAATGAGAATGAGAAACACTGCATTAGCCAAGATTACAAGGATAAAAGCATCTTCTTCTCTTCTTTTTAATGTTTCTAATTTTGGCTTGTTTTGGAAGGGTTGTTGTATACCTGAGAGACTTAGGGAAAAATTGCTAAAAAATTTGTTTGCAATTATTTCTTGGTGCCATTATCTTTCTCAGTGATAAGCTGCTTGAATACCTCAGCAGCAGTGAACATGTCTTGCTGACATAATGAAAGCCAATACACTTTTTTTTTTCAGGAATTGTTTAGTTTTTCAGATTACATACATGATACCTCCATAAATCTGATTCTTGTTGGTACATTTTAAAACTTTGGAAAATCAGATACTTTTCTTATAGCAACTTATAGATGTCAGTGTATTAATCTACTCTTCTTGTTTCCATGATTATGATTTATAACTGGTAATTTCCTATAGTGTAGGTTGGTATAATTTCAGAATCCACAGATTTCATATTGAGAAATTGTGAGTCGCTCAGACCCATGAAAAAGCTGTCATCATTATCCATCTCTGCCAGTATTTCATCACCAGCTGCTCTTGAGATTGCATAGAAAGTACGACTTCATGTATGTGATTCTGCCAAGAGGTCTCACAAAGAAGAATGAGGCCAACAAGTGTCTATTGAGCAAAAATGAGTAGTATCTGCTTTGCAAGGGAAATGTAGAAAATGTGAAGGTCCCTGAGTGGAAAGCTGATACTTGAAATGTTCTAGTTTCCTTAGGAAACGAAAGCAGGCTTAAACAGACTTTATCTCTTGAGTGGAAGGCAACATTTGTCCAGAGAAGCAGCAAAATCAGTAGCAGCCAATTCTTTTCTTTACCTATTGCTATTACATGTATAGTCACAAGATAGGAGTATTTGAGAAATTACACTTCCATTTCCTTCCATTCACTACATCACTGTTACTCTCCTTGATCAAACAAAATTTTTATCTAGGTAGTGCCTTTTGCTATCTGGCAAGGTAAAGAAAGGATTTTTAGAACAAGGTTCACATTATTATCACTGTGGATTCAGGAACTATGAAGAAATGCTCCTTATACAATAGCCTAATTTACTGCCTTGTTCTGGTAGTCCAAAAATGCAGTGTGATAACACAGAAATAAATAAAGCTTAAAAGCAATGATAACAGATAAAACCATCATCCCAGAATGGAAGGATGTGCTAAAGTGCAACAAAAGTTAACTTCATGTTTGTGCTTTTAGTGCTTGGCTCCCATCTCCTGTGAGTTGTTTTTTTTTCTTAAAAGCAAAAAAAAGCTCAGAAAATATTTCAGGAAATGCAGGTTAAGTAGCAAGTAATAATTTTATGATAAAGATGAAAATTTTTAAAAATAAACATGGAAAGAAAAATTTTCAGTGGTCATGCTAGTATGCTTCTTAAGACCTCCCTATTAGACCTCAAAAGCAAATAGAAGAGGTTAAATATTAAAAAGCCTCCTACTGTCTCCAAACATCCTCCATTGCTGCTCCCTCATATGGTAATATTGAACAGACTTCCTTTAAAAATTTTGCATATCACCTAACTCACTCCTTTCCTTAAGTCAAATGTGTTTTTCATAATATATACAAATGCATTTTTCATGCTTACTCTGTAAGTCTGAATAGAATATAAATGGAAGAAATATCCTATGTGAAGAAGCTAAAATAATTGCTAGTTCTTTAGTTTACTTCTAAGAAGTTAAACTGCAGTTTAATTAGGATGGTCAGATATTTTTGGAAGTCTTTGTTTCCATAGAAAAAAGCTATGTTCTGCACAGCAGTGTAGTCGCATGGAAATATGATAGCATGGGTAATTATGGCAGCCTGTCATGTTGTCTTTGATGCCCAAGATAGTTTGGATGTCTTTGCATATGCAAATATGTCCCCAGTTTTCTTTCCTAGGTTATTTGCACAAGAATGCTAAACCAATGTACACTTAAAATCATCAATCTATTTTTGAATTAGGTAATTGAAAGGATGATTCTAATAAATCTGTTTATGGTTTATCCATTCCTACAAACACAAAAAGTTGAGCTCTGACTTCGGTGTGTGCTTAGAAAATTTCGCATAAAGCACACCTTAGATTGTTCTTAATCAGAGTATGTTTTCAAAATGTAAAAAATGGGTCTAGTACCATTTAAAAATACTTCACAGCTAATTCTATGTAACTTAAGAAGTCTATAAACTTACTGAGGTCCCAGCTTTGATTTTAAAACATCCTGAAACAAAGCAAGCATTATTCAGGTATCCCACTTTTGTTCATGGGAATAAATCCACTGTAGTTAGCATCAGAGATATATTTATTTCCAGAAAATACTTAAGGTATTGGTTGAATCATAAGCTCTGAATGTGGACACTAACCACTTAAATGGTGGCATCCTTTGGTGTGAATATTACTGAAGATGTTAATGCCAAGTTCATGGTAACAGTATGGTCGGATTCAGGGGGTGTTCTGGTGGGGTGCTACGACCTCCCGAACCGACTCCAGCAGAAAGTCGCTGGGCAGGCACTGCATTCACACAGACACACACACACGCACAGCTTCTCGACAAGCCGACAGCAAAGAGGCAGAAAGGGGTCCTTGTGTGGAATTCCACAGCACAGGTTTGTTTGAGCCCCATGCGTGAAGGGCACCAGGGACCAAAGAGCCTGAACAGTGGAAAGTTCTAGGTTATATACGGGGGCGGGGAAAGCATCAGGGATGGGGTGGGACATAGGCGGGACCTTGACATATCAGGGAAAAAGGGGCAGGGAAATCAACAGGCCAGTCAGGGAAACAGAACTGGGGTACATTGGCATGGTAGAACAAAGCATCCTGGGAGGCCTCACCCTAACCTGGGGAGATTTCTAGGGGTCTGTCCCTGTCACTGGCTCCCACACAGTATTAGGGAGAATTAGTAATCTAAATAAATGAGGTGGTTTTCATGAATCAGCCAGTAATCTTTCAACCTAATAGCATCTATGAAGAACAGTAAGTTTTATTGGAAGAAAGTTTTCTTTTATTAGAGAGAACCATTCTACTCAGAGATAGAAGAGGAAAGCTGTTAATGTAGATTTTTCAGTTTCAGGTAGTTGCCATGCTAAAGAAGTTAACAGATCAGACTTACCTCTGTTAAAAATCCAGTTCTTCAAATTGTTTCCATGGCTACTTCTGCTTATACATAATTTAATAGCCCTGAATTAATCCTTTATTATCTCTGAAAGATCTCTTAAAAGCCAGGACATGAAGAGGTACAGAAAACTGCTTTTCCCTGACACACCTCTGGTAATCAGTGTGGTTTTGCATTTTAAGTGTCTTTCTGCTCTTCTTACTCCTCTGTTCCAAGCTGATTTTCCTTGCAAGTGTACAGAGTGATAGTGTATGTGGTTGTATACATATCTGTGTGTTTGAGAGTGTACACGTACACATATACATACATATACCTCTACATGTACACACACACACACAGACACACACACACACACATATACATATATCACAATCCATACCATCCTTTTTGGGCCCTTAGACACCATGCAGACATATAAACATCATTTTATGGTGGTGTTTACAAATCTTTAAGTGTCTGCAGTATGTCAGTGTTTCGATGAGAAAGCAAATACATTTCAAAGTCTGCTTACTTGTCTTTGATTCTTCCTCCACTGTTTTCTGGTTCTACAAATTTCCCCGTGTATTTGTCTCTAAAAAATGCTACTGGTAGAGTGGTGCTATTATGGAGTGGTGGAATTGAGACTCAGTGCTTGGATTCAGTACTTGCATTTCCAGTGGCTGCACCACTTTTTCTATTGGTGGATTCTTTCCTTCCCTTCTCAGAGTTTCCTTGGGAAAAAAACCAAGACACTTGAGTAAATCTCTCTTTAGTATGTTGCTTCATTATAGGTAAGGGTTTAGTAAAATTATTTTTCTCTAGCACATTTAGCGTCAGAATTCATGAGCTGCCTTAGAAAGGAAATTCATTCTGTTCCAAACTTCATCACCATGACAAAAAAATTTGGGGGAGAGAAATTTAGCAAATTTTGGATGCAACTGTAAAAGAAGACTCCTGAGGCCCAGCTGTGTGTACCCACCTATCTTTTAGATCCCAGGCACCAGTGTGTTGGTATATTTGCTTTCCTTTATATAATTTTAAAAATGTAATGCAAATGGCACCACCAATACAGAGGAAAGCTAAACTACATTTTTTATTCTGTAGAGACAAAATAAACATATTTTGCTGTGGTAACTTAATTCTTGGGTACTGTCAGGTGTCACTTATTCAAGTGAATGTTCCTGTTGCTGGTTATGACTGACAACTGATGTTTTCTATATGTTTCTATAAATGTGGAACTTTGTTATATTCTTTTTGCTAAGTGAACAACATTCCTTGAAGTCAGAAGCTGAAATAGACTCTTCACTGCCTGAGCTACACCCCGGTGTAAAAGTTGTTTCTCCCTGTTCTGGATATGTTCAGTCAGAACAATCTGCTCTGGGCTGACTCCCATGGGCTCTGTGCCTCCTGCCAGACTAGCACTCATGTTGTGCTTTTATTGATGTTTTATTTATAACTACTGAATACAAGGGTAGTAGATGAAACTATTTTTTGATATACTCTAAAGCAACTAACAAAGTACATCTACTAAGAGATGTTGTGAAAATATAGTTGCCAGCCTCTGTGAAGATGTATACATGTATATAAAATATGTAGAAATCATGCTCATTTTCATTGCCATCTCTGGAAAATTTCAGGAAACTGTTTAGCAAATAATAAAATATAACAATTAAAAGTCTTGTTCCCAGCTTTTCATGTAACATTTAAATGTGAAATAATGGTAATGAAAATTTTATACGTGAGACAAACAAGTTACACCGTTTCTTTCATGTCAGACTTGATTTACTGGATGTTGATATAAATTCATTTATTAAAATAAACACATATATGATCTAATAATGCAATATTTCCTAGGCTAAATTCATCCTGAAGTACTTTTATTATTTTTCCTGAATAAAAATACCCTTGTCACTATTTCAGGCACAGTCAGTAATGACATGTATTTAAGCAGACATCAAGTTGATCAATCAAATAGGTTGAAGTAAAGAATCATAGGTTGGAATCTCAGTTGTCTATAGTTTTCACTGTACAAAATAATGCCAACAAAATTTAAGATTCCTCAAATGGGTATTTAACTCATCCTCTAGGATAATTAATGCAACACAAACTGCTAAAGGCTGTTTCCGAAAATTGGTCAGTGGTCAGAAAAGTAGGGACTAACACTGCAAGCTTAAAAAGACAAAGTGGAAATGCACATAAAGGGTCTCTTTGTGTGAAGGTGAATGTTACAGGAGTTTACCTTTTTGCTTTGACTTGAATGCTGTTGAGTCTGGCTGAATATTAAAAATCTGACTTCAGTCTACGAAATAGTCAGTATTTTATATTATTAATATACTAAAATATGATAGTATCCTATTGCCATATATGACATTTGCATGGTAACATATTACTATATTTTTATATAATAATATTTCATCTGCATTGATATGTTAATAGTCATGTCTGACCAGCTAATTGCCAAGTTTAGTAAGAAAGTCTGTTGTAAGAGGAGGACTACATGTTTGGGGAAAGAAGAATAGTGATTGTTTTAAACATAATGATTTTTCATTTATATATTATACATTAAGGGTACAGTAAATTTAAGGGGATATTAGAGTCAAAAAGTTTCATCAATTATATTAAAGTAATGGTAAGTTTCTCCACAGCTTAAGAAACTATACATATTTCTTTGTGGAATTACAGCCATGAAGCATCAAATAAAGCCAATTTGTCCCAAATTCAAAACAAAGAAGAGCAAGTAGTTTTCCCAGAAATGAGCTGTGGGAATCCCTATCAGAGGTCTTCTGGGTTTTAAAAGATTATGGATTATGGATTTGGAGGCTACTGGACAATATTATAGAAAGTTACTGAATACATAGAAACCTAAGCTGACATTGGCTGAACACTGGGCAGGCAGTAGAGGGAAGTATCTGGTTTCCTATACCTGCTTTCTCCTAGGCAATATCTTTGATGTATAAACAAATTAGAGAGAACTTTTCATAGGGGTTTAAATGTACTTGATATTTAGCTGTTGCACAGCTTAAGATGCAAATACTTGAACAAGTGAATAGGAATTTTCTTAAAATTCATTAAAATGTAAGCACCTATAGAGGTTTTGTCAGCCTTTAAGCCTTGCTTAAGGCAAGGCTTATGTTAGTTTTGAGCTAGGCTGTTATATTAGTTTTTAGGAGAGTTGTCAGTTGTGGAATGAAGTGAAATAAATGGTTGCAACATATATGTTGTACCTAAGCGTGGTTCTCGTTAGCCTCTAAATTTACCTGGGTAGTGTGTATTATTCACCAGCTCAAACTTTTTACCAGTATAAGGTGGAAAACAAAAAAAACATACTACTATATTAGGATACAGTGAATACCATGTAATTTACTCTTACACGAATCTAAAATTTGCTCCTGTTTTGAAAATGGTTCCAACTCACTCTTCGGAAATATTTGTTTCTGTGTATGGTGTGAAAAAATGATAAAAGTTTAATTTGCAGATCAGAACAGTAGTGAGAAATAAATGAAGCTGAAATAGTTATAATTACTGTGAATTGTGCTACTTAAATTAATTGGGAAAGTTCCAGTAAACCAGATGTTCCCACTTGGTAAAAGGGGCATTGCTAATTAATTAGAATTGTAAAATAGTTTATTGAAAAATCCCTCCATGTTGGCTAAATCCAAGGAAGTTCTTTTTATACATTTGAATGGAAATGTAAAGTTTTTATTTTATAGCTTTGCTAAATATTTGCGTTGTACTTCCACCTCTTTTTTTGCTTGAGCCAAAACTCCTTTTTCTAGGATAAATTGATCAATGTGTTTTGCCTTGTATAAACTTCAGTTGAATGATAGGGGTAGTATTTTGAATTTTACACTTTCAGGCTTCAAAGCAGTGTGTCATGTGATTGTTATACAAATCACAAGCTATGAAGCAACCAAAACTGTTGACACATAATAAAAATAAGAAACTGTGGCAGATCTATAGTATCAAAGCCTCAGGTAATAGCTTACTTTGATGCAACCCAGTGTATTATGATTCTGCATAATGAACAAGCTTGAGTGAAGTGATACTTCACAGCCTCACAGTTGAAGTTCTTCAGTTCTATTTAAAGACTTTGAAAGAGCAAGGTTAAGTTAAATTGCTGAGTTTACTATCTGAACTATATTGCAATACTCTAAAAGGAGTTTTTCCAAACAAACGAGTTTTCGTATGTGCGTAAATGTAAGAAAGCTTAACAGATGCATACTGTTCCAGAAAATCTGGAGGAGTAAGATGGTGGAGAGGATGAAGAGGATAAGAGAATGTGCATTAGTCCTTTTATACACATTTTTCAGGTGAAACAGGAAATCCTAAACAGAATAGAGGAGAGTAAGGTCTTTGCACAAAATATGTCTTCCCATGCTTTTCTCCTTTTCTGAGTCTTTTCTCTGTTGAAAAAGGTGAAAGAATGAATCAGAGATGTATTGGTCCAAATCAGCAGATAAATAATAAATGTTGACTGCTCACTGTACTAACAGCTGATTCCTTCTGCTAGGTATAGATAATATACCCTGATTATATGTTTAATTGAAATTACTGCTCCCTGTCCTCCTCGCATGTTATGGAGCTCTTTCAGATCAACTGAAAAAAACCAACTAAATCACCATATAAATTTTTTTACTGGTACTTAATTACTTAAGCAATTACCATAGTACTGCTAATATAGGTGGTCAACATTGCTTGTGAATTGCACAAAAGTTTAACTAATGGTGCCAGTAACTTTAAAGTGAATCAGTCATGAAATCAGAATAGTATAGGCCAGGTTCACTGTGTGAATGTGGTAAGTGGCTTTATTATTGCACTTCTCAACCTGTGGGGATTGTTTTCTGAAAATGGTCTGGGATAAATAGGGATAGACGATTTCTTTCTACTATCTTCACTGCTCATTATGTCTTTAACATTGCCCAAATACTTCTGTTTGGTGTTGATGAATCTGAGTTTATATTTGGATATTGTAATTAATCAGAGAAATAAAAACATATTTTTCTAAGGCTGAAGAAAATAAGATGTTTCAGAAATGAGGAAGGAAAGGCTAGAAATAATCCAAAAAAAGGCAGTAGAAGTGTATTACAAAAAGATAGATGTAATTTGCAGCGTGTCTGTACAGAAATTGTATGAGCAGAAAATGTGTTAGAGAAGTTCCAGATCACCCCTTTGGGTGAGTTTTGGCCAGGCTTTTTGTATCTGATTGTGCCTGCTTCATGAACCATAAAAGCAGCCCCAGTCTGGTTTTGTAAAATAGTTGTGCAGGAATCCTTCATTGTTGAAGAGCAGATTCATTGCTCATGTCTTGAACCTGAAAAGGTTTGGGTTTTAAAAACTTGCATATTCAGACTTTTGAACCTTCAGTTAACTACTTCACCTTAAAACCTCTGCATCTTACAGATTTAGATCATTAAATCTATAACATTATAAAAAATAATAAAAAATAATATTTTTACTACCATTCCCATTCAGAATTCTTAGAAGGGGTGACAGACCCTATGTTCAGTGCACTGACAATCGTGGTTGACACTCTTGACTACCTTAGTTTGGATTTCAGATATTGTTTATCTGAACATGAAGAAAGATATTGAGGTGCTGGAGTGTGTTCTTAAGAGGGATCCAGGGCACAAGTCTTATATGGAGTGGCTGAGGAAGCTGGAGTTATTAGTTTGGAGAAAAGGAAGCTCAAGGTGAATGTTATTGCTCTCTACACCTACCTGAAAGGAGGTTGTAGCCACATGGGGGTCAGCCTCTTCCAAGTAACAAGTGACAGGACAAGATAAAACATCCACAAGTTAAACCAGGGTGTATTTAGATTGGGTGTTAGGGGAAATTTCTTCACTGAAAGGGTGGTCAAGCATTGGAACAGGCTGCACCGGGAAGTGGTGGAATCACCATCCCTGGAGGTATTTAATAGATGTGTAACGTGACCCTTGGGGACATGGTATAGTGGTGGGTTTGGCAGTGCGGGGTTAGTGGTTGGACTCAATGATCTTAAAGGTCTATGATTCTAAATTGAAGCTTAATGTATTTAAACAGTGTTCCCAAGTGTAAGATGATGCACTCCTTTGTAACTGTAGATAGTCTGAGAGAGACTGTTCCTTGTTTTTTATTTTGGGAGTTAAAAAAGCAGAGAAAGAGGAAGGATCTTGTTAGAATGCTTTAGGTTTTGCAGACTGGGGAGCTCTCAGAAGCCCTAAATGTGTAGAAAG
This sequence comes from Machaerirhynchus nigripectus, assembly GCA_013397975.1. NCBI lineage: Eukaryota > Metazoa > Chordata > Aves > Passeriformes > Dicruridae > Machaerirhynchus > Machaerirhynchus nigripectus. The sequence goes on from VZRQ01011012.1 coordinate 27,226, forward strand.
CCAGCAGTGAGAGATGTGGGCGTAAGAAAAATGTTTCACATAGAAACAAGTGAGTTGGTATCCAGTATTTATAATGCTGGTATCATGCTTTGATACATGGTTCTACTTATGAATAGAGAGTGTCCCTATTTGGTATAACTCTGAGTATTATAAATTTCATATCTAAATAATCCAAATAGGATTAATTTCTAAGACCAGCATCCTATTATTTAGAAGATGCAGCATTCATAAACATTTGGCCCCATATATGATGGGTGTAGTGTATACTACTGGAAATGAACATTCTTCTGGATGGTTTGTGTTTAAGTGAGTGCTGCATTCTCCAGAAGATGATGATAGTTTCTCAGTTTACCTTTTCAGATTTCAAAGTCTTCAGAACCTGGGGATGCTGGTCAACAACTGGCTGAACATGAGTCAGCAATGTGCTCAGGTGGCCAAGAAGGCCAATGGCATTCTGGCCTGTATCAGAAATACAGCAGGGCTATGATTGTCCCTCTGTACTCTGCCCTAGTGAGGGCACACACTGAGTATTTTGTCCAGTTCTGGGCCCCTCATTTCAAGAGAGACATTGAAGTGCTGGAGTGTGTCCAGAGAAGGGCAATAGAGCTGGTGAGGGGTCTAGAGAGATTAGGTCTTATGAGGAGTGGCTGGGGATACTGGAGATACTTAGTCAGAAGAGGAGCCTCAGAAAAGTCTTACTTCTTTCTAAAGCTACCTGAAATGAGATTGTAGCAAGATGGGGTCAGCCTGTTCTACAGGACAGGAGGAAATGGCCTCAAATTGCATCAGGGGACACTCAAATTGGACATCAGGCAGAATTTTTTCACTGAAAGGATGGTTAAGCATTGGAACAGGCTGCCCTGGGAGGTCATATAGTAACCATCTGTGAAAGTGTTTAAGACATGACTGGATGTGGCACTTGGTCCTATGGTTTAGTTGTCAAGGTGGTGTTTGGTTGGACTCAATGACGTTGAAGGTCCATCCTAACCTCATGATTCTATGATTCTATAGTCTGTCACCAGCTGGTTTGGTCTCTGTTCTGAAGCATGCAAAGCACAGAACGCAGAAATAGCTTGCATTAGCAGCAGCATGTAAAGCAGGATTTTCCATACCAAGGTCAGATAATTCCTTGTGTTTTGCAAGCATGGTGGGAATGAACTAGTCAAGATTTAAGCAGTGCTAACATGGCATTGAAAAAGCACTTCAATTAGACTATCCATGCAAATAGTCCGATCAATGGTGTTTATTTTTAAAATTTTTAGATTTATTTCTATGTTGGGGAAAATACAAGTATGTTTGCTCTATAAAATTTGCACAGGCACAAAGCTGAGAAAATTTCTTTAATTGACTAGCCTTTGTTTTTTCTTTTTAATTCCCACTTGAAAGTAGGGTTTAACAGAAGTTCATATTAATACACACCACACAAGAATTTTAAGGCTTTTGCACAGCTGAAATACCTGGAATATGGGTTTTGTGAAGCTATTTTATTTTGTTTTGGTCTAATTAATTTGAAATCCTGAGCAACTGATGCATATCAACTTTTTTTCTTCTGACTTTGTTGCATATTTATCCTTCAGATATGTGGATGTTTCCATGGTTTAGTGCTGTGATATATGGAAATGCTGTGTTATATATTCCATGGAAGTGCTGTGTTATATGCAATTCATGATGGGGCTCTTCATCTTTATAGATGCCATATTTAGAGTATTTTTATTTTATCTTTGCTAGAGTGATGCCATGGCATCATCAGGGCTCTTCTTCAAAGATGGCAAAAAGCGCATTGACTACATCTTAGTCTACAAGAAATCAAGTCCACAGGTAGAAAAAAGAAGCACATTTGAGAAGAATTTGAGAGCAGAAGGGCTGATGTTAGAACGGGAGGTGAGTCTTGCAGCTTATGTGTCATAAAAACCCCCTTTATAATGCTATCATACTTTACTGAACTGATAAAAGATTCCTGACAAAATTACAAGCCTTTCCAGTCAGGCTGTTCCCATCATCTGCTTAACTGTATTAAACTATTAAGAAGAATAGTTTGATAGTGTGTGTTCATAATGATTTGGGGATACATGCTTGTATACAGAAATGTAGTGCAATACAAAGGGGAAAGTTCCAGCTTCTTATGCTTGCAGAACAGAAGAAGCTTCAGTAACGCATGTTGTTGCCTCTGTGTCTTTCAGCAGGATGCATGATGTTAAATGTCTCACTGTTTTTCAAGGGGTTAAGGTTGTCAATATTCTGGTTAATCCATGGCTAGTAATAGTAGTATTTATACAAAAATGAAAGAAAATGGAGCCAGGGAAACAGCCTTGGATTTTTGCTGTCTCATGAATTACCTACAGAACAGGTATATATTTAGTCTATTCTGATGTAAGCTCCTATTCATGTATCTTTCATCCTGATTTTTCAACTCAGTAGAACTGTAATACATATTCTGTGTTTAAGCAATGAGCTTGCAAGTTATAGCTCACAATATATCATGTTGAATATTCATAAATAACTAACCTGACTAAAATTTGGTTTTAAGGCTTTTAAGAATTGTTACAGTATAGTCATAAAAATACCTGGTTTTGTTCCAATTTAAAGAAATAGTAAAATCTTAGCTTTTGTCAGTTCAGAACTGTTGACATTCGGAAACAAATGGTTTTATAAGATCTGAAATGTTTTGTTTTTACCAGTACTACATTTTATCTACATCTTTTGAGAAAGTAAAATGTTTGAGGTAGTAGTATGGAACTGTGATATGACTTTATGGAACTGGTAGGTAAAATTGTGAACATTTTAAGTGTTATGAACTGCTTAACAACACTTTATTTTACCTTTACTTACCAAACCTTGCAAACTCAAGTTTTTGGAGGCTTTAATCAGACTCAACTCAAATATAAAAATATCTACTTACAAAATCTCCAGCAAATACATCTGGGAGAAGGGTGGAGAACTGAAGTGTTCGTAAGAGAAGGTGAATATAGAAATCTGTAAGGCTGAAACTCTTGTTTTATATACAAATAAATTAGTGATGAAAGACATTTGTGTAGAGTATACATTGTAATTTTAACAAAAAACCATCTCAATTCATACACATATAAAAGTTCCCAGCAGATACCTCAATTACTGAACCATTCCCTTGAGTTATCATTTTGTTAGAGTGCAGTCTGGAGCCTTCTCTCATCTGTTCCCATGTCTCTAGCAGCTGACCACACTTATCCTTTATTGGGACGCACACAGAATGGTCTTCTATCTGCTTGTCTAAGGTGATTTTGTGGAGATTTAAAGTTATTCCACATAAATTTTATTCCATGTAAAAAGGTGCTGCATAAAGTCTTTACTTATGTTCATGACCAAAGATCTTTCCCTACAGATTCCTTTTGTCCTACTAGTCTACACATACTATAGAATTTGTAACCGAAAAAAGTTACTGATTTTCCTTTGTCTAGAAGAGCACTTATTTTCAGAGTTGCATGCCCAGTTCTAATATCTAAAATCAGAATTTTACCCTGAAGAATGCTTCTAGAAGTGTGGTTGCCATAAAGGTTTAAATTATTAATGTGTATTTGCATGTTACTGCTCTTTACAGCCAGCTGTTACCAACAGTGATATAATGTTTGTTAAAATTCACTGTCCGTGGGAGACATTGTGCAAATATGCAGAAAGAATGAACATCAGGATGCCTTTCAGGTATTGTGGAAACTGTTTTAAGAAACCTATAATTTAGTGCTTAATATTGAAAGTTCTTTACTTACTTAAGTCTAAAATGTAGTCTTTACTGCTCTGTAGCCAGGCATGTTCATATTTTAGTGATGTGATAGGGAGAGAGGAGAAACAAGTAATAAGTCCTGTTCTTTCCTCATTTTTACACAGTACTCTGTGTTACTTGTTTTCAAACTTGCCTTTTAAATCAAATCAAGCATGTGTCTTTAGAAAATACTGTTAGTAGTTCACACATTGGTTTGGATGTTCTCGGCAGAGTTTCAGATGTTCTCCATCTGAGCTCAAGTATACTCCATGATTTTAGGGTTTTACTGTCTTACTGAAAGGCAAGTGAAATGACAGAAAAATCTAGAATCTTCCATGTCTCCAATATAACACATATTGTCACAATTTGAGTAAAATGAGGTCCAGTAGCTTTCCTTAGGCAGTATAATGGACTGAACTGAGTTCCTTGTCTGAATGCGAAACAAGTTCTATCATATGTTTTTGCAATAAGTATTTGTTACTGATTTGTGGGACAGGTTAATATTTTACTCCAACAATACATAAGTCTTCAAAGGAGAAAATGTGTCTTTTCAAATTGATTAATAATGTTCTTAGAGAGAGGAAAGACCATGTAGTGTGCTGTAACCCTCCTCAGGAGTTAAAGTGGTAACTAGATGCCAAAGTTATGTGACTCATGGAAAATGCCCTTACAGCACTCCTTTCTCACTCAAACTGCCAAGTGCTCAATCTTTCATGCTATGGCAATGTGGCTCTCTTACATTGGTCCTAAGATGGAAACAGTCATAGTGAAGCATCCGTTGCTCAAATCTTGCTCCTCTTACCCAGTTCTATAATGAGTTTTCACATCATCCCATTAAGCCTTCAAAGGCCTTTCCATAAAAAAATGTTTTCTGTTACAGTCATCTTTCATATATTTAAGAATATTATTATAGTGCTATTTGAGCTTATCTAATTAAAAAAACCCTTGTCAATATTTTAAATACAGAAGTGTTTACGTTTGTGTGTATACATACATGAACAATCTAAATCCCAATTAAAAAATAATTTTTTCTTACTTTTGATACGTGAATTCACAAAATTGTGTTCTAGCAATGGTTTGAATTCTTCATAAATTTAGTTACTTCAGAGAGGCATACTGCTCTCAGAAAAAAAAAAAAGGCTGACTTTTGCAATCCTACTTTATTTGGAAGACATTCTAGGTCCTGTTTGTTTGTTATATAATTAAATGACATGTAAATATATTCTCTTTATTATTTCCCCGAAGTGTCTTTATTCCTGGACTGTTGTTCTAGCTTCTTTTTATCCAATTCATTTCAGTAAACCAAAAGTAGGTAAAATACTAAATTTTGCAATTTCACATTTTTGGGAGTTTTTCTGTAAAATGAAATACATATATTTGGTAATAAATTTTTTACCTCTCATAATAGAAGTGTGAGAAACAGTAAATTGGTTAATATTTCTATTATCTTAAAAAAAATTTAATAGGAATTTAAATTAAATTGCAATCCAAAACTTGTGTGAATATTTCAGTCTATTTCTTGAATTTCTATACTTTTTAAGTATAGAAATATATTAAGTTGAGAAGACTCAACACAATTCTGTTACGAACACAAACTGGATGTAGCAGAATAGAAGAAAGGTCTGCCCTGCTTTGCCAGCAGCCTTTCTAAAGTGTCCCCTACAGGAGATGAACAGTTTTTCATTATACCTTCTCTATTTATAGAAGGCTGTACCTTAGAAACTTGCTGAGGCAGAGTTAAAGTCTCCATCTTTGTTCGTATTTACCCCAATGGCATTTTCACAGATGCAAAAATACAAATCTACACTCTTGTAACAACATCCTGTGACCACACATTTTATAATTTAATTACATAGTCTGTCAAAAACACTTATGTTTGAAGTGTTGAACTTGCTTTTTTTAATGAAATGTTTTCTACCTGGATGGTATATGTTGTTTTCCTGAGGTAAGTATTCAATGGACAAAGGAACTTTAAATGATACAATTCTCCTACAATTTGTGATTACTCAGGGAACTAGAGTATCTTCCTCCCAAAAAGTTTTAGGTCATCCTTAGGTAGATTTAAGTAGGCCTGGGAGAGAGTTTGACTTGATGATCTTTGTGAGTCCCTTCCTACTTGATATATTCTGTAATTTTAAAAGGAAATTATTTCTCTTAGCCTTTATCTGTTTTATCACCGGTTTCTGACTGGTTGTAGAATATAGTTAAAGAAGACAGATAACCTTTCCCTGCATTATTTTAATGCAGTATACCCGTTTACTCTTGCAGTCTTGAAAAATTTTGGCTTTTAGTTATGGTCACAAAAATACACCATATGTCAATATCATATATGAAAAATACATGAAGAATTAAATTCATACTTTTTAGTTTCATTTTGCTCAGTCCAGGAATCTAAACAAAATCAACAGAATTATTATTACACAGGTTACTTCTCTCTCTTTCTGAAAATTAAAAATACTTCTGAGATTCACCCACAATCCTAGAACTATTTTAGCATGGTATTATACCAAAATATGTTGGCAGATACAAAATATGTATCATATATGTAATATAGATGGAATCTCAGTGTTTCAATTGCAGAAGGAAATTTTTCTAAAATTTCAGTAGACAGTGTGTAGTAACCATTATTGTCTTGTATATAAGGCTGACTTCGCAATGCTGCTTTATTTGGAAGCATATGTATATGGTTTCAAACAGGATTTGCATAAGCATCAAAGTTAGATCATGACTGAATTATGATTTTTTAACTTCTATATTAAATAATATAGAATATATCTATATTATTTATATATGTATAAATATATATGTCAATATCTAGAAATGCAACTACTATATGTTTCCAGAACTTAGAAAAAGCTTTAATTTTTTTTTTTGTCTACAATATCTCGTGACACATAATTATTACTGTTTGTAATGAATAAATTATTTGTATCTGTAACTTAGCTGAACTCCATCTTTGCAAAGAGCTAAGGGTAACTAAAGGAAATTAAAGAAGGGTTTTGTTAAAAAAATGTCTGAAAACCCTTTATTAACTCTGCATTGCTTCATTTACAATTCTGCCTAGCACTACTAAGTTTCAGGCTGCCAACAGTCTGCAGATTGGTAGATACACAATTTTCCAATGGCCACGTATTTTCCAGGAAAAGTATCTTTCACCCGCTTTTTAATGTATTAATTTCAGTGGTTCTTCAGTGTAAGTAATGTACTTTAATCAATCTCAAAAAACTGCCCAGGTGTGCAGTTGCAGATCTTGTTAACGCCTGAGGAATCTGCAATATCAAGGTCTTTGTGTGATGTGAAATTATAGGAGGAGACCAGAAAAAAAGCCTGAAAACCTGAAACTTAGATGTGGAAAATATTACCGTGCAGCAAGTATGTCTCCATTAGGTTTCAAAATACCTGTTCTCAGAAGACTTTACTGGGAATTTCTGGTCCTGTTTCTCTAAGTGTCTATAACTGGGTGAAGAGTGGAGAGAAAAGAACTCTTAAGTGACTTATTGATTAGCTATCATTATTGTCAGTAGCTACAAATCTAAAATGTAATTTTAGAACAAATGTAAAACTTGAAAAACGTAAAACTACGTTATTTTAATGGCTTACTCTATTTCAGTTGCCTTTTTAAAGTGTTTTTCACCTTTTTGTCTATGAAAATGTATGTTTTAAAATGTCCGGCATTCTTTTGTAATGTATATGTCCTTTTCAGCTATCTCCTACTTGATTAATCTCAGCTGATTTTTGCTGTTCTTTCAGGAAAAAATGTTATTACACTGACTGGAGGAGCAAAACCATGGGCAGGTTGGTGGGTGATGTGTAGCTTTTAATTTTGTCAGATAGTCTCCCTGCTAAAGAAAATCCATTTGCAGTTGTAAATTTATCCATGAAACTTGGAAAATTAGATTATTTTCCTGAAAACTGAAAATATGTCAGCTCAAAGTGTTAAAATATTCATCTGTAACAAGGTGCAGTACTTTAAAGCTTTGCCAGTTCTCATTTTAGAAATGTGAAAATGATTATGCCAGGGAAACAAAAAAAAAAGACCTTATCCTCACAGCAAATATTTAATACCGGGCTTATCTCTGCCATTATATCTGCTGACACCAAAGCATACTTCTTTAGCATGAAGGATACTTTTAATTGTATGTCTGAGATTCTGGCAGTCAGTTACTTCCTTAGATATGCAAACATACTTTCTCTCATATGTGTCCTCGTGATAGGAACAAATCAATGCCACATACTGAAGGCTGCTTTGAATTTTTATTCGCTGGCTGAGAGAATAACTTGCAAAACTCACTTGTAGCTCCTGCTGCTGCTGCTGGTGTTTTTGTCAGCCAGAAGAAGGGTACAAGAGGCCATAGGGGCAGGTGAAAGGAGCCTGGGAGTGCTGGGGAGTGAGTATAGGAGACCCTGAGCTGTAATTACTCCCCATCGCTTTAGTCAGACATAACTATGTCTTGTAAATCCTAATCCCCAATGGAAAAGATACATACAAATATTTCACATGCGGGAAACCTCCTGAAAGAGTTCCCTATCACAGGTTTTCTTGAGATGGATCTTGAGATAAGATTACTTTTGATTTAGGTTCTCTTATCGTTAGTTTAGATGGTAAAGAGCTCTCATTATTTCTCTGGAACAGTTTAAGTAGTCTCATGATAACAGTTTCCAAAACTAACAACAGCAGACAAAGTACTGTTGAATGGTAAAGTGAGAAAACTTTAAACACATAAGCTGATAAAATATGTTGAAATGAACCAATTTATAACATAGATTTACAACTGCGTTTTGTCCTTTTCCCAGTTGACATGCTTGCTCCATTTTAGCATGCATTATGAGAGTGTAAGTGATATGCTTTTAATAAAAGGCAAAATCAGCAAGCTTTACTTCAAAATTGTGTCATTTCATCTATAATCCATCTGGTGAGTCCTGGCTATTACATAAATTTTATTTGCCTTATTGAGAAGGACAGATGTCTGAAAGATGCAACTTAAATTGCACAGTACTTGTGAACTGAGTAATAAGTAATTTTCATGCCAGATTGATTTTTTTATTTGAGACAAATGCTTTTACCTGTGATTTATTTTGTGAGAATTTGCATGTGACTATTTTTCTGCATATATTTTCTGGCACTTTATATAATTCAATGCACAAAGGAATTGTGTGAAACAAAAGAAATAAAGAAAGAAGCTATATCTAAAATTGAAAGCTAACTCTAAAACTGCTGAGATACACATCGCATGCATACTTTAACTTCTCCAACTGTCATCGTTACCTTGCATCTTGCAACTTTTCAAACTTAACTGCTTCTGTGTAATTTGTTTAATCTCTTGTTAAAATGTCTAAGTTATTGAGTAGAGTTTATAAGAGGTACAATGAACTATATTAAAACTCTTGTATATCAAAATATTAAGGTTATGAAGTTTCTATAATTTAAGAATACAAAGTAGCACTAGTATATTAGACCTGCTGTGACATGTACACTTCTCTAACTTTATTGACATGGTCATATGATAGAAATGTATATATATCTATAAATGTTCTTTAAAAAGTCTGCAAAAGGTTATTACATGCATGAATGAAAGGACAAGATAAATGAAATAATTTTTTATGGTATCTATGTGGTATCTCACTACTTATTAATACACTTTTAAAAAAGCCCTTAACATTATATTTAATCCTATGAAGCTTGATTTCTATTCATTGAATCACACTATAGAAATAATTTTCTCATATTCATTATGAGCAATATTTGGAAAGCGTTTAGAAAATATTCTCAAAGGAAAGAAATATACATGTAGATACAGTAGGTATCAAAAATTGTCTGAACTCTCAGATTGAAGACTGAATAGTCTTTAGTAAAACAGTCTTGTAATTGCCATATTGTACCTGCTAATTTCATGCTGGTAAAGAATGGCATCAAGGAAAAGAAAATGAAAAGATGGTTGTCTTAGTATGCATTAAGAAGTTTTAAAATCACTTAATGCTTTTAAGGATTAGAAAATTGGAAAGAACCAAAAATGACTTTGTTTAGCAACTGACCTGCAGTAAGTTTACTTTGCAAAAGGATTTTTAAAATCTTTTGGATTTCAGTCTGCACACTGAAGTGAAATTGTTGATATCATTCCATTAAACAAAGGTATTATAATTTTCTTCTTTTTTTAGTGATGACTGTGTCCATATGTTGAATCTGTCAACCCTAACAGGTTTCCCATTACAGTACATGGAAACGCACCATGCCCACGTAACTTGGTGGCATATAGTTGATTCTTCTGGCCAGTCTTGAGAGACACAAACACCGAGCAAACTACTGGGTGGTGATTGCTGTCAAAACTACCTAACATGACTGGTGAAGTTGCTTAATTCTGGTATCTCGTTCCATGAGTTTGATCAAATAATCCTAAGATCATCTATATACTGTGTTCCTTTGCATTGCAGTCTGTTGAGTAAATGTAATCTGCAAGGATTTTTGGATGAACTTCTTCTGCAAAAAAAGATTAACCAACCAAATAAATCAGAACGGTACAACTGAGAATGGAAGTTGAGCAAAGCTGAAATTACAAGTATCTTCATAAAATATTAAATTGTATAGCTAAGAATGAAAGGCACATGTATTTCAGAATACTACCCCTTAGTCCAGGGTGCATAGTGTTCCAGTAGCACTGGCTGAAGTGGTTTCAATAAAAGCATACCTGAAGCAGTATCCCATAACATTGCAGCACCATTCCACTGGGACATTTTTGATCTCATTGCCTGAATTACTGACTTCCCCAGATCAGCTCTCTCTGCTTTTACTCTTACTAAATAGGCTACATGGAATAGACTAAGTCAGGAATCTGTCTAAACTGCTAGGTATGACCTAGAAAGCCACTCTGAGTGAAAATGCTAATACTTAGTCCTATGATTTAGGCAAGGACTTGTAGTTAAAATTTGTAGCCAAGAAAATTCAGTTTCTTCTTCAACAGTAAAATAAGTCAAGAAAAATGTCTGTCATGTTAGATCACGTTCATACATTTTCCAGTTGCAGTATCCTGTGCTATCTAGCACTAAAGGTACTACATTTTGTCTCAGAAGAGAAACTGCAAATGTAATGTGGACACAAGCATTAATTTATTCCAATGCTGGTTTTCATGTTAAAAGAAGCAGCCGTGAGTTTTAAACAAGAGCTAATTTCTTTAACATAATATTTATCTACTATTTTTTGCTATTTTTATATGGGAGAAATGATCAAAACTTTTCCCATAAACAATTTTAAAGTACTTTCATAATAAAAAAATCTGAGCTTAGATGCATTGTTTTTCTCTTCTTCCTAATGCACCTGCATATTTTCCTCATTAAAAAAGAATTCTGGATTTTGACTAAAAAGTCAGCATGTGTACAACAGAAAAAATGTTCAAGAAAGTAAAGGGGAAACTGCACTTATATAAATTGTACTAAGAGAACTTCCACTGTAACTAATAAAGGTAATCAACTCACTCACTAAGGTATTATTAAGGCGACACTTAAGGAATCCACCTGCCTGTGAACTGTATTCTGTGTTTCAATTTCATGGACATATTATGTTCTTTGGCTTATAATTATTGGTGTTGAACACAAGTGGTACCCCTCAAGTGCATATCAGTTACAATGATATGATATTACAGAATGGGCACCAGTATCTTGCAATATATAGCAAGAATAAAATTTTGATAATTATAAATGTAAGTGTAAAATACTTCTCCCACATTTGGCTGAAATTTCTGTCTGATAATGTGTGAGATAGGGGTAGAATGTTTTTGCTGATGTTGATAATACAAAGTACATTTTCACAAGGGTCACTCTGTTGCCTGAGAATGTAATCATTTATTACTCTTTATTGTGCAAAGTATGCAATTATGGTAATTCACATTATGAAATATTATTAACATTACAAAATATAACTTTTTATTATGGACATTATGAAATGTGTAGCTGTGCTTTTGCTTAGCACAGGCAATGAAGTGTTCACCTCGGAGAAAAAAATTTGTTGCTTAGCTTTACACTTCTTGTGGATATAAAATATATATGCTTTATATATCATGCATACATATTCACTGAGTAGAGCCCAAATTGCACTGAAAAAAATACTATTTAGGGAATGTTTTTCTCAAATTTAGAATTTTTTCTAAATCTCTGATGTGCTTATTGTGTCATGATATAGCACTTGTTTAATTTGAGATCTACTCCTCAAATAACCATGTTGCATTGCAGTTGAATATCAAAAAGTATAGGTGAGCAAGGAGTGCAAAATTGAAGTGAGCATTTGCTTGAAAATTAACTGCATTTGACTAGATTTACTCCTGTATAAATGATGTCCTGAGACATCATTTAGGCAAGATGCCAGTACAGAAAAAACCCATTTATGTTGCCACTGTATAATCTAATTGAAGATACAACATTGATGTTCTGTTTGTGTTTTGTAGTATCAATTTTTAGGAATCTGGAGGAAGCCATATCTAGGGCTTTTTTTGCCTAAATACTGCATAACCATTTTGGTGTAACATATCCTTTATTTGATATTTAGGCATACTGTTTCATAAGGCAATAACAGTTCTTGGATTTTAAAGAAAATTTTGCAGGGGAAAACTTTGTTGCAGTCAGAAAACCATAATCTGATCCTTAGCACTCTCATATTTCCGTAGAAATTTTATGAATTTTATTGTCCAAGTTTCTGGGCAAGAGAGCGGGGAGGAGTTTCACTTGCTTTGTTCACTGTGGCTAGAGAAAGTAATTAGATATGTTCTTGACTAAAGCATAAGGATACACAGTTCTGCCAGGTGAACTATCTTGGAAGATTAATTTCTCCAGGCTCAATACTGCAGTCCCATTTTGAGCCAAAATCCCACTAGTTTTGGGATGAGTTTTACTCAAGTAAAGTGTTCAAGATGGACCGCAAATAAATATTGTTCATTTTTTAACTCCTTATTTTCTTTTAGTTACTTAATGTGGAAGTTTCCTGCTTTCATTTCATTTCTTGTATGATGTCATTAAATATGCAATGCTGGAGATAGAAATAACAAGGAATTGAGAGCATGTAAATCTGACGTCTTATTATCTCAGATTGCAGAGGAATATTAGAGAGCTGAAAAGTTGGTTGCCGAGAAATCCAATGAAGCTTGATAAGGAGGCCCTGCCTGATCTGGAAGAAACAGATTGCTACACAGCACCCTTTAGCCGTGCACGCATACACCAGTAAGTGCTGGGATTGGAAAAGCGGTGCCAGAGACCACAAGGATTTTGTGTTTTCTCACATCTAAGCAAGTGCCGTAGAGGTAGCTGCTAACAGATGGTCACTGGCACTGCCTAGTATCATATTTGATATTTTTCTCCCAAAGCGAAAATGTGCTGTTACTTGCTATTTGATGGTCACTCAGTAACTTAATCTGAAATTTGACTGAAAAATGAATGCTGCCTTTTTGGTTTTGAAGTTTTTTGGTTTTTCTTTCCATTACATTACAAAATGAAAATACTTGCTCACGTTTTCTTTGCTTAGTTACTTGTTTTACTTAAGCAAAACCTGATGCAGCTGTTGAAATTTGGGCCACTGGAAGCAAGCTACAACCAGTGATGATTCTTTTCTCTCTTATCAGATCTGCATTTAAAAAGATCTTTTGCCTCTGAAAATACAAATGTATATACAATGAAACGATATGTGTTCAAATCAGCATGTTGACAACATGCTGATTAAACTGTGACATAAAGTTTTTCACTACACAAAAAGTTAGATTTTAAATTTCTGACTGTTTCTTAATTTTAAAGGGATTTTGTGATAACTGTTTTAGGAGAGAAAAGTTAAAGTAGAAATATGAATTAGGATAAACAGGATTTTTCTGCTAAGTAAAGAAGCTGTATGTGAGTGAACTGACTTTACACCAGAAAAACAGAGTAATTGCATTATAGTCTCAATTTTTTTTTTTTCAGTAACTTACCACACTGTGCTGGATCAATCCCCTGGTTTTGGTGTTTTCTTCTCAACCAGCTCAGCTGACGTAATTAATTGTAATAGTATCATTTTTGGCACAGCTGAGCAGGAAAAAACTCCTGCATATCAGATTTCTGGTGTCCAGAATGGAGCCATCTGGTCAAAGATGTTTTACTTGGCTCCATCCTGGAATCCTCTAAGGGAAAATGGTTGTGGAGCTGCTACCCAAGTCTCCAGTGCGTGGATTTTTTTTCTTTTTAAAATAGTGGTTTTGGTGGTTCCACTACGCAGACAACTGTCAACTCATAAGTAATTTGAATTTAAAGCCACCACTGTTACTGAAGATCTTTATTTAATTAATTATATCCAGAACAGAACTAGATAGTAGGATATTTCTGATTTTAGTTTTATTTTCCCAAAAATCATCTGTGATAAAGATGACTTTATTGGACCTGCTCTAGGAGTGTAAAATCTTATGTCTAAGAAATGTTAACATCCAGTAAATCATTGTAAAAAGAAAAGACTTAAACAGCTATGTTGCAACGTGTGTGCATTGTTTTGAATATTAAGACATTAATTATTTTAATAGTTTTACAATAAACAACAAAGACAGCTTCTTCAGCAATTCCACAAGAAGTAGAATTGTGCATCATGTGCTACAGAGAACAAAGTACGAAGACGGAAAATCCAAAATGGGTGAGAATGCTGTATTTTTTACCTAACCCAAAGCTATAAAATTTTACATCTTTACTTGCCTGAATAAATATAATTTGAGTAAACGGAATTAATTTTTTCCTTTCCTTGAAATCTTTTCTTTCACACAGTAACAGAATTGAAACAATGTCCCATCATTTTCTATGTAAATATCTCAGTGAAAATTTGCCATATTTTTCACTTAATTACTCATTCCTTAAAACAAAATAGAGAGATTATCATAACTTTACATTATTGATAGCCACAATAAGGGTAACATATCTCAGAAAACTGACAGTGTTTTCAAGGACTGATTGTAGTATTTCAGCTACCATCCATCAGTTTCAGTCCAGCAGAATCAAAGTGTACTACACTTGATTTATTTGAGGTCTCTGTGCATCTCAGAGACATTTGATCTGAAGACTAAATTCATTTTATATCGACACTCATAATACGTTGTTAGTTTTTAGAAGGTCTGACTATCCATTTTCATTTTCAATGACCAGGGGATGTATGCATGATTTTCTATTTTTTCTGCAGGAATTAAATTAAGGATTAAATATGCAGAGGCTTATGAAGATGATACCAATTACAGAAAGTTGTTGCTTGAGTTTCTGAACAAAAGCAGTAGTAAGAAAAACAGGGAGAGTAAGTGTTCATATCTAACACCTTTGCAACTGATGATGGCAAATTTCATTATGAGATTAGTATAATTTGTATATTTGAACAGACAAATCTGAATTCCACCATATGTACCTGTTTCTTGGGGAAACTCTTGGCTACAGATCTGCTCTTAAAGGCTACTGAATCTTTTTTATTGTACCTATCAATGGTTATTTATTTTTTTCATTTTTTATTATGCGCTGTGCTAGTACAACAAATCTGTTTTTAGGAAGACTCTAGGAACTGATCCAAAATTCAGTAGTCAGTCTGGCACAGAGCACTGCTCTGATATGAAGTTCTCCGCTGGCTTATGTTTAAAAATACCAGGTTAGCTTTTAACCCTGCAGGAGTTTCACTGCCTCAAGGATTGTCTATGCATACCACTCTCTGTATGTCAGATCATCTGGTCAGCCATGAAGTCTGTATCATATGCTCTGAGGAATAAAATGTGAGTGTAACTATCTTCGCACACTCAATCTGGTACAAGCACCCAACCCTGAGGGAAGAGTTGCAGTATTTGGCCCTTTGGCAAGTTGCTGTCCAGTTTGACAGAGCCAGAAATCTTGAAGGATCAGCAAGGCCTGCTGAAGTAGTTGGTGGGATTACTGATTAATTGTTATCTTTAGCAGCATTCTTATCATCTAACACAAAGTTACATTCTCCAAATATAACTTGAAAATTCACGCTACTTGAAAAATGTGTATAAAAAGTTGATATCAGAACTAATGGTTTTTTTGTTTTTTTAGGTATTAATAGGTTACTAAATAATGGAACATATGAAGCAGCATTTCCACCACATGAGGTAACCTGGTTATTTGATTTTTAGTTTCATGTTTACATTAAAGTTTGCACTAGTGGTTTGGGATCTCACTTTGATTCTGTCCTGCAAATTTTAATTTCATATTGTAATTTGTTGAGGCTTCTTTTATATATAGCTTTTACTTTAGTATTGGCTTTTAAAATTTTCCATATTTGGATAATTTGGATATTATAATAACATCCTGGAACATTTTCTGGTTGAACTAGGATATTATAACTCTTCTCTGACTTTTTATGAACTGGACATTGCCTGAGAAGTTCTTAATGAATTTGAGTATCAGTTTTTCCAAATTATTCCAGTTAGTTGTATTAAATTATTTTTGCTTGCCACCTAGAAAAGGTTTTGTTTTTCTAATAGCTTGGCCACTTGATCACAGTTAGGGAGACTGCTTAATTATTTCCCATTTAGTATTTTCAGAATAGTTCTGGATAATTTCTGCTACTTTTCCCAGTAGTTTAAAGTCTACTAAAGACTATAAACCCACAAAATAAATTAAAAACCTGTGTATAACTTAAGAGGGTTTTCAGAAAATCTTTTGATGTTGAAAAGAAGAAGCAAGCCACACATCTTCAGTCCTTTGAAATGCTCTCAGGAACATGGTAATTGCAGCTCTGAATTCTGTGTGTTTCAGCTGAATATTGTGACTTGGTTTCGTGTTTCAAAGGCCTGGGCTTTACAAATGGCTGAGAGTAATTTTTTTGATATGGTATTAATAATAAATAAGAGGAATACAGAGAAGGAGTATTTTTGATAAATAATTTAACATCATTCTTAATGTTTCAGCTGTGAGTTACTGACTTCAGGGAAAAGCTGGCTGTACTACCAGAAAAACCTGGGAAGCTTTCTCTGGCATCAAAGCCATGCTGTCATATCCATTTTATATGTTCCTTTGTTATGACATAAACTACTGTTTGCACATTTCAGTTAAAATTAGTGAAATCATATTTTTAAGCCACTCTTACCTTAATTGCTGCTTGACTGATGCTAAGGACTAGTAGTTGAACACTCAATTTACTTTCTTCAATTTTTTTTCTTTGCCACATGAACAAATAAGACTGAAAATTCAATTCCAGTGGGAATGCTGAAACTTGAACTCTTTTATGGATAACAGTGAAGAAAGAAGCAGAAAAAAAAAATAAAACATGTAATACTGGGTAATGCTTTGCAGTCATTTATCCAGCCTACTATGAGAATAAGTTGATGTTCTCTTCCTAGGTGTTCCTAGATGCTGCAAAGGTCACACTCAGTGTTGACATCTTTTTGGTATGCTGCTTTGCTAACTGTAAGGAGAAAGGAGTAGAACCTGGACTCTTTGCTATGTTTAGCTTTGGTTTTAACTCATTCTTAAGTCAGAGGATCAGCAGATCCTCTTGCTGAGGATCAGATTGCAACAAGTAAATGGTGTTCTTTGAATTGCAGGGAATGTTCAAGATTTCAAATACATGATAAAAATCTAAATGGCTTAATTACCTAGATCTACCAGGGTCAAGAATCTGTCTGATCACTAACTGAAGAAAGTCCAGTGCTGGAGAACTCTGCTCTCCTCACAAGAAATGACTTGGCTCACTTGCAGTCAATTGATGAAATATTTTCTTTACCATAGCTGAGTGATGGGAGTTTTTTTGGGGAAAAGTTCAACTAAGGGATATGTCCTACTTCAGAATTGGAGCAAAATTACAAATGCAAGAGATTCTGCTCAAGACTGTTCTAGCAAATCTGTGTGTTACCTTTTGACTGCCAAGCATGAGGCTATTCTTTTTGTCTGTTAGGTGGTCTGTAAATGACAGACATGGCCTGGAAGGACTCCTTTTGGATCAGACTGACTCTGTTTTGCTTTTAATGTCTCAAGAGTCCTGTGTAGCTTCAAAATAATGCTAATTCTGTTTCCTTCATCTTAGAAAATACATACCTCAGGAAGAATATATTTTTCTATACTTTCAGCAATAGTGAAAGAAAGTAATAGAAAATGTCTAGGAGAAGTACTAGAAATTTCTAAAATTTTATAGAAGAAATAAAAAGATACCTCAAGCGTTTATTGAAAAACTTAAATAGGCAAAAGTATACAAGTAGGCATCTATTAGTGAAATAGAAATAATGTTGAGGTCACATAAAGAGTAGAATACTCATTTAAAGTCTTGTATGAATATGTTTCACTCATTAATTATTAGAGAAACTGGCCATTTCAGAAGTGTATGTAACCTTGTCTCTTATGTCAGGTTTACATTAGCTCCTGATGACACGTTCCAGATGTGCTCAGAATAAGAGACCTATTTATTAAATATAAAGAACATTTCTATTAAAATTATAGTCAAAAATACCTAAGAAACTTACACATTTTCCATAGTGCCTAGTAATGTACTTACATTTCTTTGTGTTTCTTTTCAGGGAAGCCACAAAAGCAGACATCCCATCAAAACACATGGAGCACAGAATCACAGACACCTTTTATATGAGCGTTGGGCACGGTGGGGAATGTGGTACAAATACCAACCTCTTGATTTAATCAGGTATTAGTACTTTGAAGATATTCTGTGATACAAAAAGCTTGTCAACTGTGTTAACTATATTCATAAATTCCTTTTGTTTTCCTCTAATATTTAGATATTCCCTATTATCAGATAAGGCTGGAATTCTCTAAGTTGCTTCTTTTGTGTGGTCTTTTCTAAGGCTGTTGATTTTAAGTGAGTCTGCATAAAATACATGTAGTTCCAAGTGCTCAGGAATTTGCAGTGTGAAACTTAAAATACAAACCCATAATGTGGTCTGCTGAGACCACAAGAGACACTTTCCCCTTGTGAGAGTACCTTTGAGAGCAGACTGTTATCCACATGGACAGTCAGAGGTACCAGATGCAGAGGACTTAAAATGCAACCCAATTTTAACCTTTCCATGTGGGTTTAAATAAACTCTTATTTATATGTCTTAGACTTAGTGTTATAGGCTACCAAATGTAAAGTAGAGAAATAAATATAATTTAAGTTTAAAAATGGTGATATTTGGGTTTCATAGTTTCCTCCTCTGACACTGAATAAAAATAATTCATTTTCCTTGCTTTAAGTTTTTATTCCTGATCTGAGTCATAACCGATTATTGGTGGAGCTAAGCGTGTGCCATGGAACAATTTTATGCTGTATTATCCTTGATTGACCTTCTGATCACTGCTATTTCATCTTTTCTAGCAATTGATACCCAAGTTTTGAAGAATTAAAGTTCAGTCTTCAGCTTGTGTTTTCAGAGCATTGTTTTCACTAATAATAGTTTGAAATATGTCATTTTATCTATGTATGATTATCTATCATAAAAGTTTTTTTTAAATGGAATACTTAGGTCATACTAACTTACTTTATCTCTTTCCAGATTTTTTGTCTCTGTGTACATCTATTCATCTATCTATCTGACTTTACAGCCTTCTAATAATATTAATATTAGCCCATCTACTTAGTCATTGCAAGGACATGAAAATTACAGAGGCACTACTGTTATATCCTTGTATGTTCTCATAAATCTGCAATTAGTGTCACTAATACGTTATGCTAGCCTGAAAAAACCCATTTGGTAAACTGACAATTTTGCCATAAACTTGTGATGATAGTTCCTCATGAGTAATATTCTACTACTGTGATAGTAGAGATAGATAGAAGTCACCATAAGTTTTAAACAATGTATGTGTTTCCTTTTCATGTAGGCGATACTTTGGTGAAAAAATTGGACTGTATTTTGCCTGGCTGGGATGGTATACTGGAATGCTTATTCCTGCTGCCCTGGTTGGGCTCTTTGTTTTCCTCTATGGATTATTTACAATGGATTCCAGCCAAGTAAGGTAAAATTCTATTTAATAATATGTAATAGCCTGTTAAAAATCAGGAACAGTCTGGCACAACTTAGATTGCTATACTTTTAAATGTTTTGCAGATATGGTAATAATATAAAAATAACCAGATAGAATATTGGGTATTTGAGTCAAGTATATACACTTCGTATATCTGCTTTGCATCAAGTCAGATGTGTACCACTGGCAGAGGCAGTTTTTATCGCTGCATCTGCAGTGATTCCCATTAAGGAAAACCAGACCAATCTGTAAGGACCAATTCTCATGTTGCAGATACTGCAATAGTTGTTGATCTAATTAAGGCTAACGGATGGAAAAACAGATGCATTCCATCATTACCTCCATCTTGCTATAACTTCCAGAGTGTAGTACAGTTACTAAACTTCAACTTTCGCCTATGTCCTTTTTTTCTTCTTCATTAAGAGTGGCAAACTTGGAGTCTAACAAAATTCTTACCCATGTCAATGTAACTTGCAGCCAGGAGCCTCAGCTTCAGGGAGATTACAACCATGTCAAATGAGCCAATTTTCAAGTTTCCCACTGTTGTGATTTTGCTCTGAGAAGGGTTTATGTCAATTTAGATGTTGTGATGAGGGTGCTCAGGTGCTGACTGTACTTTTAGGAACTCTCTGAGGATCCACCCTTATTGCAAAGTTTTCCATTAGATGTTATCAGACAGTATCAGTGCTCTTAAAACTGCAGCTGGTGCTCCAAGCAGTTTGGGGGCTTCAGCTGTATGTATACTTGGAGTCAGATTTCATAGAAAATGTTGTTTCTCTAGCTTTGAGCAAGACTATATTCAAGTGTTCTCTAAGGAATTTTCTTTAACTTCTATTTAACAGTGAGTTATTATATTCTACAGTGCTGTAATGAACAGATTTTTTAAAGCTTGCTTTGTACAGCAAAGTCCTGAGAAACTGTACGAATTCAAACCACATTAAATACAGTTGAATGCAATAAACTTATCAGCCAGGAAATGAGGCTATCTTTAAGATATTGTTCTCTGTACTGGGACTGTTTTTCACCATAAGTGTCTTCAAAATGCAATGGATCTAAGGTCAAGGATCAGCCTATTCTTAGAGCACAGGGACCACAGCTGCTGAACTGTCAATCTTACATTTGTCACATGTACAATGGCACAGTTCCAGCAAAGGGGGAACAAGGGGCCATAATCTACTATTATTAAAGTATGGCTTAGTATTTCTTCCTTGTGGGAAGAGAAAGGTGTGTCAATGGCAACTCCCTAAGAAAAATAACAAAGTTTCTAATAATTTCAGTCTTTCAATCTGTAAGCTCTTATGTGCTTTTGTGTCATAGAATATCCTGGGTTGGAAGGGATTCACAAGGATCATTGAAGTTCATCTCCCGGGCCTGCACAGGACAGCCCTGAGAATCCCACCATGTGCCTGAGAGCATTGTCCAAATACTTTTTTAACTCTATCAGGCTTGGTACTGTGACCACTTCCCTGGGGAATCTGTTCCAGTTCCCAGCTGCCCTGTGACTGAGAAACTGTGACTAACCTAAACCTCCTCTGCCACAGCTTCATGTGTTCCCTCTGGTCCTGTCACTGGTCACCAGAAAGAAGAGGAAGCTGTTAGACTGCTATGACATCTCCCCTCAGTCTCCTATTCTCCAGGATGAACAATCCAAGTCATTTCAGCTGCTCCTCATATGGCTTCACCTCTAGGCCCTTCACCATCTTCGTAGCCCTCTTTTGGATACTCTCTAAAAGCTTTATATCCTTCTGTCGTGGTTTGACGCTGGCCAAATGCCAGGCACCCACAAGAGCCCTTCGCTTACTTTCTCTTGTTCTCAGCTGGGCAGAGGAGAGGGAAAAAAAATTAACAAAGGGCTCATAAGTTGAGATGAGGACTGGGAGGCAACACTCTAAGGGCAAAACAGGTCCAAATTTAAAGGTATATTAAAGAATTTATTATCAACAGAGTCAGAGGAGGATAATGAGAATTGAAATAAGCTTTTAAAAACACCTTTTTTTCCCCCCAGCCCCTCCCTTCTTCCCACCGACGACACAGGGAGACAGGGCATGGGGGTTTTGGTCAGTTCATCACTCAAGATCTTCTGTTTGCTCAGGGATAAGGAGTCTTTCCTCTGCTGTTGTGTGGGGTCCCTCCCATGGGAGACGGTTCTCCATGAACTTCTCCAGCATGGCTCTAATCTTATGAGCAGCAGTCCTGCCAAAACTGCTGCAACATGAGTCCCTCCCATAGGCAAACAGTCTTCCCAAAACTGCTGCAGCATGGGTCACTCGTCCACGGGGTGCAGTCCTTTAAGAATAGGCTGCTCTAGTTCGGAAGCAGGGGCCCTCTTTCTCTATCTCTGGAAGCAGAAGCCCTCTCTCTCCATTTGGGTCTCCCACTGGATCACAGCTTTCTCTGGCATCTACCCACTCTGGTGTGAGCACTTCTCTCATGGGCTGCAGGTGGATCTCTGCATACCCCATAGACTTTGTGGGCTACAGGAGGACAGCCTACTTCACCATGGTCCTCACCACAGCCTGCAGAGGAATCTTGGCTCCAGTGCTTGGAGCACCTCCTCCTCCAGTTTTTTTCCACTAACCTTGGTGCCGCCATGTTCTCACATGTCCCTCACATGTCCTCCTCCTCTCTGTCTAGAAGAAAAACTGCTGCTCGTAGGTACCACTGCCAACAAGTTCCACCAATTCAAAGATTTTTGCAAGATCCCGTGGTGCCAAGAAGGTGATCTCGTCTAAGTTCCGCATAAGGGAGTGGCTCGCCATGTTTTTGCCACCGGTCAGGCAGCCCCGTTGCCACTGCGCGGGCAGTGGCACCCGCCGCGGCGCTGGCGCTATTTAACGCCTCTCTTCATGCAGTTGCTGGGAAGGAGAAGCCACCGCCGCCGCCCCTGCCCCTGCCCTTCTGCCCGCGGTGTGGCTAGCTATGGGCAGCCAGGCAGGCAAGGCTCACTNATAGACTTTGTGGGCTACAGGAGGACAGCCTACTTCACCATGGTCCTCACCACAGCCTGCAGAGGAATCTTGGCTCCAGTGCTTGGAGCACCTCCTCCTCCAGTTTTTTTCCACTAACCTTGGTGCCGCCATGTTCTCACATGTCCCTCACATGTCCTCCTCCTCTCTGTCTAGAAGAAAAACTGCTGCTCGTAGGTACCACTGCCAACAAGTTCCACCAATTCAAAGATTCTTGCAAGATCCCGTGGTGCCAAGAAGGTGATCTCGTCTAAGTTCCGCATAAGGGAGTGGCTCGCCATGTTTTTGCCACCGGTCAGGCAGCCCCGTTGCCACTGCGCGGGCAGTGGCACCCGCCGCGGCGCTGGCGCTATTTAACGCCTNCTAGCAGCTTCTCACAGAAGCCACTTCTGTTGCCTTGTGTCACTACCAAAAAACAGGCTGTGGCAAATCAACACTCTTATATTGTGGGTCCCAAAACTGCACACCATATTCGAGGTGAGGCTGCACCAGCACAGAATAGAGCAGGACAATCACCTCCTATGTGTCTGTGGTGGTTTGAGCCAAATTTCAGGGAAACGTCCAAAAA
>VZRQ01011012.1:50491-67935 GCA_013397975.1 Machaerirhynchus nigripectus
CTGTAGGCTGCATTGAGATGGCAGTGGCCACAGCACATTGCTGCGCGCTGCACTAGGATGGCCCCAGCAGCGGCCCCTCTCTATCCTTGGAAAAAACTGTGCTATTTTGATTTTCTTTTTAAATATGTCATAAGAGAGGCGTTACCAGCTTCTCTAATTGGGCCAGCAGCATGTCCATCTTCAGAGCCATCAGAGATTGGCTCTGCTGGACATGGTAGAAGCTTCTAGCAGCTTCTCACAGAAGCCACTTCTGTTGCCTTGTGTCACTACCAAAAAACAGGCTGTGGCAAATCAACACTCTTATATTGTGGGTCCCAAAACTGCACACCATATTCGAGGTGAGGCTGCACCAGCACAGAATAGAGCAGGACAATCACCTCCTATGTGTCTGTGGTGGTTTGAGCCAAATTTCAGGGAAACGTCCAAAAAGAACGTCTCCTCCTCAAAGGAAGATGGGTTACAGCCACCCCTCCCCCACCAGGTTCGGGGAAAAAAAATATTTTCCTCGGAGGAATGTGAAATAGAAAATAAAAACTATTTATTTAACAAACACACAGGAAAATAATAATACTAATGTTAAATAACAAAAACCTCTTGCTGTGAGAGAAAACCTGAAAGATTTTAGAGTCCTTCTGTGGGTGTGGTCTCTCTCCTTCTCCTCGGAACTGGGTTGGCGTGGGGGCCCCCCTCCAGGCTGGTGGAAGGTCCCTGGGTTCTGATGTTCTGCTGTTCTGAACAAGTCCAGAGGAGAAGGAAAAAAAGAAACCAAAGTTCCGGAAAAACCACTCTCCGTCTCTCTCCGAAGAAGCAGAGCCAAAAACCAAAACTGGCTGAAAAGTGAGAAAATAACTGCCTCTACTCCTCAGAAGCAAGAAGCTAATCTCTGTGTCCTTGAAGTACAGACTGTTTAAAAAGTTCGCTCAGTTTTTTTCTCTGTCTCCTGCACTCAGTTTTAAAGGCATAGAAAGGCACAGGAATCATGTCTGGGCATAGAACGGTGATAGGGGATACACAGCATAACGTCACCCCAAGAGTGTGTCATACGCTTCTCCCAGGAAGATAGGACTTGCAGATACGATTCCTGTTAAACAGAAAAATGCAGTTATCTTCCTTGCTGAAGGTTGCAGGGTATTATGAATCACATGAACACAGGTAGGCTAGCTTTTGAGGGTTTCTGTCCTCAGTTTTTTCCCTTGGCTGCTGCATAGTAGCTGCAGACAGAACACAGACAAAATAGCTTTGAATTTGTCCCTGTGGGGGCTGGTTGTATTGGGTCTCATCCTGAGGTACCTCATTGTCATGCTGTGCTTCACAGAGTGCCAGCGTGCCCCAGGTCTCCAGGCTCTAATCCAGAAACAAGAGACTGAAACTTAGGTAAACCACCATATAAGCCCTATATGCCTACAAGGGAAGGTGAATATTCATATATTTATTATAGCTATCATTAGCCAGTGTTCATTTCAAAATACTGTGAGAGGGTGGGTTATTGCAGAAGTCCTAACCATGTGCTCTGTGGCAGCTCCACATCTGTAATCTGGATGTGGTAGTTCTGTGAGGAAGGTGCTACCTGCCTTTGATTGTGTGAATCTGTGCAGTCCCTCTGGTTAGTCATGACACAATACTGTTGTGTCAGTGCGTTGCTATAACCGTGTTAGTAAGAACAACTGTGAAATGTGTAACTCAATCTGATTATTCCTGGCCTGATAAAATGTATGTAGATGTTTTCTCTATCACCTTGTGTACTTAGGCAATTCTAAAGGCTACTGATAACAGATGCTACTCCTTGCCATATTTTTTACTTAGCCTGGAAGGTGTTGGTAAGGATTAGACAGAAACTTCGTACCTGGAGCAGACAGGAGTTATCCATTAGCAGGTAGATGGACTGCACATTCTTATTTTTGCTGTAGTCTGGAACTGGGAGATTATTTATCTAGTGTTTCTGCATTCGTTTAAAAAAATTCTATATAAGCATCTGTAACAATTTTAAAATCTTAATTTGATTTTAAGCATTGCCGCTACCACCACACACAAATGCAGTGTTCAGCAGCGATGTGGAAGAAACAGAATTGGCTATGTTACTTTAAAAAAATCTAGACACAGGAAACCCAGTGGAAATTAGAAATTTAAGCATAGCGTTAGGGCATTATGGCAATGTCAGAACTGGCATGTTGCTCCAGGTGAACACTGTTTCTTGTGAAACGGGTTTATTACACTTGTTACGAGGAATCTGTGGATGTTAGGAAGTGTTGATTTAAGTATGATAAATTCTGTCAAAAAGCCCTATTTTTTATCTGTCTTGCGTACTACAAAATCTGACCTAGCAAATGATCAAATCAGTTTTGCAGAAGGATGCTTTCCTCAGAGGTGCCGTCACCTCTCAGGTGCAGGAAGCCTTCATCAGGCCCCTTCTAGCGGCTGCAGGCAGGAAACGATAGTTTTCTCTTTTTTTTCCAGATACCCAGCACAGTTTCAGCAGAGAAGTAATAACCAAAAGCAGGAATATGTATTGCCATAGAACCAGACGTTGCTTACCATGCCGGCCATAGGTTTCGTGCAGAAGTTATTCGAGAGTTATGCAGAATGATGTCACATCTAAGAACTAGTTTGTCTTGTTTATGACTAGTCCAAGTGCCTGCCTCTGCTCCATGCTCAGGGTCTGCTGGCAGTTTGCTCTTTATAGATGTGTATTAAAATATTATATAAATATATATTTAATGCGGTGTATATATCTATATCTAATCTATATCTATATCTATATCTATATATCTATATCTATATATCTATATATCTATATATCTATATATCTATATATATATCTCAACCTATGCCAGGAGCCCATCTCAGCTCAGCACAGGGCCGTAAGTCTCTGCTCTCTGTGTAAAGGAAAGATTCTCTCTGTAGTTCATCTCTGGCTGCCATCAGCAAGTTGGAAATGGAAAAGAAGGAAGGGTACCACCAAAAGGGAGCAAATATCCCCCTCTCATATTGACTTTCGCCTCTTGTCATAGTGTCTCTCTTCTTTGCTCAGTTACAGTTCCAGGGAAACAGCAAACTTCCAGGTCTGATTCAATAATTCAATGATTTAAATGTATTATACAGTAAAGAGGAACATGAAATGAGACGGGAAGACAAAAACCCTGAACACACACTGTGGTATCAGAGACTAGACACTATAATAAGAAAATATGCATGTCTGTCCGTGTTTAGAAGCAGAAGTTCCTCCATTCTATGCATTTCTTTTTCCTGTCACAAAATAATTGCTTAAGATGGGCAGTATTACTGAAATGGACATTGAAATGGAAGATGTTCTTTGTCTTGAATGGGTTTGGAATCAAGCTTAGTAATACTGTGGTTGCCATAAGGCAGCACTGAGGTCCCCCAGGGTACTGAGTTTATAGTCTTGGCAGCTAATTGCAGGATTCCATTGTGAAAATAAGGTAACCAGGGTAATCAGAGAATTTCTGTTGAAGAATCTCCATAGAAGGTCCCAGGACATTTGGGTTATATTCATAGAACTCGGACATGCAGAAACAAAAACGGAGAACGTGAACCTGTATTTGTTGTTTCATAGTCCTTTAAATAGATTTTGATCCAAGTGCCCTCCTTGAGCTAAACTGGAGGAAATATGAAGTTAAGTCAAGCAGAAGGGCTAAAATAGTCCTATAGTAGTCCCTTCATTTGGGTTCTTTGAACAAATTAGGGGCAATATCTATTACCTATCTTTATTCTCAAGTTAGATGTCAAGTTCGTTAGTCTCTATAAAAGTAAATCTGATGGTTTGAAAGAGTTTGGTTTTGAATGTGTTTATAGATATCGTTAATTATCGCTGTTGTAAATTGTTCCTTTACTGTCAGTCAAACAGAAATGCCAGGCATGAACACAGCATAGCTTGAGCTGTCTTTGCACCATGTGCTTTAGTCAGATTTCAGATATATAGGTGAAAACAGTACAAAGCAGCTTGTTTTGCTCTTATACTGAAGATTTGAGTTGCAGTAACAATTAACATAGCACCTGTCACAAACACTTGTGTAACAAATGTTACTGCTTTTGCAAAGTAGTGCAAAAGCATGTGACCTATTACTGTCAGTATAATTTTGTGAAACTTCATGTGTTATTAAAAATAAAGCACCACTTTAACTCAGGATATATAATATAGAAAATGTAGCATTTATCATCTTGAATTTAAATTCAAAGTACAGTACATTTTGACCTTATATTTGATGGCAGTTTCCATTTTGCCAAAGCATTATAACATATAATTGGAATGTGATTTTTTGCACTTAATAATTTGAATGAAAATGTAAGCAAGAAAATTCTATGATGTGACACACACTAAAATTTCTGTTACTCTGCAACTCTGAAAGGACTGGGTGTACTCGTTTTGGCTTAACAGTTACTCAGGACAAGTTCTTTGTCAGGTTCACATTTTGTTTAGTGTTTCAGTGAATTGGTGATTCTGGTTTTACGTGAAATATGACCAATGATTAATACTTATGTTTAATCTTTTGTTTATATTTACTGTTATGCCAGAAAGTATTTAATAAATGCACTCACTTGGAAATAAGCATAATCTTCCAAACAGTATTAGAAGTGTAAATACAGCTTTTGTGAGGAAGAGAGATGAAAGTGCCATGTTTATTAAAACAAATTAGTTGGGATTTCCTGGCATTTGTTTTGTACTGCTACTTCCCTAGTATGTCAGGATCATTTCAGGCATGTCGTCATTGCTAAAGGATAAGGAAAGGTGCTTTCTGAGGTTCTTTGGGAAGCTTACTCACTGTAGTTAAAATTTGCTCTAAAATTCATTTTTGTGCTTCTGTTAGTTCTGTTTTGCCTTTGTTGAGACACTTAGTTATGTACAGTCCTTTGAATACGAATGGTCCCAGTGAAAACAGTGACTTCACCTTCTTAAATCTTAGGATTCTTAAACATCAGAATGTGGCTTGAAGATATTGACCCCCAAAACAGGATATTAAAGTGGAGGTTTTTTACTAGTTCTAAACATAAGTTCTTCTGTAGAAAATAAAAATGCAAAGACTTGAAATACTACTTCCAGAAATCTGCTTTTGTGGGTTTTTACATGTGACTGATCTAAGTGTGTATACTATCATCCTGTGGAACAGACCTTCAGCGGACATAAATGCTGTCATTTGATTGACATCAATGTAGATATACCAGTGTTGTCTATCCTGTAAATGTTTGGTATCTTCTACATAATATAGAAAAATAGGCTCTAAATGCATTTGAAGGGTAGTGAGCAATTTTTTGTTTTTCTGTTTGTGATATTTGGGAGAGAATTAGCTAGTGTGAGAAGTGTAACATGATGCTTAAAAATACTGTATACTACTCTGTATTCTACGTGTGTTCAGGTTCCTGATTTGGGATTAGGCTTTTCAAGCCAAATATTCACTTTTAATTTAT
The DNA here is from genome assembly GCA_013397975.1 of Machaerirhynchus nigripectus. NCBI lineage: Eukaryota > Metazoa > Chordata > Aves > Passeriformes > Dicruridae > Machaerirhynchus > Machaerirhynchus nigripectus. Next base: position 55,913 of record VZRQ01011012.1, read on the forward strand.
TTTATTTGTCCAGTTTTGTGGACAAAATGGGAATGCTAGAAGTGTTTTTATAACCATTATTTTCCTATCTCATACTAAAGCAAAGAGATCTGCGAGGCAAATGAAACTATTATGTGCCCTATGTGTGAACGCAATTGCACACTACAAAAACTCAACGAAAGCTGCATATATGCCAAGGTAATTACTGTATCAAGATAATTTTGATTGTATAATGGCTGCCCTTGTTTCAACCAAGCTTCCTGAAAAACATGTTTCTCTACAGATGTTGTTTTCAGCCTTTGTAATTAATCTTTCTAATAAGGGAATGCTCTGAAATAAGCTGGGGGTTTTCAAAAATTGCTTTCTGTGAGCATTTCCTTATCAATAAATTCTTAATATTTTCTTCAACCTATGAAGTTCCCTATGAGTACTTAATAATAAAACTTTTTGTAATGTTTTTCCTACTTTCCTTTATAACTATCTTCTTACACTGTTCCCCTTGATTGGTTTGTATTTGGATTTTTGCTCCTGCTTTGCTCTGTCAAACTAATGCAAAGATTTTGTACCATTAAATATTTTGCTACAAGAAGCTATTCTTCAAACTTAAACAATCACAAGGACCTCTGTATACATGCAGTGTTTGCAAGTGAGCAATATATTTTGATGTGTGGTATGGTTCATAATGCTGGAAAAGCAGCCTTGAATTTTATCTTGGTATTCTTTATCCCGTAACATAAATCTTTCTCATAGCCTGTATTTATAAGATGTGATTGTCTCTTTGCCATGGCATTACAATAAAACTGCAGCAGTGTCAAAGAGAAAATAAATTTTGTATTAGATGTCAAAATTTCTTATAGATAGGACCAATGGTGAGTGAAACTCAACATTTCAAACGTAGCTGTGAAAATATTTGTAAATTGTGTTTACCATTTAAAAATTTAATTTTCTATTTTATAATGCAAGAGTTGAGAGGTTGTTTTGTAACTACAGTGATAAATACCACTGGAAATGTTGTACTTAAAGAGAAAGTGGGTTTTGTTTTTAAATACTGCTATAACTCTGTAACAGAAAATAGCTCCATGAGGGGATTTTGTAACTTCTTTTTTACTAATTTCTTTTTTTTTTTTTAATGTGTACTTGAGAAAAAAGCTTTCTTAATTGAAATAGCATTAATCAAGCTCTACCACCCATCCCAGAAATGCCTGTTTTTAGAAGGTGATAAGTGCTTCTTCAGCAGTCCACTGCAGTTTTACAGGAAATTAATACATTTGACCTTGCGGTATCCCTTTAAGTGTAGATCTGTTATTTTAACATCCTCAGTTAATGAGAAGCAGGTTTTGTTTCTTATTTATATTTACACTGGCATGTGCTTAAATCGTGCAAGTTTCACATTTAATGTCACATTGGGAATAATTCATTGCAGTAGAAAAAAATGGTAGTCCATCCATACTTCATTTATTTTCAAATCAGTTGTTTCGAAAAAAAAAATTGGATGACAACCAGAGAAGATAAGAAGATATTCCATCATCGCAGACACTCTTTTCTTGTGTCTATAATTACAGAAATTCATGTAAGCTCCCAGCTTTTCTGGCCAATGCTTTTGTTCTGAAAAACTGATCAACCTTGGATTACAACACAGAAAACAAACAAAAGTTGTCTCCTTTCAGGATTTGTCTGTTCTGGATCTCCCTCAGCTGGGGAGAGATAGAATTCTCTTTGGGAGAGAATAGGCTTACCATCTGGCCACTCAAATGGCAAATCAAAATAAAAAACAAAAAATAGCTTTATGAAGCTTTTTCTAAAGGCTATAATGTAATGCCTTCACTCACCGTGATGTCTCTAAACAAAAGTTCACAGCAGCTTCACTCATTACCTCTAGCTGTGAACTGCCTGGTTTCTAGCAGGGGTGATGCTGCTGGTTACCACCATGTTGCTCAATTGAGCAACAAATACCTAAACATGTGTCAGCATTTCCACTGTGTTTGCACCTAAATTAGTCACTGAAAACAATTTGTAATGTTAGAAAACTACAGTCTGTTTTCAAATCAAATGGTCCTTTGTATTTTTTGAAGCACTGTTCGTGCCATAAGTAAGTGGAACTAACATATTTAAAAACAAGGCATAGGATCTACTCTCTGGGAAAGAAAATGGCATTGCCAGCATTTTCCTCTGGTTTTGTCATTGTGGGAACATAATTTATTTCTCTGGCTACCTTGTACATAACCAAAGAGCTAATAAGCAAGGGAAGCTATTCATGATTAATGTCAGGCATCAGTACCCTTATTCTGGAACAAGTGTTTTAATCCTTAGTCATTCAAGTAGCTCATTGTAGAGTACATAAACATTGAGTTAATTGGGAACAGTGAGTTCCTCTAAGTGATGTTCATCTCCCCAAACCTGCATATGTCCTGGCACCTGCCTCATTTGTGTAAGGCCTGTGCTCATGTGTCAGGTTATTAAACCTGCTGTCAGGGGTTCTTTGTTAAATATCTGCCAAGTTTCCCTGCAGAGGATCACTTTGGACAGAACAAATAATTGCTGGAAAAAATAATATACTTAAATGCTTTTTCTGCCAAGCTTTTGTAAAGCTAGAGACAAAATACAGAAGGTACCTTTTTCCTTGTTGTTCATGCCCATTTCTTTCATACCCTCCCACTCCCGTTTAAAAATGTCACACTGAAGTGATGTTTATAATTTGAGGGAAAGGCAGGTAATACCTGAATAGTAATTGAAGGGCTGAATGACCAGGCTGTCATTTTCATCTACATTAAATGGACTCTTTGATCCATGGTGATTCGCATGGTCTTGGGGCTGGTCCTGCACACAGCATACTTTGGCCTTGACTTGGGGCAGGATGTTGATTCAAGGTGGATTTGGAGTGCCTGAAGTCTTATCTGATTATGACAACATCAGTCAGGTATGCTGATGAAGCAGGACAGAGTCCTACAATATTTTGTCTCTGCTTAGAAGCCTTCTTGATCAACAGAGTCTCAGACTTAGCCTTTGAGTCAAGTCTTAATTTTGAGTGTGGTGCTATAAAACTTTTACCTAAACACTCTATATGAAGACAGTGCCAAATCAGGAGCCAAGTGTTTATTTTCTACTCTTAGCAACATTGGTTTTGCTGGGTTAGGTTTGGTTGGTTGGTTGGTTCATTTTGGGTTTTCTTGGAAAGATGCACTCTTTCCTGAGCAGAATATCCAAGATCACATCCTCACACAGACCTACATTCAAAACCAATAATATTCATCAGATTTATTGGGCTGCTTTTTTCACCTCTCACATTTTCCGTCTCACACTTGTTATGTTTGTGTTTTCCTTTATGGAAGCAAAAGAACAAAACAAGCAAAATACATACTTGATTGACAGTTGATCCCACTGTATGATCCTGGCAGGGAATATACTGGAGTTACTGATCTCCAGTACCAAATCGTCAATTCCATTTAAGAACCTTTAAAAAAAAGCAAATAAAACCATAACTGGCATACAGATAAAATATGTGTTTTTAATTAAATTCTCACAATACTATAATAATTTTACTCCATAAGAAATAAAATATAGGAAAGAAACACAGTTTCTATTAACTTCTTCTGCATTCATGAGTTAGTTTTCTTGATTTCTGAGGCAGAAGTAGTAATGCCAGCCTTTTCTAGAAGAATGAAAATCTGTCTTCAGGATGAGTTCTCCTTGCAGCATGCAGCTCTTGCAGGAGTAGATTAGGTAACCTGTCTGAGGCAGGCTGTCAGCCCCAGAATCCTGGCGCACCTGTACAGAACATTCCTGCTGGCTAGTGTAACTTCAGGCGTAAGAGAAGGTCACAGTACAGCAAAACACAGTCTGGTTACCTGCACCCTTCCATTGGCATAAGGACAGGTTTATTGTAATGATAAAAGCTTAAAAATTGTTTCTTAAGTCATTAAGAGAGTCAACATCAATGAAAGGAAAGTTTTTTCAATAATATTCCATCTCAAGACATTCTCCTCTTGTTTCAAAGACTGGGAAATCACCATTAATTTTCTGTATGGTTTAGGACAATACGTATCAGAGGCACTTTTTCATTCCTTTTCTCTCTCTCTTCAGGTCCTCTTTTAACATAGGCCTGTTGACAATCAGTTGATTTGCTCTAGTATTTCATAGTGATTTATACTTTTTTTTTTTCAATTAGGAATTTGAAGCCTCTGCACTGCTTAGTAATTGCCAGCAACATCTTAAACCACCTTTTTTTTTTAGAAGAAATGTAGGCCCATTATCCCTGGGTAAATTACATTGCTATAAATTGGCAACCTTAAATCTACAGAAAGGACCTTGATCTTACCAGCTTCCTAAATACTGCTTCGTATTATGGCTTGAATAGTAGAAATATCAGATTTTTGTAACATAAATTGTGGTGTTTTCATAAGTGAGACATTGAGTTCACCCACTTGGATGTTTAAAAGGCATGCAAAACCTAATTTTCAATCAATACTTATTTTCAGTAAGTATGAACAGATAAACATAACTAAATATAAATAAAGAAGTACTTGCTACTTCAAAACTTATTTTCAATCAGTAAGCCTTAGGCTCTGCAGCTGAATAGCTGTTCTGACAAAAAAATCTTACAAAAAAGAGTAAGATAAGGGGTAGAGAGAAGAGCATTCATGATAAGAAATTAACTTCACAGTTCAGAATTACAGAGACTATTTAGAAACTATTTAATGTTCATTGGAGTTTAGGTGCACAAGCCTTCTAAGAAGGAGAATATGTCAACAATTTGAGAGGCTGACGTGTCTGGATAAGAGGGAATACATGCTATTTTTACCTGCAGAGAAATTGTTAAATACCTAGGTAGAGGAACAAAATGGAATCCAAAGAGACATTAAGTATGTAGAGGGAGAAAAGTGAACAGTTTTTTTGGCTCATAGAAACCTTAAAATGGAAATGGTTGAAATTAAGTTTGACCTACCATATGACAAGAATTCTGGATGAAATTTTAGCCTGCCTGGACATGGACCAAACAGCTCAGTGTCTGTGAAACAAAATGACTGGTGATGCATGAAGTGGTAGTCTGGAACAGCAGATTTCAAGTTGTACTGACAAACCTTGGTAGAAGAAACATGCTAGTAGGACTACTTACTAGAATGCTTAGCCTTTAGTTTCTGCCACCAGTTTTGTACTCTGAGATTATCTGGGGCAAAAGATGAGGTGCCAGTGTTATTTTATCCTGATGTATTTATTATTTTATTCAGGTGACACATTTGTTTGATAATGGAGGGACTGTGTTCTTTGCAATTTTCATGGCAATTTGGGGTAAGTATGTTTTTAGTTGTGTTCTTTGGTTTTTTGGGTTTTTTTTAAATTATTATTATTTTTGGTTCACCTGACCCTTTTATATGATTACTTGATAAAAGGAGATTATAGCTCTTGATAAAAGTTAAAGAATGATTATGATTTTGCCACACAAACTAATTTTTTTTGTTTTCATTAACTTAAATTTCTATGCCAGTAACAGCTAACATCTTTTATGGCTAGTGTAATGACGGTCTTTAGGGTCTTGAATGTCTTTAAGCCTGAATTTTATATTATTCAGGCCAAAATCTGTTTAGAGGCAAACATGTAGGTTAATTTACTGATCTTGAGCCAATATAAAAATCACATCTTACAGAGGATTCTTATAAAATAAATGAGACTGGTTTTATGGGAGCTAATTAGAGGAAAATAAAGGAAAGGACTGATGTTAAGTGCTTACTGCAGTTAAGGTATTTACATTCAAATTCTTAATCTGAATCTCTCATTATGTTCACACTGACATCGCGCACATCATGTTGTGGGGCTCAAAGTCAAGCAGGGGGATATAAACAGAAGTCACTGTTGAACAGGAGTTACCAAGAACAGTCTTGCCTCATGAAGAAGGTCAGTGTAATAGTGCCATAAAAGACAGATTTAATGGTTCCAGCGTGAAATGCTTGGTAGAATTAGCTTTCACTGCAGCTAATAGGATTTTGCTGCTGGGAATTAGGGAAGAAGAATAGAACAAGAGATAATTGGTTCTAGCAGTGTACATGTTTGTCAGTGTAAACCCTGAGAAAATTACACTAGTTCACATACATACAGCTGTCAGCATTCAAGCCAGAGTTTTACAGTTTTGAATGAAATGGTACACAACACTTTATGTAATGTGTATGAGTAAGTATTAATGATTCTAACTTAAAGAGAAGGAAGAAAAAATGTCACAAATTTTGGAGGCTGGCATGGTAAGAACAAGTAACAGTATACAACCAACAGCAAAAAATCAAATGATTACATGGAGAGCAGAAGCACATCCCAATACATGCGAAAATTATGATTGGATTGTTAAAAATTAACATGATATAAGGAAAAGGCACACTTCAATTACTTGCCTCAGTGATATTTCTTCATTAGCTCCTAATTTTGTTATTACTGCCTTGCAATAATTAATTATTTAGACATGTCTGGTAATTGCAAACAGATAAACTATGCAGTTATTTGCATTATACTGCCATAATTTTACTTTTTAGCTGGACAGAACTGGACCATGCTGTTTAGGATACCTGCATATGTGTCAGAGATAATTCCTTTCCTCTTATGTTAAGTATTTCTTCTATCTAATCAGTACTGACACATTTTAAATAATTTCTACAGTTCTAGCCTACAATTCAAAGAACAGATCAGTTTGACAGAGGAATAGAAGCTTATCATCTTTCTTCCCATTGATAGTGATTTTAATTCTGTGTCATGTAGTCAAAGGTTAGATGTAGTTTGTATTACTGAGTAATTCCATTCTCCCCAGCAAACTTCAAGGAATCCAAATTAAATAATCTAAGTGTACTAGATTGAAAACAAACCAGTGGGAGATTGCAAGTCAGAATTATAATTTAATAGGAAAATTAAAAATAAATGCAGTAGTACAAGAACACTGACAGAGTCAGGATACAACCTGACAGCCTGTTAGTCCGGGTGGTGGTAGCAGTCCAGATGAAGTGGTCCTGTTGAAGCGGTGATCCTATAGAAGCGTCTGGTTTTTCTGGCTTGTCTCCTCCCCCCTGGGCAGAGCATCTCACAATGGGATGATGTAATTCTATGAGTCATGCAGTGGGTCCTTGATAGCCCATTAAACAGAGAGAGCCCCTGGAGGGAGTTATCAAGGATAAGTCATGGTAAGAGATAACGAACACTGCCCCACCTGCTTTAACAGCTTCTGGAGATGATAATAGAATACATGCTTTTGGTTACATCTTACGTTGTAACCTAGGACATTATCCACCCCTTATTCTATTATCATCTATATCATAGCCTAATCAATACCCTTCTTAATCTCTATATATATATTTACATAGACAATGAAAACCTTACACACAGTTCTCGCTTAAAATTGGGTCTCCTTGTGGTACACAATGGGTTTCCCCATCTTCCTGCATTACCCACCAAGTGTAACCAGGTGCTTGAGCAAAAACAATCCCACAGATGGGTTTGCCTTTGCCTGAAGTGGGACTAATCCAAACAGTCTTTCCTAAAATACCTCTCATGTGTACCACAGGGACTTTTATCTCCATCCACTGTGTGCAATGGTTTGGACTGGGCAGGACCATCTCGACTGATAGAGCCTCTTGTGTTGACCATCCAGGTGGCCTTTGCTAAACTTAGTTCCAATTTTGAAGGTCCCCCCACCAAGTGCTTTCAAGGTCTTCTTAAGTAGTCTGTTGCACTGTTCAACTTCCCCAGCAGCTGGTGCATGATAGGGAATATGATAGATCAGTTCGATTCTGTGTTCTCTGGCCTAGGTGCTTATGAGGCCATTCTTGAAATGGGTGCCGTTGTCCAATTCAGTTCTCTCAGGGGTGCCATGTCTCCACAGGACTTGCTTTTCCAGGCCCAAGATGGTGTTCCGGGCAGTAGCATGAGGTACAGTGTAGGTCTCCAACCATCCTGTGGTTGCTTCCACCATGGTCAGCATGTAGTGCTTGCCTTGGCAGGTTTGCCGAAGGGTGATGTAATCAACTTGCCATGCTTCCCCATACCTGTACTTTGACCATCGTCCACCATACCACAGAGGCTTTACCCGCTTGGCCTGTTTGATTGCAGTGCAGGTCTCGCAGCTGTGGATGACCTGTGAGGTACTGTCCATGGTCAAGTCCACCCTTTGGTCACGAGCCCATTGATACGTTGCATCTCTCCCTTGATGACCAGAGGCATCATGCGCCCAACAAGCTAGAAATAATTCTCCTTTGTGCTGCCAGTCCAGATCCACCTGTGATACTTTCACCTTGGCAGCTCAGTCCTCCTGCTCATTGTTACAATGTTCTTCAATAGCTTGACTCTTGGGTATGTGTGCATCCACGTGTCAAACCTCACAGTCAGCCTCTCTACTTGATTGGTGATGTCCTGGCAAATCTCAGTGGCCCAGATGGGTTTCCCTCTGCGCTGCCAGCTGGCCCTTCTCCAGCGATCCAGCCATCCCCACAGAGCATTAGCTACCATCCACGAGTCGGTGTAGAGATAGAGCCTCTGCCACTTCTCTCCTTCAGCAATATCCAAAGCCAGCTGGACGGCTTTAAGCTCTGTGACCTGACTCGATCCGCTTTGTCCCTCAGTAGCTTATGCAGTGCGTTGTGTGGGGCTCCATACATCAGCTTTCCATTTCTGGCTAGCGCTTAAAATTCGGCAGAAACCATCAGTGAAGAGGGCATATCGTCTTTCACTCTCTGGTAGCTCGTTATATGGTGGGGCTTGCTCAGCATGTGTCACTTGTTCCTCCTCTTCTTCAGAAGATAATCAAAAAGTAGATAATCAAAAAGAAGATAATCTCCTTCAGGCAAGTTTGTTATGATTTCCAGAAACCCAGGGCAGTTCAGGTTTCCAAATCAGGCGCACTGCATGATGAGGACAATTCATTTGCTCCATGCGGTATCGGTGGCATGATGTGTGGAAGGAACCTTTCCCTTGAACATCCAACCCAGCACTGGTAGTTGGGGTGCCAGAAGCAGCTGCACTTCAGTGCCAGTTACTTCTGAGGCAGCTTGAACTCCTTCATAGGCAGCCAAAATTTCCTTCTCCGTGGGAATGTAGTTGGCTTCGGACCCTCTGTAGCTTCAGCTCCAGAATCCCAGTGGTCGACCCCGAGTCTCACCAGGAACCTTCTGCCAAAGGCTCCAGGACTGACACATTCTTCACCTCTGGTCCCATCCTGACTGGGCCAAGGGCTACCGCATGAGCGATTTCCTGCTTGATCTGGGTGAAGGCTTGTTGCTGTTCAGGGCCCCAGTGGAAATGGTTCTTCGTGCAGGTAACCAGGTAGAGAGGGCTCACAATCTGGCTGTACTCGGGAATGTGCATTCTCCAAAACCCTATGGCACCTAGGAAAGCTTGTGTTTCCTTTTGTTGGTGGAGACGTCACGGTGATCTTATTGATGACCTCAGTAGGAATCTGATGCCGTCCATCTTGACACGTTACCCCCAGGAGCTGGATCTCCTGGGCAGGTCCCTTGACTTTGCTCTTCCTGATGGCAAAGCCAGCTTCCAGGAGAATCTGGATGATCTTCTCTCTCAACTAATTCCATTGCCATGTTTCCCCACACAATGATGTCGCTGATGTATTGTAGATGATCTGGAGCCTCACCCTTTTCCAGTGCACTCTGGATCAGTCCATGGCAGATGGTGGGACTGTGCTTCCACCTCTGGGGCAGCTGGTTCCAGGTGTACTGTACGTCCCTCTAGGTGAAGGCAAGCTGAGGCCTGCACTCTGTAGCCAGAGGAATGGAGAAAAAGGCATTTGCAATATCAGTAGTGGCATACCACTTTGCTGCCTTTGACTCCAGCTTGTAGTGAAGCTCCAGCATGTCTAGTACGGCAATGCTCAGTGGTGCCGTGACTTCATTCAGCCCATGGTAATCCGCTGTCAGTCTCCATTCTCCACTGGACTTTCGCACTGGCCACATAGGGCTGTTAAAGGATGAACGAGCCTTTCTGACTACCCCTTCGCTCTCCAGTTCATGAATCATCTTATGAATGGGGACCACAGAGTCTCTCTTGGTGTGGTATTGCTGACAGTGCACTGTTCTCTGGCGATTGGTACATGTTGTTCTTCAACTCTCAGCAGTCCCACAGCAGAGGGGTCATCTGAGGGGCCTGAGAGACCAGGCAGGGTATTCTGTTGTCTGATACCTTCTGTCTCTAGAGCAGCTATCCCAAAAGCCCAGCCATGTCCTTTTGGGTCTTTGAAATACCCATTTCTGAGGCAGTCTATGCCAAGGATGCATGGGGCCTCTGGACCAGTCACGATGGAGTGTTTCTGCCACTTGTTCCCAGTTAACTCACTTCAGCTTCCAGTACAGCCAGCTGCTGGGATCCTCCTGTCACCCCAGAAATAGAAATGGATTCTGCTCCCACATATCTTGATGGCATCAGAGTACATTGAGCGCCGCTGTCAAACCAAAGCTGTATATTTTTGTGGGTCACACATGCCAGGCCATCGGATCCACAAAGTCCAGTAGATCCAGTTGTCCCTCTCCTCAACCTGGCTAGAGACAGGGCACTTCTAATCCTGGTCATGGTACACGTTGCTATCCTCCTGTAAATATGTTTCTGAGGTCCCTTCAAGAGGATTGGTCATGTTATCATTCCTGTACTGTCTGGGGTTCTGTCCACAAGAGGCTGGAGCAGCGTTGGCTCTAGATGAGCTTCTTGTGGTAGTTGGTCCTCTTTTCAATTCACGTACCTGAGCTGCTAAAGAGGAGGTGGGTTTTCTATCCCACTTCCTCATATCTTCTCCATGCTCCTGAAGGAAAAGCCAGAGATTACCTCGTGGGGTATGTCTTCTCTCCCTGGCAGGAACATCTGCTCCTGATGGCAGAGACTCTTGTTGGGTCTGGTGAGATTTGATAAATTCCTTCCTTAAGCTCCTTTCTCAGTTTCTGGTGGCCCTCTTCAATCTTCTCCTCCAAGCTCTGGATGTGTTCTGCCAACTTTGTTTCCACAAATGAGACACTGGTGCATAGTGGGGTGATGACAGTGTCCTCATAAATTCTGTTTGTTGACCAGCGCACCCACCTTGTCCTCTCCTTCCCTCCATTCCAGCGTCACCAGGTAATGGGAGTAGATCTCTGGTCCAAGCCGTGCGAATCTCAACCACATTTGCGACGTGCACTGGACACCATCTGGGCTCTTGGGGAATCTCTCATCTTCCGAGAAAATTATTTCCAACGTAGCTAGTTCCCTAAGGCATTGAATACTTTGTTCCATTGTGCACCGTTTTCCTTGGTGTACCTGGAGGTCTTCTTTACAAAGGTATCTGTCCCATACACTTGCCAGCAGTCGCCACCAGAGGCTGAGGGTTTCCTGGGTTCTCCCAATTCCCTAGTCAATGACCACATCTTGGGAGAGGGATCTCAGTTGTCTGGCGTCACTTCCATCCAAAATTGTGTCATTAGCTGCGGCGTCGCAGATGCGGAGCAGCCAGGTCAAGATGGACTCAGTTGTTTGATGGGTAAACTCCCTCCACAGGTCACACAGCTCACCCAGGGATAGCGACCAAGTGATGATCTGTGGCTCTGTCTCTTCTGCTGGGTGTGATGGTCCTGCCGCGTCCTTGTCAGTCACTATGCAGACTGATTTGTTCTTTGATTTCTTCTTCTGGACGGGGGGAACTCCTACTGGCATCGGCTGTTCTGACTCGGTGACAGTTTGTGTGGAAGCGTTGACTGCTCTTTTGATTCCTTTTTTTGGTGTTTTGCATGGACATAGTGCCTGTTGTTTTGCTGCTTTTCTCCCTCTAATCCTGAGGATGCTGTGCCATAGCTCTGATTCTAAGCATGGTGTACACAGTACAGGCTGTACAGAGAAGACAAATCAGAACTAACAGCAAGATTATGCCGCCTTTGACATCCAGAGGGAGCTCAGTATTTTCAAAAACTGCTGTGCCTGGCCTGAAAGGCTGGAAGAAACCACTCTCTACTCTTCCCACCAGGGGCTGGGTGTGACTGTTGAGGAGGTCCCAGATGTAGCAGCTCATTTAGGACTAGGACAGGCAAACAAAATTGAGTATATATTCC